>JAWWEE010000021.1:947050-978085 GCA_035221455.1 Xenops minutus
AGGGATCCAGGGGCAGCCCCAGCTTCTCTGGGCACCCTGTGCCAGGGCCTGCCCACCCTCCCAGGGAAGGATTTCTTTCTAATCTCTGTCTTAAACCCATCCTCCTTCAGCTCAAACCCATTCCCCCTTGCCCAGTCTCTACATGCCCTTGTGAAAAGTCCCTCTCCAGCCTTCTTGCAACTCCCCTTAAAGCACTGGAAGGGCCTCTAAGGTGTCCCTGCAGCCTTCTCTTCTCCAGGCTAAACAACTCTTAACTCAGTCAAAATAGTCCCCAAACCCTCCACTATATCCCTTCCTTCCTTTTTTCTTTAGATCCTCTAACAAAATATCTCTTCCTTGCTATTCGACACCTGATTCCTGGACTCTAAGGCAGCTCTAGCAATGCCACAGTGTCCTGGGAGGTGAGAGAGGGGGGTAATTGCTGTTCCCTCCCTCCTCTCTCCACTCCTCAGCTGGAGCTGCTCACACCAAGTTCCAGCTCCCCTCCGACTGTGCACATTAATCACATCAAAGCCCCAGGTACCAGGCAGAACAACTGCTCAGACTTGTGCAGGAAAAGGAAAGATCAGAGGGATGATTTCTGAGGCTGGGGGACACAGTGCCATCCCTCAGGCTGCCCTCAAGGCCACGGGGTCCTGCACAGGAACACCCACATGTCCCAAGAACCCCTCATTGGAATTCCCTGCATCTTGGAGTGAAAGCAAAACACATTTCCAATTTCATTTAAGTATTTCAGGAGCAGAGCATCCTCTAGGCACACACTCCTCATCCTCATCCTCTCATCACTATTTCTTTTTTGCAGGGCTACCCCAGCCCAGCTCAGCATTCCCTTTGGGAGCCTGGCCAGCCCTAAGGACCACCAGGCAAGCCCCTTGGCCATTTCCTGCCTTCCATCCTGTCCTCATGTGCACCCAAGAACCTGTCCAGCTGCACTCACAGTGCTCAGAGACACTCAGAACCCAGCCCAAGGAGCAGCATATGGATTAGCAAGAAGATAAATCTCCAGCAGCATCTCCTGTGGATGCTGTGGTGGGACCAAACACGGAGCTGGCCCTGGCAGAGCCCCCCCAGCCCTTGCTGAGTTGGGGCTGCTGTCAGAGATGCCGTGGTACACATGATTGAGGCTGTGCAAATACAAGGAAACTTTTAAATGGCCCTCAAGTTGCAAGATAATTTGTATTCCCCTCTCTTCATACCAACACATTAACCAAATACATTATTTCCATAATGAGGAGATGAACATCTGTGTGGCTTCCCAAAATTTCAAGTGGCAATACTCGAGACAAGTATTCCCTCTTTGGGGCCTGACACATCAGCATTTCAAATAACTGCATAGCTAAAAATATAATTTCAATCCTAAAGAGGTCAAAGAAAAGGTTCAGGTGTGATTTAGATTTTATTTTTTTAACAAAGCACACCAATTTAATTCCACAACTTAAAGGTACTGCAGTATTGTATTGAATTATTTGTACTTGGCCCTGCGTAAGCAAAGTGCTGAATGCAAACTTTCCCAGAGTCTGGGAAAGATAAATATCTGGAGTAGAGTTATGTTTCATAAAATGACTGTAAGAGAGTTGGGTCTCTGAAGTGCTCTGTGTCACAAACCCCCACGGCACAGCAGAGCAGTCCCAGCTAACACAGTTTCATTTCTCCCGGTTTTTGTTCTGCAAACCCAACAGAACTCCAGGGGAAACAAAAAAACACAATCAAACTAAAAACCCACCCCCATCTGTGCCGAGAGATTATTTCAGGACTTAGTTGCTGA
Organism: Xenops minutus; assembly: GCA_035221455.1. Taxonomy (NCBI): domain Eukaryota; kingdom Metazoa; phylum Chordata; class Aves; order Passeriformes; family Furnariidae; genus Xenops; species Xenops minutus. Next base: position 948,816 of record JAWWEE010000021.1, read on the forward strand.
CTTGAGTAATGGCTCCTGGCAGCTGGGAAGGCTCCGAAGCCATTCCCACACACAGTGTCCCCATCACCCCTCGCTGGGGAGGGATCAAGCCCTCAAACTCCCCCTCTGGAGCAGCCACCCCGTGGATTTTGTTCCCCTCCAGCCCAGTGTCTCAGCTGTGCATTACAAGTGATACCACCAGAGCTGGTTGCTCCAAGTCTGTGCCTGCTCTTTCTAGAGCTTTTCCTTACTTTCCCCTGATTTAAGAGTCTGAGTGGTCAGAGCACTGTGACAACCCCACCAGAAACTCTCCCTCTCACATCTCAGGATCACATCCTTCATCCCCTTCCAGCCCTGGACTCAGAGCAGCAGCTCAGACACAAACTGGGGTGTGTTGGTTCCATTAGGGCTCTGTTAACACGAATAAGTGAATTAATTTCAGATGGACAATACCATGTAATGGAAACAAAGCCTTAACCCCACTTCCAAGGCCTTTTCCCTTCAGCTGCACAGAGTGGGACCTTCCCTTGCAAACACAATTCCTCACCATCCTACACTTATGAGACAGAAGGTTTGTGTTTATCATCCTTATGAGGAGATCAACACCATTGATCTGTTGAGTCCTGCTTCCCTTCTCTGAGGAGCAGCACATGGCATTACATGGAGGAGGTTCTTCTAAATCATTTTCCATCCCTTTGTTGTCATGCAGTCAGTCAACAGAATGAAAACACACTCCTGCAGCAGATCTGCAAAGCCAGCAGGAGTGAAGTGGGCACTTCAGCATTCATTGTATCAACTTTAAGGAAATTATGTGTATTATTATGTGCATTATTTTCTAAACTATTACTTTCAAAAGCCTATAATCAGTCAAGCATTAACAATACAGACTAGAAGACAAAAACACAAGGAAACAAACAAGAAAAGCCTTTCAGATCTCTGTTCACTGCCTAAAATTAGCACATTTCTCTTTTTGACTGAGCCTGTCTCAGCCAGAGGTGTCAGGAACACTCAATCCCTGTGTGACTGCAGAGGAGAACATAGAGCCTGCAGAGGTCTTTCCTGGGATGCTCCAGATGCCCAGTTTGAGGAGCAGGATGGTGATCAATAGCTGCTCATGCCGGACAACACAGACAGGATAAACACTGAATACTTGCACAGTGAAGGCATTTTTAATGTACAGTGTAGGCACTTTGATTTGCTCCTTGCAAACATGCCACGATTGGGTTTCACTCTAACAGTGATCCCTCAGACCTAATCCCAAAGTCCATCTTCTGAAATTCTACTCTAGACTAACGTGGAGCTCATTCTGGGACTGAAATTTGTCTCAAATGTGATCAACATCAATAGAGACCATCAGTCCTTCTACTCCAGTGTCATCCTTCTTTGCCTGGTTTGCAACACCTGTGGTCATCCACCAGGCACTGCTCTGGAAATGCTACAGAACACACTAAACTCCTTCTGCTCTGCCCAAGCAGCACATCAGAGATGAAAAATGAGCTGCTCCATTAGGAGCAATCCGTGATTCTCAGCCCTCCTGCAGAACAGCAATTCTAAAATTAGATATTTGGGACTATTCATGGCTATTTTGACCTAAACCACAAAAAATTTATTTCCAAAAGCTTCTCCTGCAATTTCTTTTTGACTTGAAAAACGTGTGAAGTGTACCTGGCAAAAACAAATCCTCTGCCAGGATAGTCCTGGGAATTAGAAAAATGTGTAAGTTTCTGAAATTACGGAGTCAGAAACATCAAAGGTGCAAATTCCATAGAAAGAGGAGAGGGGAGCACTTCCCTCTCCTTCCATCCCCACTGCAGCAGCCCCACACCAGACCCTGCTGTGCTGGCAGGTGTAGCATATGATGGACTGTGGGACCACCACACCACCACCCCCCCTGACTCCCTCCTCCTGCCCCTTGTTTCAGCAGTGACATCACCCAAACTCAGTGCTGTCACCTCCTCCCAGCTCCCCAAACCCTGGGCTGAGTTTTGGAGGCAAACCCAACTCCAGAGCTGTGCTGGGCACGGTGTCACTGCCAGGGCTGCACTGAGGGGGTGGGAGAAGGTGGCAAAATCTTCTCTCAACTTCTGTTTCTGTACCTAAACAGAATTTCAAACTAAATCACTCTTTTTTATAACTCTGTCCCAGTGACCCAGAACTGGTTCACTCATCAGGGGCTGGTGGGGTCCCAGAAGCTTCATCCCTCGCCAGATCCTGGAAATCCTGCCAACTTTACTAAAAAACAGAAGATGAATTCCTATCACAGCAGAAGCTTGAAACTCTGCACAGAAGCAAAGTCCAGGAGCACCAGAAAAGAGCAGGAATTTCCAAATAAGGTGGATGTGGAGGAAACCATCACCTGCTGCCTTCGTGTGCTCGCTGCCTGTTATCCACGTGGAGCCACCACCCCGTGCACGGATGGCAGGTTTGGTTGCCAGCCCGAGCTGCCCTTGGCTCTGCTGCCTTGGAAAAATGCTGGGGAACAGCATCTGGCCATTTGCTGGGGGGGCAGGAACACTCCCCCCTCGATGCCCCTCCACCACAGGCACCCATCGGTGCCTCCTGCCAGAGCAGACCTGCACGGGAGGGGCTGCAGTGTCCCACCACTCACAGTCCCACCAGCAGCTGGCACACACAGGCAGCAGCTTTCAAAAATAAAATCCTTCCTTTCTGCATGGAAATCCTCTGCCCAAACACATCCAACAGACAGCTTCGGTGTCAGATCATTGAGAGGGAAATTGTTCTTGAGAAGATGCAATTCAGGGCATTCTGAAAGTGATGAGACATCCAAAGGGTGATCGATGGCTGTGTATTACGCTGGGAATTATCTCTTCTTGCAGCATCAACCATCCCAGTCTGTGTCTGTGTGCACACATCTCCCTCTCTCAAAACAACCACCCACACAATCTCCAGTGTCCTGAAATAATAGTTAAATATGAACATCAAAGAGAAACTGCCAACAGAAGCCCTGGGAGCAGTAGCCGAAACACAGAACTAGAGGCACACAGACCATGTGATGGAGAACAGCTGGTTCCCACAGAGGGCCTGGGTTCTGGCAAAGCCAGACCTGCTGGAGCTGGGGCGAGCTCTTGATTTCATTCCAAGGGGCCCCAGAGAAAGCTCCTAAATCTTTATTTTACAGCAGTTCTTTATGGCCCAATTACAGATTCCTACCTCATTTCTTTGCTCTGAAGCAGCAGCACCATTTGGTTGAAACCCCATTTGAGGCAGAATTCTTGCTAATGCTGCCGTGGTTATGGGCTGTGTCTTGCACCGAGCCATGGCAGATAATTCTCTTTAATACTCTAAAAACATCACACCTTCAAACTGCCTAACAAACCCCAAAGGAACTCCAATATCTGAGCATCACACAACAGCCAGGGATGTAACTATTAAACTCAGAATCACAGAATATCCTCAGCTGGAATGGAAGGTCTCCTGAGACCACCCTGCAGAGCTGCTGCAGCACTGGGGACCAGCACAGCAAGGACAGGGAGCTGCTGGAGAGTCCAGAGGAGGCACCAGGATGGTCAGAGGGATGGAGCAGCTCTGCTGGGAGGAAAGGCTGAGGGAATTGGGATTGTTCAGCCTGGAGAAGAGAAGGCTCTGGGTGACCCAATTGTGGCCTTTCAGTGTCCAAAGATGCCTGGCCCACTGAGCATCCCGGGTGCCACCCACTCACCTGGGCAGTGCCTGGCCATCACACCTGTCCTCCACCCGTGCCCCTGCTGAACAAGTCCATCCATGCACAGGTAAGACACAATGAGATCCAGCACAAAGCCAGGAGGAATCAAAGCTAATCTGAACCCCCCAGTGACTTCTCAAGAGGCTGGAATCAATACACAATAAACTTGGCAAGGCTGTGAGTGTGCCTTGGACTCCCAGGTAACTGCAGGATTAATTTAAATTCAATTAAGGGCTTCATCAGCACTGGGGAAGATACAGACTCAACAAGTTTGTGGGTAGAATGACTTTAAGCACAGAGTGATTGACAGAACAGAAAGGTAAATCCTGCCCTCACCTGTGCCTGGCCAGGGAACAGGTCCCTCTAAGGAATGGGAAGTGCCATCTGAAAGCACCTTTTTGACAAAACCCCTCTCTTAGCAGATGTTACATTTCTGCATTTACTTATTCCATGATGTGAGGACACAACACTCTTTACGGTTTAATTCCAGAGCTGGTAAAGACAATTTACTCATGGGGGGGATGCAAATAATACTTTACATTTACATATATTGTCCTTTGTGCAAACTTTACTTGCAAGAGAGAGTGTCCAAAGCAGAGTCATTCTGTCAAGCTACCAACACAAAACGGCCTCGAAGGGTGTTTCTGGCTTGTAGTGACAGACTTGTAATGACCTGCAATGTAATGCTGTTGCTGTAATGACACTGTTTAAACACCCAGAGTTGGAGGGTGTCCCCTTCCCGGGGCTGGAGTCCAGCTGAGGGGCAGGGGAGATGCCTGAGCTGGTCCCACTGCTCCCAGTTAGCCTGGAGGGACTAAGGAAGGACAAATCCAGCACTGCTGGAGCCCCTCAGCAGGGCAGGAAGGCAAACAGGTCAGGTGGGGGGTGGTGAGGAGATGAGAGGACAGTTTGGGGTGGGTAATGGAAAGAATGGATAAATTTGGGAATGATGGTCCAGGGGAGTGATGGTCCATGCCCCTTCCCTTAGGATTGGTGTCCCCTGCCTTTTGGTGTTCCTGGGCTCTGCTCCAGCCCCACAGTCCAGGGTGAACCAAACCCTGGAGCCACATCTTTCCAGCCCACTAACTCTCTCCAGAGCACATGCTCACGCTCCAGGGACACAGAGAAAGCTGGAGAACAACAGAGAACTGAAAAAGACTCCGAATCAGGCTGTAAACAAACCACAAAAATGCAACTGGACTGTTTTACCAGTATTTTTCGTGCAATATAAGCCAGTCCTGTGTTCACTGAGGGAGGAGGTGGGAAGTGCTGCAGGGAGCACATCATTCCCAGAGAAGCATCCCAGGTGAAGGCAGCCCTGGTGAGAGGCAGAGCACTGTGCCCATGTTTGTCAGTGTTGGATTAAATCCAAACTGTCTCTGACACAGAGCACCATGAACCCTGAGCTCCTGAGCTTTGCTGTGCTGGAGATGCAAAGGGAAAACATTTCAGAGCCACTAAATAGTCAGATATAATTTCACTCTCATTTTTCCTTTAATCACTACCCTCACATTGTTTTTTTCCAGGTTCATACCGCCCAAACAAAAAGGAAGCAAATTGGTTCTTGTTGGAATAAACTCCCAAATATAAACACCAGGATTTGCCATCCCTTTGGAAGACAAACAACTGAAAAATTCAAGGACAGTTCTGTTGGTTTGCAGCACTTGCAACATTTCTGGGTTTTTGAAGAGCTGAGCACGTCCCTGGACTGGATTTGAGCCATCCCTTTAACCTCCAAGCCCAGAGCTCCACAAGCTGCAGCCTCAGCCACATCCCCAGCCTGCTGGCATTGAGTCATTCATCTTAAATCTACTTGAGTCCCCCTGTTGAGTTGCATCAATTCTGAGCTCAGCCCATAAAGAATATTTTTGTCCACATCAGCAAAGCATTTTGTCACCTTTCTAAATAATTAACATCACACACACACACACATATATATTTATATATATAAAATTAGCCTCTGTATTTCTCTTACAGCTGCTCCTCCTTGTTCTATTTCCCTGGGAGCTGGTGTGTCCACACAGACAGATCACAGACACATGAGAAAGATAAGGGAGACTATTTCAAAAGAAAAATTTGGAGGAAAAATCAGATCTCTGGAAATGCTCGGTCAGTAGATGAGCAGTAACAACAGGAACCACAGGGTGTCAACCCTACTTGGTAAATTTTGCACAGAAAAGAGGTGTAGGAAGAACAGAAAGGAAGAGGTGAGTAGATGGTTAAGGTTAAGGTTGAGGTTAAGAGGAAAGTGATTGCTAAGACTCAGGACAGGTTCTTCTCTCCACCTGAGGACACCATCACAACACACAATCCAACCTTCTTTTGGAAGACTTTAAAGCAACAAGAACCAGAATACAATCTCCTGCTGCCATAATTGTTCTAAAAATAAATACAATCTGCTTTTTTCCCCCCTAAAATTATCTCCAAACCTTTCGCCTTCCCTGGTACCTGGTTTAGTTGGCTATGGAGCATGTTCCCAACTTTCCAACTCTTTAATGTGCACCTCCTCTGGCTGCCTGTCTACTGCAATTATGCAAATAAAATGCAACTTTATCCTTTCAGCATAATTACATCACACACAATCAGGCTATATTAAGACTGACTTAAGATGAATGAATTCAGTTCATGTAATGATTTCCTAAATCCCCCCTGTGGGACTGTGGCAAAGAAAATTCTGTCCCAAGAGTGACATCAAGTACCAAGACAAATAACTGCGGATCTGGGGCCTGATCCTACAAGAAAATGAGGGCTTTGGGCTCCCTCTGGAGCCAGAGGCTGCTGGGATATTCCCAGTGTTAGAAAACCAGGAATGCCAACAGATACATATGCACAGAGGTGTGACACTGTGGTCTCCACAGCCCAGGGAAGACAAGGAGTTACTGCAGAAGGTGCAGGGGAAGCCACAAAGATGATTTGGGGTCTGGAGCATCTCTCTGATGAGGAGAGACTGCAGGAGCTGGGCCTGGGCAGTCTGGAGAAGACTGAGGGGAACCCATCAATCCATACAAATATCTCCAAGGGAGGTCAGAGGGTGGTCCAAGGCTCTTTTCTGTGGTGCCCAGTGACACGACAGGGAGAAAGACCATAAACTGAAACACAGCAAGTTTCACCTCAACTTGAAGAAGAACCTGGAACAGCTGCCCAGGGAGAGTGTGGAGTCTCCCTCTCTGGAGACATTCCAAACCCACCAGGACACATTCCTGTGTCACCTGCTCCAGGTGACCCCACCTTGGCTGGGGGCTTGGACTGGATGAGGGGCCCTTCAACCCCAGCAATTCTGGCATTTCCTGGCTGTTTTGCCCCTAAAGTGTGAGAAGAGGCAGAGCCAAACATTCAGGTGGAGCTGCAGGAGCTGCAGAGCTCTCTGCTTCCGTGAGGCTTCTTAGGGATCTTTTTCCAACGTATTACAAATACTACCTAAGACAGTGATAAAAGGAAAGGAAAAAAAAAGAAAAGATGCTCTTGAGGAGTAAAATAAGGGCAGCCCCCTCATTCATGTCTAACACAGAATTCTCACCAAAGCCAGTGGGAATTAAGTGGTGCTTAACTGGTGCCTTGAGCCAGAGCCTGGGAGCCCCAGGGCTGCTGCTCAGAGCAGAGCCTGCTGTGCTGGGATCTGCTCCAGGCACAGACCTTCATTCTGCTCATTTCCTTTGTTTCCATCAATTTGCAGGGAAAATCAAGGCAGCTTATTCCTTTTATTTTATGCCTTCACCAAAAGAAATGCATTGCTGCACTTTAGGAAGCAAATGTTTGTTGCTGGATAATAAAAGAATAACATTAAAATGTCTAATTCCCATCTCCTGGACTTGTGGCCAAATGAAATTAAAACAACAGAAAGGAAAACAAAACAACATCCATCACCCTAAATTCAAGGAAGGTGCCAATGCAGAGGGATAAGAGCATCCCTAAGCATGGAAGCACTAATGCCTAAGGATTACTGACTTCTGTAAGTAACAGTCTCTGGTTGCTTCTCCTGGTGAATAAAACAGAAAGAGAACTGGGCTGCAAGAGGAAATGTGGGGTCCCAGAAAACTGCTTCAGGAGAATGAGGATGTGCATCCCTTACCCTGCTGTAACAGGAGAAGCAGGGGGCAGATCCAGGTGCCATTTAGGGATGGAAGAACAGGACTGAGAGAGACAAGAACCAGCCTGAACCTCTCTGAGCAGTCAGGGAGCAGCCAGGACACCTTTGGTCCGGACAGGGACAGCTGGCTCTGCCTCCCCACCCCTGGACAGCACCTGCTGCTGCAGAACTGCCCTGTCCAGAGGCACCTGCAGCACACACACCTCCAGAGATGGCTCTGTTCCTACAGCATGGACACAGTTAGACACATCTATAGGCAGGCTGTGATTTAAGCATCACAATTCATCACCCAACCTCTGTGCCTATGAGTGCAGAGTGAAACCAGCCAACTTTCAGGCAATTCTCCAATACAGTCATTGAACAAGAAGATATTTGTTGGCTCAATAAACATATTTTTTGCAGATACATCAAATAGACTTGTATTTATAACTGTTATTTAACCTAATTTCTATACCTGGACCCTTCCACTCTGCTCTCCTCACTTACTGTGTCCAAAAAACCCCCTCATGCTTCCCATTATGGGTTCAATGTGCAATATAGAAGGAAAACATTTTAAAGTAAGCAAATCTGGAAAGTTTTTGTTTCTGTTTACTGTTAGCAGAGTTTTCATTTCTGTGTCAGAAACCCACAGGGATGAATAGAGACAGTATGAAAAGCTTATTAAAATATCCTGGTTTTCAGAAACAAACTACTTCATTGTCTATCAACTTTAGGTATTTACAGAGAAACAACATTTGAGAAAGCCTCAGGGGCTGCAAAATGTAAAAGAAGGAAGCACATGATACACCTGAGAAGAATATCTAACGAGGAGGGAGTGCAGACACAGGAAAATGAAAATATTTGGTTTTCCAGGGAATGAAGGCATCTGAACCTACTTTAACATAAGCAATGTGTTCAAGGACTCTTTGGAGACCCTTCCCCACACAGCACCATGTGTCAGCTCAGGAGTTTGTTGCCTTTACTCAAGTGAAAGTTCTTTACCTTCTAAACAACTTTGCTTTCCATATTATAGAGAACACAGACTCTAGTCAGGCAGTTTGGTGCCCAGAAGAAGCTGTGTGGATAGTTAGGCATCCCTGCACACAAAGGGATTAACAAATCGAGGACAGATCAGACAACAAACTCTTCAGAACACAAATGAATGCTGAGAAACAAAGGGACTATGTCAAAGTTTCCCATGATTTTTATATACATGTACATATGCATAGGAGAGCAGATCTTTGAAGGAACATGCATAAATACAGTGCTTGATCTGCAGGAAAGAAAAGTTAAGCTAAGTTTAAATGGAAACCACTGATCTAAAACTGAAGTTTCATTTCTTCAGTAGAAAATTTCTCCAACTCTGCTTCAGAGTTGAGACAAATCACAACAGACTTTCTCCTCCCCTGCACACACATGGTATGTTCAGCTCATCTGGGTTTCCTCTCCTTTCAGTGATAAAGGCCCTGTCACATGCCCAGAGCTCAAGGCAAGCCCTGAGATCGTGCCTCCAGTAGCCAGCTGCTGGTAGCAAACTGGATTCCCACACGAGGACCACGGGGAGTCCATTTAGGGGACACTCAGGAGCTGGAGACTTAGTCCATGTGCTGTCCAGTGTGTGTCACACCATGTCTGTGCACCCTTATCCCAAAACACTTGTGGGGAAAATTCCGGGCAGTGTGTGGGGAGGCAGAGAGAGGGAGGGGAGCTCTTACCCTCGATGGTGGCTCTCTTGGGCAGGATGGTGATGGCCCCCTCGGCGACGTCCTCCTGCTGCAGCAGCGGGCTCACCTTGGAGCCCCACGTGTCCGAGCCCACCCAGAGGAAATGCCCCACCTGATCCGCCCTCTTGGCGGCCGCCAGGATCTGCCTGTGGGAAAGAAGGCTTTGTTCACTAATTGCTGTTATTTAAACACCTAATTGCCTTAGAAAATTGTGTGTGGCCATGGCACAATGGGTGGCCTCGATGAGCTCAGAGGTCTTTTCCAACACAACTGATTCTGTCATGAACCAAACCAGCCCATTCCTGTACCCACCAGAGCTCAGAGGACAGGAAAACACCATATTACGAGGGCTCTGAGCAGCCTGGTGGAAGGTGTTGCTGCACATGGCAGGGGCTTGAAACAAGATGACCTTGAAAGGTCCCTGCCAACCCAAACCATTCTATGCAGCACCAACTGGACTCCTCTTTAAATTCATTCTATATTCCATGACTAACATATGGATTCCATTAAAACTTAAGAGTTTTGCAACTGTCTTTGTTGAAACTTCACCCAAAATTCTTTTAGTCTCATTGTGTAGGACTAAGCCTCTCAACAGCTGATGATTCCATCACAATTTTAAGCTAAATTAAAATTCTGGAGCAAGAATATGGAACACAGGCAAGTGAGAAATGAAATATAAAGTACTCTTTGTATTATTTTATGAGCCAGTTCTATGTGGTTTAACCTTGAGCATCCAAGTCACTTTATCACTATTAACCTTCATTTGCTATAAAATAAAGTCTGAAATAATGAATTATACATGACAGAATGAGCTTGGAGAGAGGGGCGTGTTCTTAATGCCTCTTTGAGAGGGAAGGTCAGCTCTGCCATCCAGTGCATGAGTAACCTCATGCCAGGAGAAGCTCCCAGGTGCTGGTCACACCATTCCTGTCCCCCCAGCCTTGTCTGGGCACCCCCTGAGCCAGGGCAGCAGCACCCTCGTGCCTGGTGCTTCCCTCCACATTCCAAACCCCACATCTCCACATCACGCTTGCCAAGAGACCTTCACTATTCACATTGTTATTTGCTTTGCCTTTTCTGCACAGCTACCAAGCCCAAAAAAATCCATTAATTCCCTCCGTTATCCTTACTTTATGTCCTCATCATTGGCAAAAATGACGATGGCCCTGGCATTGGGGGTTTCCAGGAGCTGCTTGATGATTTTATCGAAGTCGATGGTCTTGTCCTTGCGGTCCTGGGGGATCTTGAGGGACTGAGCGATGCAGAGCCCGCCTGTTCCAGAGAGAGGAAAGAACAGAAGGACTTTCAGAGGAGGAAAATGAAACATCAGAGGAGAGCACAGGAGCAGCAGCAGGAAATGCACAGGAACAGCAGCAGGAAATGCACATGCTGGAAGAGGAATCTGGGATGAAGAGGAATTCTCTGATGGGATCACTGCCCTTGTGGGCACTTCTGTCCAGCTTCCTGAGGGATTCATAGCATTATCTCTTTGCACAGAGAACTCTGACAGAAACAGTCTGCATGGCTGGGTAGGGTTGTGGGGTAAACAGATGGGAAAACTAAACACTGTAGAAAAGCAAAATAAGCAAATAAACGGTCAGTGGAAGGATTAAAAATAGAGGAATTAAAAAAGGAAACCAATCCAAACAACAACCTGAATAAGCTTAACCTGATTAAACACCCCCCCAAAACAACAGGCTTAAAGGCAAGTGATGCTGGCAGTGTGTTAAGACAATTTTTATCTCAGTAAAGGGCTGAGATTGTTTTTAATTTTGCAAGTGGAAGGCTATTGAGGGAAAATGTTTCCACTGAAATGACTTATCCAGAATAGGAACAGCAAAGATTGTTCAGGAAAATCCTAATCCATTCCAATGCCCATCACCAGCTGGGATGGGGAGACCAAAACACTGAAGCCTCAAAAGGAAGCACGTCTGTGAATGGGACTTCTCATAAATACCCCGGAAACATGGCAAGGGGTGTGAGCACAGCCAGGGCAAAGGAAGGCTCCCTTTTAGCCCAGTTCCCATATTAGTTATTTAGCTTGTTTTAGGAAAAAATAAAAGAAAAATCCATCCCATTTCCAGTGATATTCTGCTTGTTGCTGGCAGATGAAAACACAACTTTTGCCTTAATTATTTTGTTTCTCAGTGGTAAACTCTTTCATCTTTTATGGCATCTCAGATACCAACCTCCCCTCTCTACTGCACAGTATGTTAATTAATAACATATCAGAGCTGCTTAATAAGAAACAGCAGTGGGGATGAGTTAATTAAAAGGAAGCAGGACAAAGGAGAGATTCACAGATATTCTTCAAAATACAGATCTAAAAGCACTGTTAAATGAAGTAACAGAGAAGGTGTTTGTAGGGAAAATCCTACAGCAGCAGGAGGAGGAGAAGGCTCATCCCCCCCAGCACACCCTGTTTGCTAATGGAGCATCCTCATCCAACCCAGGGCAAAGCAGCCATGGCAACACCTAGAGAAACCTGGAACAGCTGTGAAAAGCAAATTCAGACTTTAAAATTGTGAAATCTGGCTCCTGTGCAGATCCCTGAGCACCTTCCAGAGCAGGTCAGACTCATTTTTCCTTATTTGAGACGTAGGGAAGCTGAGATGCAGAGGCTGCCTGAAGGCAAAGCAGCTCTGCTGTACTGGCTGCTCCAAAAACTCTGGGGGCAGCAAGATTGGTTTGGTGGGAAGAAATAAAACAGTGAAAAGGAAAGGCAGGGAAAGAATAAAAGAGAATAATAACCACCAAGTTATTCTCTGACTCACACAAAACCTTTCATTTCATTTCACAATTATCACAACCTGAAGTTTTTGGAACCTGTTTTGTTTGTTTTTAAAGAAAGCAATAGAGATTTTAAAAAAATAAACGTCATTTTTAAATGGAGAGAGAAAGTCACACTGCTAGCGAGTTCAAAGATTTAAACAGTTTTCAAAGCTCTGTTTTCCCCAGTCAAACTGAGACGGAGTGAACTCAAATCCATGAGCAGCATTATCCAGCTTTCCTGAAATGACCCACTTGGCAGGGATTGCAGCTGGGTAAGAGCACAGCTCCCTCTGCCAGCCCTGGCTCGGAGCACCCTCTCCATGGCAGGGCCAGGGCACCACCCAGGCACAGCACCCGGGGAACCCACCCATGTGGCTCTGCTGGGGGAGACTCTTCCCATCCTGGCATCAAGCCCAAGGAGAATGGAAAGTTATTATCTGCTCCTGGGAAGTCCTCCCTGGCACTCCAGCACTCCAAGCCAAACTACTCCAAACCTCCCCAAGAGGGACTGAATTCTCTTCTTAAACCAGAATGTGGCAACTTTGCAGAATTCATTGAGAGAAAAGAAAGAAAAACCCCCACTCAGCCCTCAGAGTGTTACAGAGCCCCAGGACTTGTCACTTGGAAATGTATGCCTCCTCTCCTTTTGAGAGGCTCCCACTCTGAGACAGCAGAGCAGGAGCAGATATATTTTATGGGTTTGGGACCAAAGGGCTTTTCTGGGCTGAATGGAGCCATTATTTAGATATGTCTGAAGCTGCTGTGAAGGTCCTTTGCAATCCTTCCTCACTTCCCAGCCCCTTCAGTCAGGAAAGGTGAGAGGATTGAGAATACAGCCCCAAAGGGCAGATACAGCCCTGAGGAACAGTCATCAGCAGACAGACACAGAGTGTGACATTCCCCAGCACCCTCTAATTCCTAATTAATGCATCAAGAAGTAACTTTAAGAGCCTTTTACACCAGAGGGGTGCTTAGAGGTGCTCATCCCTGGCTGCCAAGGCTTCACCACAGAGGCACAGGGTGCCCAGAGAAGCTGTGGCTGCCCCTCGATTCCTGAGAGTGTCCAAGGCCAGGTTGGACGGGGCTTGGAGCACCCTGGGCTGGTGGAAGGTGTCCTTGTCCATGGTAGCGGAATGGAATGAGATGAGCTTTGGGGTCCCTCCCAATCTAAACCATTATAGGATTTTAAGATTTCATGAATTTGTGTCTTCAGCCTCATGATGGATCCTGTGCTGTGAAATAACCAACAGGCTCATTTTGTCATGGTGAAAGGTCGATATACCAAGTCCCTCCACCCACAGTGGGGTGAGTCCCAACAGCACAAGCACTCTGAAGGATTACCCTGTGATTGTTTTCCTGGGAGTCCCACTCCTGTGGCACAGACATGGCACAGAGGTCAGGCCACTCACAGGATGCTCCAGCTGCTGGCAGCTGCAGGGCGGGGGGATCGAGCCAGCTGGGGGGCAGCTGGGAGCACACAGAACTGAGAAGACAGAGAGCCTTAAGGCTATCCTGGCTGCCTTCCTTTCACCCACTGACAGATCCTGGGCTGTGCTCTGAGAGCAGAACCCCGGGAGGATTCTGGTGCAAGCTGGAGCAGTCACGCGTTAAATTGGTCAGGGCATTAAACCCCCAACGCTGGTATTTAAGGGTAATGGATGTATCTGGTAATCAAAGTGTTGCTGCAGTATCCATGGATACCCATGATTATGTGGTATTTGGATTCTGGTACAACACTAAGTACATTATTCTGCTTCCCTGAAAGTCTCCAGGAGCTATTTTCCTTATCACCACCTAATTGGATTATCAGGTAGCAAAAGAGACAATTTAACACTTTTTCAGCTGATTTATCTGCAGAGATCCTCTTTTGGGGGAAATCACTTTTAGCAACACTGAAAACATCACTTCACAAAGTTGTGTTGGTGCTGCTGATTATTAAAAGGAACTCTCAATTAATTTGATTAATAGATTACTTTAAAATTAGCAGCTGCCAAGAGCTGCCTCCTGGATGTTTATTAAAATTATGGAAACAACAGACAAAGCCTTTGGCACTGCACGGCTCATCCTCTGCTGGCAGGGATTTGAGGACCTTTCTCTCTGCTCATTAGCACAGAAAACACCCTAAAATTAGGATTTTAATGAAGGTTTATTTGAAAGGGTGAGAAAAGCTCGGGTCAAGTACAGATGGTACCCAGACTTTTTAATCTAAACAATAAAAAGTCTTCAAGTGTGAAAGAGCTCTGATCCCTTGGAAAGACCCTGCCAGGGAGCTGATGCGGGCCTGTGATTATCCAACATGTTTAACCTAAGCTTGGGGAGGCAAAGGAGAGGAATTAACTGGGGAAGAAACAAAATAAACCTTAAAGGCACATAGTAGGTTTTTTTCATTTCAGTGCACATTTTTTTGTCACTGCTGGGCTCTGGCATATCCTTATATACCCTGCATATACAATTTATGAGCTGCAATGAATGTTACTTGTAAACCTCCTATATTCTGCAGACAAGAAACCAGTGGCAGTAACACTGAAGACTGAGTTTAAAGAAGTCAGCATTCTCCCCGTGTGAAAACTCCCACACCACAATTGAGGATATTTCCCTGATAAAGCAGAATCACATCCTAGAGGAACTAGAACCATAGAGATTATTTTATATTCTTGAAATGCAGCCGGGGCTGGCAGCTTGTTTGGCGTCAAACTCCTCAGCAGTGAGAGAGAGTTGTTCAAACAGCTGACACAAAAGCCACCAAATCTTCAAAGAACAGTCACTGGGAAGTCAATACATGACTCACATGTTTTCTTCAGAGCAGAGCAGGAGTCTCTGTGTCAGGGAGGGGGTTGAGATGGGTTTTTGTGATATGAGAGAATTCACAATTAAATAAAACCCAGAACAAACCCCTCAGTGTCCGTGTTGCAGGACTGGTCATCAGCCTCTTACTGAAAATCTGATTATTTCTTGCAAGTTAAACTAATATAGAAAAATTTCCAGTCCCATCCACACACCTGTGGATTCCCAGTGAAGCGACCTGAATCACTAACATTCCCTGTGCCGTTAGGGGACAAGGTGCCAGCAGTGTGGACGCTCTCCAGGGGCTGGTCTGAGGTTGTCAGAGCCCTCCCAACACAAGATCCCACGCACTCACCCAACAGCTCCAGCCCTGCTCCACCTCCCTGTGGAAGCTGGCACACAGAGCCCAAGGGAATTTGCATCTGTGGAAACCAGAAGGTCCTGCCTTTCCATGCAGCCAGAAATGGAAGTAAATTAATTTATTCTGACCCCCAACATTAAAACACACCATGGCACATTCAGAGAAAACTGGCTGGATTTCATTCTACCTGTATTTGCTGGGCCAAATCAGCACAGAATATTCAGAATCCTCAGGAAAAAAGAACTTCATGTTAAAAAAATGGCTCATAGAGAGATCCAGAAAGGACAGTTGGGTCCCTCTCCCCAAAATCAAAGTTCTAACAGGACACTGGATTGGTCTGTTGTTTCATTACTATGAACAGTTAATATCCTAATTATTAAGAGCTACAAAGTTCCTGCTTCTGCCAGTAAAAGAGGTTTACATCATTTTCCTGATCTGCAGATGGGCTCAAATTTAAATTACACCTTCATAGTATCATAATTCAAATGTAAAAATAAAAAGTGCCAAAAATAAAATTACATTAAAACATGAAACTACAACAATTTATCCAAGAAAAAGGATCCCTGTGGATACCAAACAGCTTTAACTCAGAAACTTTCTACACATGAAGAATCTACTGGATTGTTTCTGAATTTTATTTTCGCTAATCTTGTTTATTGTTTCATTTTTTCACATTAGCCCTCATCATAACCCAACACCAGAACACCTAAACTGATACAGAAGAGTAATATTTCTAGTATGTTATTCATTAATGCTTAATTCCATTGTGTCAGACCTTTGCTGCGTGTTTAATGGCATTCCTGGTGTGTTTTATCACCTCAAAATTGTCCTTTATTGTGGCAGTTACACTCCAGCAATATACAGAAAATTAAGACTCTCCCTGGAACAGCAAATTAAATTATAAGAATGCTATGGGATCATTTTGAAAGATTCCAAAAAGCTCTGTTTGCTAGAGACAAAATAAAGGAAATGAAGATACCCTGTTAGACCAAGAGCCACTGGGGTTTGGGAACGTGTGTGGGAACAGGAGAGGTCTTTGCAGCAGAAGGAACTTGGGATTTATTGGCTTCCTAAAACCTGTGCTACAAAAGGGACATTGGAGCCATACAGTGCAGCCATGCAGAAAGAAAACCAATATAAAAGAAAATTCTACTTCAAGCATCTAAAACACTTTTGTTGTTACAACTTCATGCCAGGAGTGCTCCAACAAGCCAGTCTGGAGCTGAGCCCTGCAAAGCCTCCAAAGAGGATAAACTCTGCTCAGAGGGAGACAGACACACCTAAAAATTAAATACTGCCCATTTGAAAGGAGATTGGATTGCAGGGAATCAAGAAAGAAGAAACCAAACTGATAAACTGTTCCCTGTTTTCCTGTAAAGACCCAGAACAAGCAGATTCTCAGCTGAATAACCTCTTTGTTGCTTTGAATCATTGACCTTTTTCTAACAGCAAGTGCTGCTGGCAAATGGAAAAGAGACACTCCAAATTCAGACACCTGAATTAAGGTGAAGGGGATGTAATAAAGTCCTGGGAGCATTTGCTGCTCCGTGGGATGAGCCACACCAGGAGTACAAAACGTTCTGTATGATCTCATATGGCACAAACCCCAAGATCATGGGAATGAAGGATAGAATCACAGAACTGTTATGTTTGGAAAGGACCTGTGGGATCATTGAGTCCAATCATCAACCAGCACCTCCACCATGTTCACCACCAAGCCATGTCCTCAATCCCCCCCATCCTTTCCGAGCCAGACTCGGGCTAAGCCCAGCTCTGCAGCATCGTGTGTAAAAATAGCAGAGGCAAAGTTCTCCGAAATGGTGTCAGAACACTTTCTAAAACACATTTGCTTTAGGAACAACTGTGGGCGGTGAAAGCTCCGGCTGCGGGAGACAGAAACAAAGCACCAAAAATACCGTGTTTCAAAGCAGAGCCCTCAGCCAAGCCAGGATCCAAACCAGGGCTGTGCTCCACACAACACGCCAGCGAGTGTCTCAGTCCTGCAGCTGGCTCAGAAATTCCCAAAACTGGCAAAAGCAAAGTCCTAAAGTGAAATTCCAAAGGAGAGGCACAGGAAGCAGCCCCTCTGGCAGCCCTTGGAATACCAGGGAGGAGCCCCTGGCCCAACACACCACCTTGGTGACATCCAGGTTTCCTTGGGCATCACCACTGGCACCTGATGCCCAAACCCCAAGAGAGGGAGCACAGAGAGAGGCTGGTCCTGAAGTGAAACATGAATATTTTGGAATGAAATTGGATTCCAGGAAATCAAGAGAGAAACAAAACTGGTAAAATATTCCCTGTTTTCCTGTAAGTGCTACGACTAAGACAGAATCATGGAATCATAGTTGCTTGGGTTGGAAAAGCCCTCTGGGACCATCAAGTTCAATCTTCCAACTGTTCAACCATCAAGGACACCCCAACCCAAGTCCCCAAGTGCCACATCCACATGGCTTTGAAATCCCCCCTGGGATGGGCATCCACCCCTGCCCTGGGCAGCTGTGCCAGGGCTGGGCAACCTTTTTGGTGAAGCAATTTTCCCAATATTCAACCTGAACCACCCCTGGAGAAACCTGAGGCTCTCCTGGGCTCCCTGCTCCTGTCAGGGAGTTGCAGAGCCAGAAGGTCCCCCCTGAGCCTCCTTTTCTGCAGGCTGAGCCCCCCCAGCTCCCCCAGCCCCTTCCCTGGACACTCCAGTTACACACAGACCAACTGGAGTCTCCTCAGCTGTGGCTCTGGAAATCAGATCCATGTCCTGCCACGGAGCCTTCCAGGCAGCTGATCTGCCCCCAGCACACCCTCCTTGGGCAGGGGCACCCAGGCTCACCCCTTCCCTCTCCAGTCCTTTCTTTGCTCCCCGAATACCTGGTCCCAGGGGCTGCTCTGGAACAGAACCCTCGGAGGCTGCTCTGGCTGCCTTGCAGGCAGCAATTTGCTGCCACCCCCACACCCCCCCAGATCCAGAGCTGTGGGGCTGTTTGTCAGAGCTGCCTCTTGGAGCTGCACTCTGTAATTTAGGGACTGTGCTGTTCTTGCAGGGCCACGTCCCCCCCAGCGATAACGATGCCACCTCTGGGTACTGAATCATTAGGAACTGCAAGCACAAAATGATCTCTAATGATGAAGCTTTTCTAACTACAATTTGGAATGTTCCCTTGTTCCTAATTCAATTTTTCTTGGAGAGGTAACGTGGCATTTTAGCCTGCTCTCAGTTAATGGTATTTTTGAGGCTGTTATGTATCTGTGAGGGCAAGTAAAGACTTGTCATTTCTTCAAAGAATGAGAAATCCAGAGAGTGGCAACGACACAATGAGAAATCTCAGTGGGAAAGGAGGGAGGAGAAGAAACCTTTGAAGTATAATTTTGGAAGGAAATCTGTTCCCTAATTTTTCCACCCAAGAAAAGGCCAGCATTTACAGGATGAAAGAATTCTTTCCTGAATGCAGTGTCAGGCTTGCAAGAGCTCTGCAATAGGTAAGGTGCATGGAATGGGGCACAGAGGGACTACTGGGACTGGAGACAGGGAGCACACAAAGTGACACTGGACCAGAGCACAGAACTCCAAGGGAAGCATCCTTAAGAAAATGGGGGTTTGGCATTCACTTCTCTTAGAAAGACCAGTGAATCATTAAAGTTGAAAAAGACTTTCAAGGCCAAGTTCAACCCTCAACCAAATCCCCCCCATGCCCACTAACCCATATCTACTAATGTTCTGGTAGGAAAACATGAGAAAACAGGGTGTCAGGTTGGGGGTCAAGGAGAGTTAAAGGAAAAGGAGGTGGCTTCCATGACATTATGGCACTTGGGGATATGGTTTAGGGGTGGTTAAGGTGGTGTTGTGTTGATGGTTGGTCTCAGGGATTTTGAATGTCTCTTCCAGCCCTGACAATTCTGTGACATTTTGTTTCACCTCCAGTTCATAGAATGGCCTGGGTTGGAAGGGACCTCAAAGATCATCCAGTTCCAACCCCCTGCCGTGAACATGGACACCTTCCACTAGACCAGGTTGCTCAGAGCTCCATCCAAGGTAGCCTTAAACACTTCCAGGGATGGGGCATCCATAACTTCTCTGGGCACCCTGTGCCAGTTCCTTGTGTCTCACCCAAAGGAAGGCAGCAGATCCCTGCTCATTCCTCCTAGACCCTTCCAGCAGGATGAGGGTCTCCTCTCTGTACACTTCAGCAGCCACCCCCACCCTTGTCTGGGGCTCTGCTCTCTCACCCACACAGTTCTGCTGCTGTTTCCCAGCTTTCATTGAACCTCTAAATGCTGCTGTTCTCACAGAGCTCACCCTCCCACCACAGGTCGTACAGGGATCACACCAGAGGCCCAATGTTACTGAGAGAAGTCTTCCTTGGGTCTCATCACCAACCTGCCACTCTGTTATGTGTGTTCATATCTCACAGCATTTCACTGACAGCTGAACATGGCCCTGACTCAGACACACATCTGTGAAAGGCAGATTTAAGCACACTCTTGAAAGCAGATCATAGAATTCATTGAATCACAGAACCATTTAGATAGGAAAAGACCTTTAAGATCATGGCATCCAACCATTCCCCCAGCACTGCCAAGGCCACCACTAACCCAGGTCCCCAAGTGCCACATCCACACAGCTTTTAAATCCCTCCAGGGACTCTGACTCATCACAGTCTAAGGGTCAAAATATGGCTGAGCATTTGGACCCAGAGTGAGCTTCTATAAAGAGAGTGAAAGAAACACACCCTTCCCATTTCTCTAAACCACTTCTAGATCAAATTTGCAGGTGCCAGTTGGGATGACACTTTTTTTCTTTCAAGTCCCACCAGGATCTATGATTAGTCCTCACTTGCTGCAGCACATTTTCTCACAAGGTTCACATACAAGGTGACTGGTGGGAGCTCCTGCACTGCCCACTGGGACTGAAAACATGTACATTCAGCAAAATCAGGAATTATTCAATAGGTTTTGCTCTCAGCCCTTGGATGGAGAAAGATAAAACAACAAAACTCTGTAATTCCTGGGTCTTTTCTTGTCTTTCTCCTAATCCTCATCTCCTTCACACTGGAGTAATGTTCTTAATGTACTAGACTGAGCCTTAATGACCCTCTCTCAAATGAGTACTAAAAATGCAATATAGTTCAATAAAACCACTATTGCAGCCTTGCAAAAACCACCCCCCTGCACTGCCTGGGGATGATCCAGTCAACTTAGTGGAGCTCTGCCACGAGATGCTGTAAAAGGTGGGGAAGTGAAGAGCAAGCTCTGGGAAGGCAGTCCAGGAGTCACCCCAGCAGTGCCTTATCTCATGGAAAATGATGGGGTTTATACCATAGTTAGAGCCCAGCACTCGGCTGGGTGCTCTGGGGACTGTGACTGCAAGAGGGACCCCTCAGGCTTTGAGCCACTGGTGGGCTGTGGTTCCTGACACGTGTGACCGTGTTTGCTCACAGCTGGACGTTCACCACACCCCAGTGGTGACCCCAAATGCTTTGGAACAGACTCCAGCCCTGGTCCCAGCCAGCTGCTCACCCCTGCAGCTCACTTGAGATCCCAGCCAGGTGAGCCACAGACAGGCAGGGCAAGGGGCAAGGAAGGCTGGACAAGCAAAAAATGTGTTTGACCCAGCCCGTGGAACCACTCCCACAGCCCAGCCTTGTGTATTCCCATCACCCAGGAACCTCGGAAAATAGATGGAATATGGTTATACCTGAGTTATCTCAGCACTAAGCTCTTCATTGACTGTTTGCTAAAGAGGCTTTTCAATGAACAGCCCATTAAAGACAAAGTGATTCTCTTAATTTGATGCTGAATTGGAGAGGCCCATGAAATATTTGCCAATATTCAGAGTGCCCAATGTGTTTATCTGAACACAGAGGCATTGCTGCAGAAATCATCCTTCCAGCACAGCCCACACTGTCCTGCAAAGCTTCCAAAAACATCCTCAGGCTTTAAAGCCTCCATTTTCCTTTCAACAAATGGAGTTATGGCAAGAGGACACCCAGACCTCTGGCAAGACAATTCTCAGGAAAACATCCTTTTCCTCACAGAAGGAAGAACAAAGGCAAAACAGACTTTTGTTTTCCCTTTTGCTGCCTACAAGAAAAAGCCCAAACCCCAAGCATTGGGACTTATGGGAATTAAACACACAAATGAAACCCTTTCAGACGCAGGGGAGGGATCTTGAGAGATGCTGGAAGTACCAGCCAAGGGGCAGAGGGGTCTGGGCAGCTTCACAGGGACCTTCTGACAACTTGTTACTTGCTGCTCAAAACTGGGGCTTATTGAGAGGAGCAAACCCAAGTGAAACTGGCCACAATACAGCAGCAGACACATAAGCCAAAATTTGGGGGGCTTGGGGGTAAAACTTCATTCCAGAGAATATTTAAGTGACAAGCAATGGAAAAAAGCTTTTATTTTCCTGAATGGAATGAGTACAGGGAATACCCACCACCAAGATTCACTCATCCTGTGCATTTTAAAGCCCCTTAAAGTCTAACTTTTCAAGTATAAACAAATATATAGTGAATCTCTCACTAATTCAAAACTTAAATACATCTCCAAAAATTCACTAATATAGTGGATATTCCCCATAAGAAGGGCAGGGACAGTGCACAAGGCACCTGATGTTTACTTTATTAATAATGCTATTAACATTAAAATCCTGTAAGTTCTTAGGGAGATTGGCTTTGCACCAATGCAAACCTACAGACTCCAACGTAACTTTTTCACTGTGGGAGCAGGAGAAGGATTGAGTGCCAAGTTTATCTGAGATCAAGTTTCTCTGAGCTAAACTTTATGAATTTTATCCTGCAGTCCTGATTTTATGAACTGGGTATCCAGACCTCTGGCAGTGTAGGACAAGTTGCACCAGTTCACTGTGCCACACTAAGAAAGAATAAAACCAAAGGAACTTACTTTACAGCAAGAACTTTGGAGAGTCAAAGTATTAAGGTGGTGAAAAAATGAGGTCACAGCTTGAAATTAATTGATAAATAAATAAACAATCTGTATACTGCAAAAAAAGTTTTGTTGTTGTGTTTTTGTGGGGGTTTTTTGGTTTGTTTGTTGGGGTTTTTTTGGTTAATCTTGACATGGCAAGGCACCACTAGGAAATCTAGGATTCAGAAGACCAGAGAGAGTTGCCAAAAAAAGGATAAGAAAGAATTAATATGCTGAATATGCCCCTTTCCCTTACTGTGGGGCACTCACGATATTAGTCTAAATTTAATTAAATGCCCTTGTATGCTTTGCAGGTCAGATTTCACACTCTCCCACCTGCCCCTGCAGCTCCAGAGCAGCCCATTATCCCAGCTGGCATTTGTTCTGTGTCAGGGGAGTTTGAGGGAGCTGCAAACCCACACGTGGAACTAATTGGTGTAATGAGGAATTGTTGCTTGCACTGTGAGCCCTGGTGCTTCAGGATGTGGCTGCACCACTGAATTCTCCCACCCCACCCCAATTCCCCTGTTCCACGTGGCCTCATCCTGCCAGAGGCCTGGCCCTGGAAGTGTCAACTCTTTCAATCTGCAACGAGCGATAAGGACCAATAAATTTTCTCTTAAAATTAGTCTGACTTGTATGAAGGAATTTAAATGATGTTCTGAGCATTACATAAATTAAAAATCACTGAATTGATGTAACTTGCAAGAAAAGAGATGTTAACTGTTACTTCCCATAAGACATCCACTTTCTTTAATTTTAATTCATTTTGTGGCCAGAAAGATGACCAAAGTTATCTTTACTTGGCCAAAACCAGTGCAACGTGTGTGGGAGAAATTAACACTTTGATTAACACTTTTCATATTTGAAATTAATTTCCAACCTTCCTCTCATTTTCAAAGGTTTACATTAGTCATTCCTCCCAATATTATGGCATTTTGAGAGGGCTCGATTAGCTTGATTCCAAACAATGAGTGAAGAGACAGCTCCCAGCACTGTGATGACACTGCCCTGGCATTTCACGCCTTCCTCCTCTCGGCACGCTCTGCCAGAGGAGCTGCTTCCCCAGCACAGCCCCCAGAACAGGGCACGGAGCTCTCTGGTGCAGCTGCCCTTCCTGGGAGCAGAGACACAGCCCTGCATTGCATGGCTCGTGTGTCTGGGCTGTGACACTCACAGGGCTGTGTGGAACACAAAGGCACCATGGCTGGTGGTAGCTCTGTCAGCTCATAGAGTCGTGGCACTGTGGGTTGGAAAAGCCCTCTGAGCTCATTGAGCCCAACCATCCAGTCAGCACTGCCAAGGCCACCCCAACCCAAGTCCCCAAGTGCCACCTTCACATGGCTTTGAAATCCCCCCTGGGATGGGCATCCACCCCTGCCCTGGGCAGCTGTGCCAGGACTGGGCAACCTTTTTGGTGAAGCAATTTTCCCAATATCCAACCTGAACCACCCCTGGAGAAACCTGAGGCTCTCCTGGGCTCCCCGCTCCTGTCAGGGAGTTGCAGAGCCAGAAGGTCCCCCCTGAGCCTCCTTTTCTGCAGGCTGAGCCCCCCAGCTCCCCCAGCCCCTTCCCCAGACACATTTCTCGTGCAGGAACACACAACCCACAGGCCCCACATGGACTTGGAGAGACAGCCATGCCTGGCGTGGAACAGGCCAGGTGAACATCCTGAAAAAGTAGCTCTTTTAAAAGTCATTACTGTGAATTTTGTACTTCCTTGTGCCTTTCTGAGAACAAGGCAATGTTCTCTGCTTTAAAAAAAAAAAGTGATAAAAGAGGCATATCCACATAATTCCAGCGAGTCTTGTTTAATCCGCCTGGTTTCATTTGTTCTACAAACTCCTTATTTTGGAGAAATAAATGTTTTTAATTAAGTTGCCTGCATAACCACTTAGGCAAGAGCTGACTGTCAAATATTTTGAGCAGCTCCACTTCCCCATGCTGCATATCCGCACCAACAGCTCCAGTTTATTGTGATAAAGCAGTTTGTTGAGTCATGCTCTTTTTCCCTCTATCCAATCTTGATTCCCCAGACAGTGTCAGTTCTCCATTTGTTAATCCATATTTAATTTTTAAATCACAAAACATCATGGCTTTAAAGATAAGCTTTTAAAACGCCCTCCTACACAGTCTTTCTTGCTGTCTCCCGGGATATTGCTGATAACAAGCAAAAATCACACACTTCAAATATTAATGAAGAAGCTGCTACTGGAGACCAGGAAGTTCAAGGCCAGGTGATTATTGTGTGGAGATGGGATGTCAAATGAAACCTGGGGAGAAACAAGGCTAAGGATAAAAGAGCACTGAAGGCAAGACAGCAGTTGGCAAGTGTCAGATAAAGATCTGGAAAAACACCACTTCTCAGAGCCAGGGAGCAGGGAAGGAGCTCTGCTCTCACGGGTGGACAGGAAAAGTCCTCCAAGTCCTCCATTTTGGGAACACAAAACTCAAAAATAACCACCAAGCTGTTAGTTTCCCTTGCTTGGGGAGTCCTTGGGACACACAAACACCATACAACACAAACCCTTCCAGCAGCAGCTGCCCCACCAAAACCAAGGCACTTCCAAAAATCCCTTAGAAAATATTTCCCCCCGAGGAATTTGGCTGCTCTTGTTTCAATGAGATGCCCTTGGATGGCAATTCCCACCCAGCCCAATGAAGGCTGAGAGCTGCTGTCACTGGGGGCTCCAGGGCTGTGCTGGCAGCTCCTGGTCCCAAATTCTGCCTGGAGGATACTGGTGTGGGGGATGCACTGGGGGGACTGGGGCTGTTTCATAGCTGAATGGGGTCACCATTTCCAACACCCCTAAATTCCCAAAGCATAACCCAGTCCTTCACCTCTGGAAGTAAATCCTGTGTTTTCAAAGGTACAAAGGGGTGGAGGAGCCCTGATCCCACTGAGTGTCTCAGGAAAGCTTGTAAATGCAAACTTGATTCCTGTTGCACTGGAAAAAGAGTCTTAGTAAAACTAAAATTGCCCTGATGATAAATTTTAATTAGTAATATCCCCGAAATACTAAAATAATCTGATGGAGAAGGAGAATTCCAGCTGAAACAGCAGAATGTGTAAATCCTCTGCCTGATTTACAGATCTTGGAAGGAAATCAGGAGCAGTTCCTTCAGCCTCTCCTGCAATATCTTTTATTTTTCCTTTAAAAACTTATGCTGCCAAGGATACTTCTCTCTTTTTTTGTTGATCCTTTTTAATTACCAACACTGGCTGATTTGCATATGTGTTTTATTAGGGTTGAGGTCACTGTCACTGGAGGCTTTTGTCTTTCAAATATCACACCAATAATACCTACTTTGGAGCTCCTGCATTAAAAATTCCACAGTCATTTCCTACAAGAAAAAAATCAGCCTTGGAGCAAGCTGTTCTAGTGGGAGGTGTCCCTGGGCAGTGGGCTTTAAGGACCCTTCCCACACAAAACATCCTACCATTCCATCACTCCACCTCCCCCATGGATCTCCAGTTGCTGCTGCTTTGGCACATGAAAAGTAATCACTCTGGGATTAAAGTAATCCTTTAAGAACCCCCTGGTCACTCCTGAGGCCCACTACAGTCACCCAGAGGTCTGAGGTGACTGCTAATTACTGTGCACATTCCATACACCCCCTGCTCTGCCTTCCCCCCACAGCAGCCTGACAGAGCCCAAAGCCAGGGGTGCTCAGGTGAGCCCCCAACACACCACCTACACGTCCCCAAAGACCCTCCCCACAGGGATCCAGGACAGCAGGGGACTGAGGGATAAAAGGGCATTCAAAGGAAAGGCAGGTGGTCCCACCCCAGGATGGTCATCACCATCCAGCACGTGATCCTCTCCTTGACACAGTCAAGGAAATAACTCCCAGACACACAGTTTTTACAAAATGCCTTATGGACTCTCAAGATCATTGACATTCGAGCCTTTCCCTCCCCACAGACTCCTAGAAAAGAGGTTGGTTTATTCTCTGGTTGTTATTTCCACTGTGTTCAGTAGTTTACAAACACGGTGTAGTGCTTGCTTTCTCCAGCAAACACGGAGTTCAAGGATTCTCTGCCTGGGGTCAGGGAATGCAAATGCAATCTCTCTTTCAGGGCACTCATCTTGTGCAGCAGAGGACAGTGGAGAAGAAGAATTTTTTTGCCATCTTTTCACTACACAGTGAAGGTTCCCACAGGTTTTTTAAACAAATATAAGAACCTTCTGTTAAGTCAACGCACTCATGAGCTGGGACACAGCAGGAAATCTTTTCAAAATATGCTTTCCTTCCTAAAACAACACATGGAGGCTGCTGAAACCAGGAGAAAAACTAACATTCCCAATACCATTTCTAAACCTGCACATTGTTATCTCTGCATCACACTGTAAAGTGTGAGATCCTCCCTTTAATTTGATGTAGTGTCGTGCCAGGACAGGAGAGGTTTGATCCTTTACACTGGTTTCTGTCCCATTATGCTTTGTCATCAGAGAAAGAACTTCTGCTGAAGTACCAGTTCCCCTCCACCCTGTGGGAGCAATGTTTTCTTTCAAATGTTTACTTCTTTCTCTTTAAATTAAGAACTGGAATTGTCAGAATGGTGGTTCAAAGGACTCCCTGTAAGTCAGTCGAATGGAGCACAAAAAAAGGACATTATGTCACAACACTCAGTCTCATATTTCTTAATATCCCCTGATAAAAACAGCTCTTAAAGCTTCACCAAATCTCGTGTATCAGATGTCCTCAATAATTTCATTCAAGTTCATTAAAAAGGTATTGCAGTTTATGATAGTGTTTCAATTCAGGAGAAGAGAAGCTACTTAAGGGCTCTTACCAGGACCCTGCCAGGGCAGGAAATGCACTTGGAGAAGACAAACCAGTGTGTGATCATCCACTATTTATATCCTGACTGGCAACACCAGGGCTGTGGCCACACAAACTTTACATCCCAGCTACCAGCACTTTACATCAGGGAGAACATTTCAGATGGCAGGAGCTTCTTTTGCCTTATTTTCCCTTCTAATTGAAGGACAAAAAAGCAGAGTAGTGGGAGGATTTTATGGTTTAATAGCAAACATGTTGGTGTGGGAACACACAACCTGAATGGAAGGGATTCAAAAGAAATCATTTTTACTTGCACATAAAAGACCAATAAAGTAATAATTGCACAAAACCCATGACCATTTGTCTAGCAATGTATCAGATACTGAATTTACTGGTCATATTTGTAAGCTTGGGCTTAAAAAGAATCAGATGAAAATCAAAACTGGAGACTTTTTGTGCCATTACAACTTCCCAGCTCTGCCTGTAAAACCCTGGGCTGCCAACGAGAGGGACATGCACAGTGCAGCTGGTGCAGGGCTTCACAGCACAGTGTCCACGGGGGACTGCAGAAAACCACACAGCATTTAGTGCCAGCTAACGTGAGATCAGCTCCCAACACATTCTGATGGTCCTTTCCTTCCGTGCCTCTCTGCAAGCAGAACCCACAGAGGAGGACAAGGACTGAGGGGGGACGAGCAGGAGCACAGACATGGCTCAGGTCATGTTACATTTCACAGAGCAACCTCATCGCTCAAGATCTCACATGGGATGCCATGGAAAAAAGAATTCCCGACTAACATCTCGTCTAAACCTCCCTTCCTTCAGTTCAAAGCCTCCATGGGCAGCTGTGAACAGCCAGGAAGCTGCTGTGAGGGGAGTCCTCAGTCCCAGTGCTGGGACAAATCTGTGCCCAGTGTTTCTAGAATAAGCCAACACATTTAATTCTAATCTCCAGCAGGAAATTCCAAAGTTACAACTGTCTCTTGCATCAACAGAGTAGAACTAAAGAAATAGTCCTCATAATTAGACCTCATGTGGCACGATCTTGTCTGCAGAAAAATCCCAGCTGCACTTCAGCACCTCCAGGAGAGTGTCTGGACATCCAGACCCAGGATCCAGCCAGGCTTTCCTGCTCCATCCCTATTTCTCTTCCTGCATTTAGGGATGTGAAGTGCCCATTGGCCACACAGGCTGGATTGCTGATCAATCTTTCTCCTCATCTCTTTTGATCCTGGTGAGGTACCTGCACCCTGGTGCCAGGGCAGACACCACCTGCCTCTTCCCAATCCCTGCCAGAAAAGCTGCTCCTCTGCAGAGGAGCTCCCTGACCACAGACATGAGATAAAATCAACCATCGACAAACAGCAGCAAGAACATTTCCATGACACTTGATGTCACACCTGCACTGGGAACATGAGAGAGTCCAGAGGCCCCTGCCTAAATTCATCAAGTAGTCGATTCATCCACCCCAAAAACAGAAGAGTTTTTTAAAATGTAAAAATTCATACTCATTTAGAGGGAGGGGAAATGCCTCAGAGCAGCCAGCACACCAGCTTACAGAGAGAAATGCACTGTAAGCTGCCACCTGATTGGAGCCACAGCATGTGAACAAGATGGGATTCTCTTTTAAATGGAAATAAAAGCATTTCACCAATGGTTGAAAGAGAAATGGAAACACTTTTTACCTACCAAAACCCGGAGTTCACTGTTCTGTGATTCCCCTGCCACAGCTGAAGACATCACTAACACCTAAAACAGAGCAAAGAGCTGCACTTGCATATTAAATGTCTAAAGACAAGGTGCAGAGATCAGTGCATGTTACATCACCTCTCCACAAAACGTATTCCAAAGCAAGTACAAAACTTCAAACCAAAGAAAATATCTTTTCCATACCAAATAAATACTTGTGGGACAAACATTTATGAGGGAGGAGGGAAACAGAAAGCCTGGGAATCAGGGGCTCAGTGTTGAGTGTCAGCGGGTGCAGAGCTGGGGATCAAAGCCCTCTGGGCTCCACCAGCATCCTCCTGGGAATGACCCCTCCCTCTGCCACAGCTCAGGCACTGGGAGGGACTTTGGACAGGAGGAATGGCTTCCCACTGCCAGAGGGAAGGGATGGATGGGATATTGGGAAGGAATCCTTCCCTGGGAGGGTGGGCAGCCCTGGCACAGGGTGCCCAGAGAAGCTGTGGC
>JAWWEE010000021.1:978185-1010151 GCA_035221455.1 Xenops minutus
CTGTGCCCACTGCCCTGGGGAGCCTGGGCAGTGCCCACCACCCTCTGGGGGAAGAGCCTTTTGCTGAGATCCAACCTCACCCTGCCCTGACACAGCCCCAGCCCTTCCCTGGGTGCTGTCCCTGCTCACACAGAAGAGATGGAGCTGCCCCTCGGGAGGAGCTGCAGACCCTCATGGGTCTGCCCTCAGTGTCCTCTGCTCCAGCTGAACAAGCCAAGTGCCCTCAGCTGCTCCTTGTACAGCCCCTCAAACCCTTCTCCATCCCCATGGCCCTCCCTTGGACACTTTCTAAGAGCTTTAGCTCCTTTTGATGTTGTGGCACCCAAACTGCCCCACTACTGCAGGTGAGGCTGCCCCAGTGCAGAGCAGAGCAGGACAGTCCCCTTCCTCACCCTGCAGTGCTGGCCCTGGTGTCCCCCAGGACAGGAATGTCCCTCCTGGCTGCCAGGGCACTGCTGACAGTGAGCACAGCTCTGGCTCTCACTGTGATGTTGGAGGTCTGACTGCCATGCCCTGTCCCTGCTCTGCACGTCACCGCTGCTGCAGCCGCACAGGGGGCTAATCAGGCTCAAAGCTGGGCTGCTTTAGGTTTGCAGTGTGAGACAGCAGCTGAATACAAGGCCTTGCCAGATTTGTTTTACATCTGGGGCTTGTGGACAGCACATTCCCAGCAAGACTTTAGAGTGCTGCAGTCACAGAAGATTAAAGAAGTTAAAACTGAGGCTGCTGGGAAGAGCCCAGAGAGGTGCTGACCATGGGGACGTGATTGACTCGCTCAGCACTTTGCCAGGGGCCAGCAGAGCCTGGAGCAGCTCTCGGAGACAAATCAAGTGATGACCCCCCTTGAGCAGTCCCGAGGCCCTGGCACAGGGTGCCCAGAGAAGCTGTGGCTGCCCCTGGATCCCTGGGAGTGTCCAGGGCCAGGTTGGACGGGGCTTGGAGCACCCTGGGCTGGTGGAAGGTGTCCCTGCCGTGGCAGGGGTGGGACTGGATGGGCTTTGAGGTCCCTTCCCACCCAAACCATTCTGGGATTCTGTGGTCAGGGTTCTTCATTTTTAATCTACCCAAGGGATTCAGCTCACACCAACTGCTCTGGCTGCACAGAAAATGCTGGGCACCCTGGCCATCAAAAATGAGTTAAATTCCTGATTTGTCCATGCCTCCAACTGCTGTTGTAAGAAATGATTGGTGCCATTTAGGTGGAACACTTACCCTGTTTAACCAACTATTAATTAGACAATCAGTGCACACCTACAGTCACTCCCCCCGAGCTGTACTGATACAGCCAAGAGCTGCTTTTTTCAGTTATAAATAAAAGAAAGGCTGAAACATCAATTCTTATCTGTGGCAACTCTTTGTGTTCCAACTTGCCAACAACAGTTATTCAACTGAAAATCAAAGGGAGCATATTCTGCATTTTTACTAAAACCAAAGCTGCTACAGAACTTGCTGCATTGCTCATATTCCTTAGGAGACTTTGGATTTTAATCCTTTTTCCTCTGTTCATAAAATATTAACTACTTCTGGATGTTTTAATCGCTCAGAGCATAAAAAGCATATATTGGGGGTTTTACCAATGTTTCTTACATGATATCTAAAAGCAATATAAAGTTATATGTATGAGGAGTAAAATTCCTGTAACATTTTGTGTGAATACAGTGAGAAAATCTTTCAATAGATATGATATGGACTGGAGCCATCACAGATCTACTTTGCTCAGTATGTCAGAGCATATAAAAGCCACCTCAAAAGACATTTTCCCTTCCTGCCCAGCTTCCCATGCACCAAACAGCACCCCAGATGTCCAAAGTGAACATCTCTTTGCATCAGCCAAAATCCAATAATTCAGCATTTCTTCCCTGTCTTTTTTTGATGTTCACATCCAGTTGGATGTGGACAAACCTCCCCCAGATTCAGCTGGAACCTTTCTCCTGTGTTTCAGGATCCTCCACTGTGTTTTTACTGAGGGTGACTTTAGTTGGAAAAACACAATAACCTGTTCCCTCGATGCCCAGACACCCTCCCCTCTCTGAGCACTCTTCACAGGGCTTACACCCATCAAACTGATGCCACAAGTCCCCCTTCGTGGCTGCTCACCAGGGCAGCTCTCCCACACATGTTCCTTCAGCTCCTGTCAACCCTGAAGTGCCCTTGAAAATAAAAATGGATTGTTCCAGTTCATCAAAACCCAACCCCTAATCTGGCCAATGTCACCATTTCAGGGAGGACTTGAGGATTTTAAAAGAGGTTGTTTTGGTTTATGGTTTGGGTTTTTTAATTAACCAGAAAAATATTTTCTCTTCACTGACTTAACTTTCACTTTTGATAAAATATGCTCTTTCTTACCAATATCTCGCATTCAAAACTGGAGTTTAAAGCAGGCAGATTTTTCTTTCATCACAGTTTTCCCATTTTCTGTTCTGAAACATGTTTGAAACATCCAAAAGCTCTAAGGAATCACAGCCTGCTTTCCAAATGGCTCCAACATCTTGGCAGGAGAGTTGTGATCCCTAAATCCCCCTGGCCCTTGGAAGGAAGGGCTCTGCCCCTCCATGTCCTGAGAGCTCCAGCTGTGCCTCCATCCCCACAGCAGGACACGGTGAGCTCTGAGGGACACCCAGGGGCTGGCAGAGGAGGGAGCAGATTGCTCATGTGGGAGGCAGATTTTCCTGAAGTCTCCTTGTTTAGGACCCTGGCAAACCTCACACTCAGGACTTTGCATGTGGTTTGCCTGGCTGATGT
Source organism: Xenops minutus (assembly GCA_035221455.1). Taxonomy (NCBI): domain Eukaryota; kingdom Metazoa; phylum Chordata; class Aves; order Passeriformes; family Furnariidae; genus Xenops; species Xenops minutus. Next base: position 980,928 of record JAWWEE010000021.1, read on the forward strand.
TCTGAATACAATGAGAGTGAATGATTAATGCTGGGAACATTGCATTAGTCAGTGATTAATTAATGTTAATTTATTTTTAACATTGAACATTATTCTTCATTTATTTCATTTTCTTCTGCTAATGAAGACCTGTCTCAGGATGCCACTTGTTGTCTTGCTTGAAAAACAGGACGTGTTTGTGAGCAGCTGCACCAAGAGCTACAACAGAAATGCCCCAATGATCTACTCATCTCTGATGGTCTCCTAAATCACTCCTTCCAACATTAAACATCTCCAACAACAGGTTTGGAACAGGGTATTTCAGAGCAAAACCCAACTGAAACACAAACTTGCTGTTCCAGTCTTTAATTTCAAGCTTGTTTTGTGTTATCTCCTCATCCCATATCATTCTCCTCCTCCTCTCCCTGTTCAACAGACCATCCTTTTCAAGCAAAACAAGACTTGGCGAGTTCCTCGTTAGCAGCCAAGTGTCTCAACTGGGAATACACAAGAGCCCAAGTGCCAAAAGACAAACCAGCTTTTCCTGAAGCTTCAGTAGCTGCCAGAAGCCTCGGGCTTCCTGCCCACCCTCCCTGCCCACCCACCTCTGCCAGTGCTGCTGCAGAGTCACTTCCATGGCCAAGGACCTCACAAAGCACTGAGAACAGAGAAATAATTATTGCTCCTGTGCTGCTTCAAATGGGATTGAGATGGGCTCCATCTCCTCAGTAACTTACTAAAAAGTGAATAAAATGGTGCACCTGAACCCAACCCACCAAGTGACAGCAGTCAGGGAAATTCAGAAGAGGCATTTTCCCTGAGGACCTTGTGCAATTAAGATAATACAGGAGTGCACCTACTGAGATATTAATGAGCTCCCACTAGGGCAGCATTAAGTTCACAGTTTGCTGCATTCTTACTTTCCATTTCCTATTAAGTTTTATTGATATGATTTCCTGACAACAGGAAAAGCCCCTCGTGGTCTGACAGAGCCTCTCAAACCCAATGCTTTGGGTCAGGCCACACAGACTGCAAATCCCTGGAAACAACCCAGCTCTACCAAAGTGAGATTCCTGGAGGCTGCACTCAGCTGCAAAACTCCTTGGGTGAACTCATGGCTGAGGAACAGCCTTGAATCTGTTTAGGGCTCAGGTTTAATTCCTGCACAAATTTATCATGTCAGGATATAACCATCACTTGGTGCAGCTACTCTTTGTTCACCATCTCTATCTCAAATTGCAGGACAAACAGCTCCAGCATCCTGCAAACTGCAGAGAACTGGGGTCATTGTCTTGAGCTCAAGGGATCTGAAGTTTCTCACTGGCTGTTTTCTCTGAATAAAATCCCTCCACACTATTCTCGTTTTTACTTTGCCTTCTGAACAGAAAGAAAATCTGCTAGAAAGATCCAGAAATCTAGATAACCAATGGAAGGTGTCCCTGCCCATGGCAGAGGGTGGAACCAGATGATCTTTAAGTCCCTTCCAACACAAACCATGCTGGGATTCCATGACAATTTTACCCAAGATGCAAAATCAGATCAGAGTATGGCTAAAAGCTTGCAAAGATAATAGGGATGAATCGTCCTGCTGATTTCCACCAGGCTGGAACCCAAGTTCCCCCCATTCCTCAGGACTGACCTCCCTGGGCTTTGCTCCCTCACAGCACATGGCAGCTTCCAGACACGGGGTGTATGGAACCAAAACCAGCTCTGCCCTGTGTTCCCCTCCTTTCCAGCCCTTCCAACACCAAACCCTGCCAAACCAGTGCCAATCAAGCATCAATTGGCAACAAATCACGGTGTCAATCAAGAGCACGTGCTCTTTTTCTGCCCAGGAAGGTGCAGATGAAAGCAAATATTACTGCAATTCTTGCTCTAGGGCTCTTAAAAGACCTAAGAACAGTACTCCCATCACTCAGGTAACGATGAGAACAAATCCTTTAAAGCACTTGGATAATCCCTCCTTACTATGTGCACTTCAAGTTGGTTTTCATACTCAAGAATCAAATGTTGACAATGACAAAATGAGGCAAAACAGCAAAGAAAGTTTGTACCTAAATCAAATTTCAGAGCAATAAAAAGAATCTTTGCACAGCACTAGAAGGTGTTTGGAGATGGCAAATCTGTCACTAAGAGCAAAAGTTACACCTCGAGAGCAAATTCTGAGCAGTGAACAAAATCAGCACATCTAGAGAAGGGCATTTTCAAACCATTAATCTGTTTACAGTTCACCTCAGTTTCTCTCTGCCATTCATTAAAGGCACCAGTGTTCAAACAGGGCCCTTTAGAAGTCACAGCTCCTCCTTACCATTATTATAATGGATGGAATCCATTACTGAAACAAACACCTTCAATGCTACTTTGGTTTTCTCAAACTTCTAATTGAACACTTTTTTAAAAAAAATTAGTTTCAAACCTGAAAAGAGCACATGAAAAAGCCCATTTCCAGGCACATAAATCAATCTTCATCCCCACCAAAACTGTCACAGCTCTAAATGGAAAGACATCCTAAATGATATTGGCAAGCTGGCAGTATTTTCCACATTTACAAGGTCTCTCCTTCTTCTTTTTCTAGAGTGAGAAAGTACTCCAGAAAAAATAATTGTAGCAATTAAGGGAACAATAATTACAGCAATTAGTACTGTCCACATGGCTCATGGGAGCACTTTACCAGCTCAGACAGAAAGCAGGAGGAGAAAAAAATCATAACCACCTGGTAATGTGAGAGGTGTCCACAAATATGGGATATCCCTGCACTTCATCTTGGTGACCTGTGCCTGAACAAGGTCTGCTTGTGGCAACAATGAGCTTGTGGCATAGCTTGGGTTGCTATACATGAAAAATGGGAGGTGATCTCACAGCTTTTAAGTGCTAAAAGATCCTTGGAGAGATGACTGGAAATCAGGACCCACAATTTTAATGCAAATTAATCACAACACAAAAATAAGCATCTTATGTAGCTGTAAATAATATTGTCCTTGTAATAAACAAGGACATAACACCTGTTTACATACTGTGGGTTAAGGATTGGCCATTTACACTTTATTAGGAATAAAGTTTTACTGGAATGCTTTACTTTCCATCCCTGGAAGTGTTCAAGGCCAGGTTGGATGGGGCTTGGAGCACCCTGGGCTGGTGGGAGGTGTCCCTGCCCATGGCAGGGGTGGGACTGGATGGGCTTTAAGGTCCCTCCAACCCAGACTGTTCTGTGATTCTGGGATTCTTCTCCAGTGCAAAAAGCACTCTTTACAATCAGGCTCCTCTGAGCTGGGTCTATGAACCAATTCAAACTGTTTCTGATACTTAAAAATCATTCACTGAGCTCTTTAGAGCGAGCTGTGCCAGGAAGCTCCCACGGCACTGCCAGGACAGAAATAGAAGCCCTTTGAGGGAGGCAGAGCAGGGTTTCAGCACCACTGTCGATGCAGCACATTGTCTTAGAAATAGGTGAGGCCCGAGTGGAATTGAGCTGTTCTCTCACTTTGTGGCCTTCAGAGAATTACTTAAATAAAAACCTCCATCTCTGCTGCAGCTTGGACACAAAAGCTTCATACATATTGAATCCTCCTCCCTTAAGAGACAAAAATATGTTCCTCTGTGCAGCAAAAGACGTCGTGTTCTTTGCCATCCCTCCGCTGTTGTGTTCCAGCACACCCACAGCAACATCAAAAATAGGTTCCTCTTGTTTGCAGGTATTATTTGTGTTTGCAGGACCAACCCTCACCATCCAAATTGCTAATTTCTCCAGTAAACTGTTATACCTTGGGACTTCTTTTGTTTCAAACTATTCCTTGGGGAAAAAAAATGGCCAGAAATCAGTACTTGAATTTATACCAAAATGGAAAAAGATTTCTAGATACACACTTGTCTGATTTATGTGTACAAATTCCTCTTTGGGAATAAACCTGTGTTTATGCAATCATGAAGAAGATCCTTTCTAAGTGATCACTCCTCAGAAGTAAAATTAACTTGTACTTATATTACTCACATTTTAATTTCCCTTGGTTTATCTATATTTTGAGTCAATAATATTAAAGTCAAAATCTAATTCATAATTTTCAATTACAATTTTCAAACCCTTGATATGCAAGGTCCTTGTGTATTTTGAGGAAAGGCTGTCTGGAAGGCTGCAGAACCCTCTCAGTACCATGGACAGGGACAGTGAGTCCAGGGCTGAGGGCTGGGAACTCCAACCTCCCCCATTCTTTGCATATTCCAGGGATTCCTCTGCTCTGCCCTGATCAGGCAGGAGGAGGCCCAGGCTCCTTCACTCAAGCAGGATGGGTCCATTCTCCCTGATGTACAGACAGAAACCAAAATTTTCCCTGGCTGACACAACAAACACCTCCAGGTACAGGGAAACACTCACAGCTCCCATCCCCAAATAGGAATATTTACCTGCTGCACCAGAGATTATTGATGCTGAAGGCAAAGGCCCATTACAAGGATGAAATTTCTACACTGAATATTTTAAAGTGAAATATGTAACTTGTTAAGTATTTTAGCTGGCTTGCCCATAAATTAGAAAGAGGATAAAGCTTTCCTGGTTTGCAAGTCTTCTGGATGAGCTCTGACCAGCACAGCACATTGGATTTTACAACACTAACTAGAATATTCCTCCTAGGATACATCAGTTAGAACATCAGTGGTGATGGCCCATCCATTGCAATGCAAGAATGCACAGCTCTTCATATTTTAACTCCAGCCCTGCTAGACTGAGAGCCTGAGAGTGATATTAAACTAATAGATGGTGCTTTGCCAGAGGCAGTTTGAAATCTTAACAAAGCTTCAAAGGATCTGGTCTATTAAGAGCTGATACTTCAAGGCAATTTTTAGCTGAACTCACGTCGGGTGATGGGAGCACAGGGACCCTACAGCCCTTCTAATGGCCACATTTTTGTAATCAGGTGGTACAACAAAGCTGCTTATGCAGCAATAGCCTGTTCAGCCTCATGCTGGGATTCAAATTCAGGCTACAAATAACACACATGGATATTCTGTCACACTTTGGTCCCATGACACACGCCAATGTCTAAGACATAATTACAAAGATATTGTATGAAAGAGAGAGAATGAACAAGTTCAGAAGAGACTTGTTCTGTGCTCAGTGAGCGTGTACTAAGCCTGGAACTAGCTTTGGGGTTGTTTACTTCTGCCACAGCCTAAGGAGGCACTAGAGACACAACCAACAGATGAAACAGGCAACAGCATTTCAAAGGGAAGAAACCAAGATCTGTCCCTTACATGTTACAGTCCTGTCCTTGATAGGATGAGGGGAATGGCTTTAAGCTGAAAGCTGCTGGATTCAGATGGGATATTGGGAAGGAATCCCTCCATGGGAGGGTGGACAGCCCTGGCACAGGGTGCCCAGAGAGGCTGTGGCTGCCCCTGGATCCCTGGGAGTGTCCAAGGCCAGGTTGGACGGGGCTTGGAGCACCCTGGGCTGGTGGGAGGTGTCCCTGCCCATGGCAGGGGTGGCACTGGATGTTCTTTAAGTTCCTTTCCAGCCCAAACCACTCTGGGATTCTACAACTATTCTACACACAAGGAAGAAGAAGGAGGCAGAATGTGAACACAGTCAAGATCTTCTAGATGTCTAAAAACATTCCCACTCCCATGGCATTCAGATTTCCAACGAGCAGGGTGTTCTCAGAAGGATGATTTCAACCATTCAAAGTGCTGAGCAGAGAACCACAGCCTGCCCATGCCCCATGCTCAGTTCTGGGACAAAACAGCTGTAGGTAAATGTGTTGTCACCTCTTTTTACATGCACCATTCCCATTCCCTGTCTGCATTCCCAAAACCTGAGAGGCCAGTCTCTGTCTACAGGCAGAGCAGTGATGGATGGACACCAAGCACAAATACAAACACAAACATGTTTGCAGTGATTGGAGCTCTCACATCTAACTATGGACTCACCAATTCTAATTCTTTTGAAAATAAATCAGAACCAGAAGATAAACAGAGTGAAGCAGCTTTTATGTTTTATTTATGTGTACACACTGCTCCATTCATCCCAAACACATAATTGAACCTTATATTGTCTATGCATATTTTAAAAGGTTTTTAATCTGCAAGTATAAATCTCATTGATTTTGAAAGTAGCCCGATGAAGACAACACCAGTAATGGCTTATTCAGCAGACAGGCTGAAAGACAGAGGAGCTCAGTAGCAGAGCACAGTTTTCTGAAAGTAATACACAAGCAGACACACAAACCCACCCGGTGGAAACAAATTGCAGTGTGGTACAAGGGGAAACAATCAGCTCAGAGTCGACTTATCAGGCTGAATGAAAGCTGCCAACTTCGGATTCGAGCAAATCTCATAATTGCATTTCTAGGAGAGCATCCGTGTTTAAGTTGTGGAAAATAAGGCTGTGGTTTGAATACTTATTCCTAAATTTTCAATATAGCCAAGTGTCTGATAGTAAAGAAGAATCAAGCCTAGGGTCTTGCCTTTGCAGAGTAACACATCCAAACTTTGGCAATGCACATCTATCTACATAAGTGGTTGTTTCTAACTTCATCCTACAGTTAAACTTTGGGCAAGCAGCTGAATTCCATAAGAAACAAAACTGAGTTCCTGTGAATGACTCTCACTGATCAGATACTGCAAAAGAGTTTGTTCTCATTAAAATGTCTCCAAGTGTTCACACCTTAAAGGAGAGTCTTGCAGAGCATGATCTCCTCCAGCTGCCCTCCCTGGATCCCCTACAAACACCTTCAAGAGAACCAGCTGCAGCAAAATGATGTTTTAACACAGTTTTTGGAGCTCACACCTTTCCTTATTTCTTTCCATATAATACTGGAAGCATTTTTGAAATTAAAAATGTGTCAAATTATACAGAAATCTGCATTTTTAACCTGCTCACACACTGTGCCTGACTGAAGGGTTATGTTTGAGCTCCAATTATCTTGGTTTGCTTTGGCCCCTTATTAAAAGGTTAAGGCAGGAGGAAAATTGTGGATGAAAAAGAATGTGTAAGCCCCTCTTTGAACCTCACTTCTGGTCATACTCACCCCTACAGACCCCCCCAGGCTGTTCCACCTTTTCCTTGCCCCCTGTAGTCTCCCTGCAGTGACAGCAGTCAATGTCCAGGGTGGGACTGCGGTGTCATCACTACAGCAGAGACGGTGAATCCAGAGCTATAAAGCTAATCCTCATTTATGAGCAGAGCAACAAACCTCCCCACTCTGAGACATCAGCCTGTCCTTCTGGGAGCAGCATCGCTGCTGTGAGCACTCCCAGTGACGTCAAGGACATAAATTCCCTGTAAGCCCCAGGTCTCCTGATGAGCCCGTGATGCTCCACACGCTGCCAGGGCGTGTGAGGACCCAAATGGCCCCATGTGTGGGGATAAGGGGGTCAGGAAACCTGTCCCAGCCATCCATGACATCCCAGTGTTACAGGGCTGTGTGATGCTCTCACCAGGCAGGATGAGACCATGCACAGGGCTGATTGTCCCACGCCTGTGTGTACAGGTGAGATTTCCTTCCTGCTGCAAACTGCTCCCAACAACAGCCAGGGACAAGGCACAGCCTAAACAAACACAAGGGTAAAATCCAAGTTATCTAGCCTTTCTTTACTTTTCTAATTAGTACAAATTAACTTCTTTTACGTCATGAAATCCAAGAGATCATTTCAGATGCCCTGAGGTTTGGTGGCAGGCAGCACACACAGCAAAGAACTCTTTCCTACAGCCAAGGGTGTCAGTGGGAGAGCACAGCTATGTGGTACCTCATAACCCTTACAAACACTGCAGACAACAGGGAATTCCTATACAGTGTTTTAGTAAATATATGATATAAACATGTTCTCAGTGTCAGATGAAATGAGATTTTTCTCCAAGTAAGAACAGCCCTTACAAGCCCTGTGCCAGGGTTGAGAAACAGCCCAGGATACTGGAGTTTGCCTCTGTACCCAAATCCTTGATAAATTGTTTATGCCTCTATATTAAGTTACCACTTCTGCAGCAATGGCAACTATCAGAGAAAAATCCGGCTGTGAAGCCACAGCACGAGGAACTTAATGTGACAAAGTCTACTATGAACATCTGCCATGCACCTTTCCCAGCAAAGGACACTCAGCACATGGCCCTTCACAGTCACTGCCTTCTCCCAGCAGTTCCTCCCTGGTGTGAGTCCCCAAGGTCCCTCACAGTGATTCCCTCTTCCCCTGCCAGATTGACTCCTGCATCCTTTTTCCTTTGCCCATACATCCAAGGCATCACTGGCCTGTCTCCTGAGGATGAGCACTGTGCTGGAGTCAGAGGCAATCAGAGAACCACACAATTGTTTAGGTTGGAAAAGCCCTTTAAGCCCAATCAAGTCCAACCACCCCCAGCACTGCCAAGGCCACCCCTAACCCAAGTCCCCAAGTGCCACATCCACATGGTTTGTAAATCCCTCTGGGGTGGACACTCCAGCCCTGCCCTGGGCAGCTGTGCCAGGGCTGGACAACACCTTACATGAAGCAGTTTTCCAAATATTCCACCTGCCCCTGCCCTGAGCCCGTTCCCTCTCCTCCTGTCCCTGTTCCCTGGAGCAGAGCCTGACCCACCCCTGGCTGCCCCTCCTGGCAGGGACTTGCAGAGCCAGAAGGTCCCCCCTGAGCCTCCTTTTCTCCAGGCTGAGCCCCTCCAGCTCCTCCTGCTGCTCCAGCCTCTTCCCTGGACACTCTCCAGCCCCTCAATGTCCTCCTTGTCATCCCAGGCACCTCTGGGATGAGCTCAGACATGAGAAAATGCTCCACTTCCCTCCACTGCCCACCAGGTCAAGAATGTCCTCCTTTGGATCCCAGTCACTTAATGTTCCTCCAGAGGAGGAGAAGGCTGTGCTGCAGGGCCCTGTGCTGACCCAGGGCATGGGGATGGATCCACCAGGGACACAGAGGGATTATATTTAGACTGCTTTGATTTCATATTTTCTTTAATCCAAAATAAACATTATCAAGAGTAAAAAGGCCTGTTGTGTTCTCTGAGCATCAGACACCGAGCAAGGTCCTTCAGGACACAGACTTGAGGCAGAAGGGAGCGTGAGGAAATGCAGAGAGGAGAGATGGAAGGGAGAGTGGATTGTAATTCTGGGAGAAATCTGCATTTGACATTTCTTCAACCACATATACAAGAGTTATAGGGCATAACGAAGTCTCAGTGACTATCTATACCTTTTATTTCCTTATATTTCATCTCTGGCCTTTTACAAAGTGCATCATCATCATGTAATTTTACATATATATAAATATTTATGCATTATTACAGGAAAACACAAGGCAATCACACTTTTACCTTCACTGGTTTTCTTCACCTCAACATTAGGCTTGCCAACTAAATAATTACATTTCTTCTTATCTAACTTGTGGGAAAACAAATTTAATAACAGAAATACAGCTAGAAAGACGAATACTTAGGGGAGAATAATTTTCAGACTTAAACTTCACAAGCTCAATAGATTATTCTGGACACTGGATAATTACTCAGCATGTCTTTATCGCAAAAGTGCCTGGACATTCTAATTAATCCAAATTACTTTCTAAGGGCCATGTTATTAGACTCATGCAGGAGCAAGCAGATATAGAAATATTTTTATTTTTTTAAAGGTCTCTACCAGCTCGGTCTTTCCCCACCCTGGTGAACACCCCAGAGCAGCAGCAGCTCCTTCCCTCACCTCGAGCAAGGGAGAGGAGCCCACAGTGAGCTCTGGGCAACAAGAAACCTGCAGAAGAAGCTGCACAGCTTAGAGCAGGGTCTTCTTTTAAAAATATAAACATGGCCAAAACAAAGAGAGGAGAGGATGAGTTCAAAGCCTAGAATTGTTGGGTTTGAAAAGCCCCCTCAGCACTGCCAAGGCCACCACTAACCCACCACTAGTCCTCACCTGCCTTGCTCTTACCTTTGCTGAACTGGCCAAGCTAGTTCAGCATAAGCTGAATTTTGAGCCATTAAAAAGGATCTCAAATCTCTACCCCAAGTGTCCTTCGGAAGTTTTATGTGTGCACATTTGGTGTAAATTGCTGTCAGTGTTCAATAGATGAGATATTAGATGTATCTGAGAATCAAAGAAAACATGTACATAGAGCCTGAAGTAAATTTACCCCTAAAGTCAGGTGTAATTTGCTTTCTCTCCTTGCAGCAGAACTGTTACAGTAGACTTGACCTGTTACACCTGCCATGGGTGCAGAGAGCCAGGCTTATTTATAACTTGAAATGAAAGGAAAAGACAATCAGGTGCAAATAAAGCCACTTTCACTCAGATTCTAAAACACACTTTCAAAGCAAACTTGATAGTTTCCTTCTTGCAATTCCTTTAGCAGGAAAAATACAGGTACTCTGGAAATGTGAACAGCACCTGGAGAATCCACATATCAAAATTTGGAACAGCTTTTTCTTCAACAACTTGACAACTTGGCCTCTCTGGCACTAGATGGGCTTCTTGGCTGGTTCATCGCAGCACCTGCAACTTGGCTTGAGCTCTGAGATCAAACTAATGGGCTCCCAGGGCAGCCTTGTATTTTCCTAACCTTTCTTTCCATGTTTGACTCCTCAGTCCTGGGGATTTCGCTGGCAGTTCTGACTTGCAGCTCTGTGTAAGGTTTTCCAGCTGATCCATGCACAGGGCGAGGGAGCTTTGTCAAGATGAAAGAGATCGCTCTGACCCTGAAAAGCTCTGAAGATAAAAGGAACAGAACCCATTTCTGGAAAGCACTAAATATTTCAAGATCCCTGCTCTATGGAAAAGCTGCTAATGCTGGGAGTCCCTTGTGCTCAGCACCACTGAGGGGCTGATCCTGCAAGGCACCAATGCCTTGGAGCCAGTGGAGCAGAGCAACCTGTTTACTGTCAGGAACCACATGAAGGGAGAGAGCAGTGGAAGCAGAGCTGAGGAACAGCTGCAGGCAAGGAGGAATGACGTGGTATCATGTCTTTTCCCTTTTAGGAGGTAAAATTGTACATAGAGTATCACATTCACAGCTGGTGAAAACTGCCATTGGCCCTAATGGAGCTCCACAACATCCCACAGCTGGAAGAGCTGATGCACAAAATTAACACAGCCGTGAATGGTGCTCTGCAAACACTTGTGCATCTGTATTTACCACATTAAAATGAGCACCATGACTCTGGAGATCACCTCATGTTTATGCATGTCCAGTTGATACCCTAAATCACTGCAGATTTTTTACTTCTCCCTGAATAGCTTTTTGTGAGAGAAAGTTTCTGCAGAATGTCGGGTGTCAGAGCATTTTGAGCAGCTGAGTGTAACAGGTCCTGAGCAGCTCTCAGCTGAACACACGCAGCAGTGCCGGCAGGTCCGTGGGAAGGGGAGCTCCTTTGGATGGGATTGGGGGCTGTGATGCCCCCATTAGGCCCTGGCCAGCAGGGCCAGGCTCAGCACATCAGCCTGGCTGACAGGCATTAGACAAGCTCCATGACCCGTGTTTACAGAAGCCCGAAGCCAAGGCAGGGGTTGAGCTCACTGCAGGAACAGCTTGGCCCTTCCAGCCCCAATTCCACTAAAGCAGGAGAGGGGAGAGAAGGCAAGAGCAAGGGGAAGAGGGAGAAGGGATCTTTATTCTTCCCTTGAAAATACACTGACAATTTTGAACAAGTACCTACACAAATGCTAAATGTCAGTGGGAGCTTTCCCAGGCAAGAAGCAAACTGGGACTGTCTCATCTCCCTGTGATAAGCCCTAATCAAACATGAGTGACAAATAAGAGACCAGATATTTTTCCAAACACTCAGCACATGACTCCTATTCCTTTGTTGCACCTCCTGCTCTGACTCTGGCACAGCAGCATTTTATCAAGATGCTGGTGGCTTTTGAAATGCCACCTCCTTACTACACTTAGATCTTACAAGTGTCTATCAGATCCCTTGGTGTCAGCTTTAGAAATGAGCACAGGAGTTCATTTCCTTCTCCTTCATTACTTATTTTTCCAATTCCCTTCCCTGCAGTTATTTATTCCTCTGGAGGGTAAAAGCACAGCACAGAGGAACAAGCCCCTTGTGCATACTTCATCAAGATCTGCAGCCTTGCTGCTAATTACTGCAGTCACAGTTATCATCCTGACACGCAGCTCCCGAGGATGGGCTAGGCAGGTTGTGCTAACCCTGCACTTCACCCAGGCACTGCATCACACCACGTTTGCCGAGCCCAGAAGCACAGGAATTTTTTTGCAATGCTGTGTTCTGGTATCACAAGCAACCAACAGGAAAATTAGCATTGTAAAATGGCAACCTCATTTAGATAAGCACCATGTGAATCCATCTAATTTGTATACAGAGTCATTATATGGTCACAACCGAGTGACTCAAACCTCTCTCTTTTCTTCTGCTTCCCCCCCTCTCCTAAATACCAGTGCTCTGGGAGTATCCTTCGTTAGCTGTGCACTGCTGCCAGCTGCCAGCTCCGGGCACCGCTGCAGAGCAGGAGCATTATTGTCGCTGGCTGGGGAGGGGAGCTGTCACTGAGGGGGTGCAGCAGCTCTGCCCCATGCCCGGGGAGCCCCTGCAGCCACCCCCTCTTGCCAAGGATGCTGCTCACCTCCCTGGGCTCCAACACTGCAGTGAGCCCCCCAGACAGCCCTTGCCAAGGTGCTCACAAGGCTTTTCTGGAGCTGCTGAGGAGCTCCTCAAAATGGTTGTCAGCCTCTCACTCCACCAACAGAGCACCTACAGCACAGATCCTGCTGCTGTGACACCCGTGGGCACAGGTGCCACAGAGCCCTGGGCTGCCCAGTTGGCAGCTGGTGGGTGCCCCTGCTCCCTGCAGCCCTCAGCTCCCTCTGCTCTGGGGAACACACGTGTGGAGCTGCAGCATTTGTGGGCTTTGTCTCCCTGCACACTGTTCATAGCCAGAAATGCCAGAAGATTTTAACATCCATTCTGACAGCTTGGAAATCACCATGTTTAATAACAGAAAGCTGACAGGGAAACTAGGTAAACAGGAATCCTCTGCACTTGCACACTGTCCTGGTCCATCTCCATTATTCCAGACATGCAGGAGATTTGTATCTATCGAGGTGCTTACACCAGTTCTGTCACCATGGCATCCCAGAGCTCTCAAGTCTTTAAAAATAGAACTAATAGCATTTTCTCCTTATTTCTTCCTTTCAAGCTTTCAAGAGAAATGCTCAAATCATTTATGGCTTTATTTTATTTATTCATTTGTTTGTGAGAGAGGCTGAGTGAAGCACATTACATCCCTTTCCTGTCAAGGAAAAGGAAAGAAAAAGAGGAAAAAAACAGAATTTAAGAGGATTGCCTATGTTTTTGTACAAGTCTCAACACCTGTGGGTGCTCATACATCCATGGGGACTGTTTTTCCAGGCTGATCCAGCTCCAGTGGCAGCCCAGACTGCAGCACCATATGCCAGGTGGGATGGGAAAGCAGGAGACAGAGAGGAAGGAGCACTGCGTAATTGAGAGCAATCCTATAGAGAGCCTGGATTAATTAGTGCAGAAATCCAGGCTCGAGAAAACAGCCCCTGCAATGCTACTGCATTTTTGTAATCACCTGCACACTCAGGAGAGTGAGTCTGGCACAGCACACCTGGACAGGACACAGCCCCTGCTGCCCAGTATCCAACCACAGGGGAAGGGCAAACCCATTTCTCACGCCCAGTGAAGGTGCCTGGCCCAGCACACCACAGAGGAGACAAATGGTCTTTGCACCCCTCCTTTTCCCATCTATCTGCTACCTTCTGTTTTTCCCAGCTTGGAGAAACAGATTGGGGGGTATTGGAATTTTCTGCGTTTGCTCTTTTACCATCCCTCTCTTTTTTTGGTTTTGTGGTTTTTGTTGTGTGTTTTTTTGCTTTTGTTTTTGTTTTTTTTTTTTCTTAATGAGACGGCAAGAGCCCTGCACATCTCTTGACAAGGTTCTCTCCATCCCTACAGCCTCCTGCAGGTGTCCTAGACACAACCCCAGCCCACCAGAAAAATGAGGTGACCAATGGAGCATGTTCTGAGCTGTGCCACAGGGATGGTGGGGCTGTTCTGCTCCTGGGAGAACTACACAGCTCCTACCAGGGGAACAGAGCACGGCTTTGGGGCTCAGTGCTATGAGATGAGACACTATTGTGTCCATGGGTTCCTCAAGAACAGGGACCATTTGAACCCTACAGGGACTACAGGTTTGTGTACAAGCAGTGTGTTCCCAAATCCTCTGTGTCAGAGCTCCCCACCTACAGATCCATTCAAAACACAGCCAGTCAAAGCAACAACAATCCCAGGTGATGCACTGAGGGAGGACTGTCCCCTTTGCTGTCCCCAGACTGAGGGCACCAACCTCACTGTGTTCATTTTAGAGCTCTCAATGAGAAGAGAAAAAAGTATGACAGCAAAACTCTTTAAATCAGTCAGGAAGATCTCAGTTCTCCCATTGGTACCTTCTAGGACTATGGAAATTAGAGATGGAAAAGACTCTCTGACCACCTCTCCCATTTCTGGAGAGTGCAGAGGAGTATTCCCCAGAGCCTGGATCTCTCCTGCTTACTACAGAGTAATCCCAGCCAACAACGTGACTGTGTTTCCTCAGAAGCAAACTTCCCCATCCCTCTCCTCCCCAGGAACTTTAGGGCTCCAGTAGAACCTGGCCTGGGCTGAGATGCTCCAGCAAAGCTCTTTCCCAGGAATGAAGCAGCTCCAGCATGAGCCACCCCAACACTTCCATCTCAGCCTGGTGACCACGTTCAGTGCACAAGTTAACCCTGGAGATTTATTCCATCCCATTTTGCCACCATAATCGAGCAGGAAGAGACACTAATTAGCACAGAGCTGTTGCAGGAATGCATGAATATTAATGCAAACGTCCAAACTAATTTCCCCAATTACTGCTGTTACAGCAGCTCTATTACAATCCATAAAGCAAGGATTGATATGAAGATCTCTCTAATAAGAGTGAGAACAACTGCTCCTAGAGCTCCATCATGCCTCAGCTGACACTAACAAGGGTAATTTTTTTTCCCGTATGAAATAATAAAAATCTGTAAATATTTTGAGGATAAAAGATGCCATCATAATTTACTCAAACAAAAACATCCCATCCAGTTTTCAGAGATGCTTTTACAGCCATTAATCAGAACACTCTGATCTATGGGCTGCTGCCTCATCCCAGCTCGAGCAGTGAAGGGGCATTCCCTTCTGCTCTGCACCTCAAGCATTAGTTCCACCTGCCTTTCTGGGGTAAATAATGGTATAAACACACACAGAGCTCCTTCATCACGGACTGAGGGCAGGAGGTTTGTCATCTCCTGCTCCTGAACTCTCAAGCACAGAGCATCGAGCACTGAGAAAGGCAGAAAGACCCATTAAACCAATGAGCTGCTTCCTGGTTTGGGATCTTTATTCCAGATTTCACATTGCTACTCCCCCTCTGAAGTGGTTGAGCTCAGGAATTCATCAGTCTATGAAACGGCTGAATGATTATATGACATGTTAGAGCTTAAATGCACTTTTACTATGCATAAAGCATTACAACTTTGTATTTATTTCCTTTTGCAATGCTTTTTTACCCCTCTGCAAACGCTGCCAATACTTGGAAAAGATAAAGCTAAAAACTACTGCAATTACAAAGAAATGAAACCATTTCCTGAGGAAAGAGCCATGAGATACATTTATATTACATGATCAAGTTATACTGATTCAGAACCAGGGTAAGACATCACTTCTGCTCCCCAGCTGAAGACCACTGCTTGTTGTCCACCACGAGTTAATTAACTAGCACCTATGGATATGCATAATTCATCACTTCCCAGCACTGTCAGACATCTGACATACTAATCAGAGCAACAAGAACTTCACTCTCACCAAAGAAAACAGACATGTGTGATGGTTATAGAAATGAACTCCCAGTTCTGACTGACCAGACACCACAACCATGACACAAAGGCCACCTCAAGCCCAGAGACCACAAGCTCTGCAAGCCCTCACCCCACCCCACACCCTCACACTGATGCAAATACTCATCTTTTTTCTTTATGTACAGGAAAGATGGGAATCAGGGGGCAGGACAAGGCAACAGCACTTTACAGCAGACAAATATCTACTGACAAACAGCTTCTAGAGAGATATCACAGGCTCCTAAAACAACCAAATCTGATCTTGATAGTGCCAACTTGTCCTACCACTGCAGACTTGACTGAAGATTGAGTGTCTATGCTGACCCTGCCTGATGCTTCACCAAGATCTTTTATATTTCAGGGAAATGGCAACACAACAGAATAAACAGCAGCACAAGCACAGGCTCTAAGTGCAAATTTGCTTTCCTGGTGCTTGTGATATAGAAAAGCAAGGAAGAATTAAAGCAAGAAGCCCACTGGTAGCAATCAGCACGAGAGGAAGCTGTTCCACATCACCCACACCAGGCTGGGACGGACCAGATGCAAGAGGCAGGAAGTGAGACAGGACTTTACATGCCCTAATGGCATGCAGTTTTAAAAACCAGCTTCTCTGTGAGCAGCCTGGAAACATGCAGGAGCCTTGGAGAGGTTTTTTTTCTCTGCTTCCACCTGCTGGTCAGAACATCACCATTTTCACTGGAGATGAGCCCGGCAGAGGAGTTAAAACCTGTGGGAATTAGGAGGGATGGGTTGGGAATCCCCCACCATGGTCATGGCCAAAGCCCGGTGGCTGCACTGGAGCTTTGGGACATCGCCAGAGCAGCACAAAGGGACATCCAGTAGCTCTTTGCTTTCTGTAAGCACAGCCAGTGTCATGTTTTACAATTATTTTCTGAATCACAACACATTCGTTCCTTTGGTGGTGCTGACAAATTCATATGCAAATACTGGACATTATTACACATAACATAAACAGAAAATAAAAATGAAATGCAGCCTCATGACAGTGCCATCATTTCTATGGAAATGCCAATGAAGAAGCAGTTCACAAATAATTTTTGGGGTGAAAAACAGTCTCAATATATTTCAGAAGATTTTTGTTTTTCCCCAGGAGGGACACTGACTGAAAATTGAAAGAGACTCATGAAAATTGTTCCTTGAAATAATTACTATTAATGACTTTCATCACAGAAGAATATCGAATTAGAACCAAGTTCTGTTGTGATGTGCACTCAAGTACCTAAATCAGATTTTTAATGTAGATCTACTGCACTTGCTAGAAATCAGCTTTATCTATTGCAGCAACCACCACAGGAACCATTTCTGTCCTTCTGCTCCTGGACAACAAACCCTGGAGATGCTGCCCAAAGTGTAGGTATGGAATGAGAGTACCTTGTTCGTGTCAAATAATTACAGACCTTATTTCTGGAGTGTACAGCACCCTTTCAAATGTCATTTGTTCTACTACACAAAATAAACAAAGAACACCCTAAAAAAATATGAAGGTCTGTGTTGGAAAAGAACAAGGAAACCCAAGAAATAAAAGCAGCTCTTTCTGGCACATCTGTGCAGCCACTTTTTCACTTCTCATACAAGCTCAAAACTCCTGAAAATGAGAACCTGGGATCCTAGAATGGTTTGGGTTGGAAGGGCCCTTATAGATAATGCAGTTCCACCCCTGCCAGGGGCACTGACACCTTCCACTAGCCCAGGCTGCTCAAGCTGACCTTGAACTCCTCGAGGGATGGAGCAGCCAGCACACCCTTTGCCTCCCTGAGCCACCTGCTGCAGGGGTGCCCTGCAGGGTGAACACCTCCCAGTGCACGTCCATCCCAGCCCTTGCCACGTCCTGGAGCTCTTGTGTTCAGCACAGCCCCACACCTGCTGAGGTTCAGCCCCATCACCTGGCCCATCTGCACAGGAGAACTGCTCCTGGCCAGGCGAGGCCAGGGATGGAGGAGCCTTTCCTGTGCCTGGAGAAGGGAGCTGTGTCCCAGCTGGAGCCTGGAGCCAGCCTGGCCCCCTCCAGCCCTGCAGGCTGTGCCTCAACTCCTTGCTGGGAGATGTGCCCAAAGCCCCGACACCAACCCGCTTCACAGAGGGAGGGCAGCTCTTTAACAGGTCCTGTGCCAAAGGTGCTTCTGTCCAAGGCTGGAAAGCATCAAAGCCCCGTGAGTGATGCACTTCAGCTGCTCACACAGCCCTCTCGGCCTCTGCATTAATAATTCAATGACATCATGGCATGATACACACCCTGAAAATGGAGCAAAATACTGCAAAGGGCTGTTTCAAACAAAACAGATGTGGCACCACACGAGCTCCTGTACTCCTGTACCCTTCAAGCAGGAGCTTTCATTTGAGTCCTGCTTTTGGTTTCCTTTTTTTTTTTTTTTAATAAAATGCCTTTCACAAACCCTGTTTATATCACCCAGATCCAAAGAACATCATTCCAGCAGAACTGGCACCACGTGGGAGCATCATGGAGGTGGCATCAGTGGTAGCCAAGGATAAGGCTGAGCTGGAGCCCAAGTTTCTGTGGCCTTGGCAAGCCCAGTGAAAGAAGCACATCCTCAAGATGCAGCTATTTCTAAACACAGTACCAGCTGTGCTGTCTTGGGGTGCAGTGTTTGTACCCCCAGCTCCGAGGTGCATCTGCAGGTCCCATTTACTGTCACTCATATAAAGGACAATGATGATGATTTTCACAGAGATTGCCATTTTCTTGTCATTCAGCAACATAAGATAATTTGCATCTTCTCCTGAGGAATTATATCCAGGTACCAGTTTTCAAACAGACACTTCCAGCCCAGCAGTGGGAGCAGTGATGGATCTGCAGGTTAAGCACTGCATGGATGCTCAAAGCCCTAACCTGATCAACAAGACAAGAGGAAATGGCCTCAAGTTGTGCCGGGGTATGTTTAGATAAGGAAAAATTTCTTTATGGAAAGGATTGTCCAGCCCTGGCACAGCTGTCCAGGGCACTGGGGGAGTCCCCACCCCTGGAGGGATTCAAAAGGCACATGGATGTGGCACTTGGGGCCAGGGGTCAGCAGTGGCCTTGGCAGTGCTGGGGAATGGTTGGACTATCTCACAGGACTTTTCCAACTTAAATAATTCCATTATTTGGGACAGGCAGGGAGGAACAGCCTGCAGTGCAGGAAGGGCCAGGGCTGAGGCAGAACAATGAATTTATTTCTCCCTTTTCATATTCATCAGTGCTGCAGCAGAGCTAATAGGCTAAAATTAAACAAAAGTGCCCAACAACAATAAACCAGCCACATTTAGACCAAAGAAGAGTGATGAAAATGTTTCCACCTGCTTTAGAGCTGCCTGTACCCTTTGTCACAGCTCCTTTCATGTCCCTCTTTCCCACCAAGGACCAGGTCTGTGGTTTCTTCCCCTCAAGGCCTGTTAAGCTTTTCTTTTTGTGGCTTTATCTTTAAAGACATTGCCTGTATTTCCAAGCCTTTCATACTTCTCTGTTACATATCCCTGCTCCATCTGGCACTTGCAACACCTTCCAATTTAGATTCCTCTGGAAGGAATCCAGCAACAGCTTCAGAAATACTGAAGCAGATGCTTTAAACAATGGCTCTTCCACCTCCTGCACTGATGGAGGAGGGAGATGCCAGACCCTCCTGCCCCCTACTCTGCACAGCAGAGCTCCTCACTCCCAGCTCTGCTGGAGGACAGAGCAGTGCAATTCCAGCTGCCAGGGTGGCCCTGGGCACAGGCACCAAGTGGTCCTGAGCAGTTCCCTGTGCATTCTCATCCCCAATCCAGGACACATCCTCACCACCTCCCTGCTAACAAAATCCCACCTGCTCTGTTATCTGCTGCCACCATCTCTTTCCACCTCTATTGTCTTCTCCTTCACCACATCTATTGCCAAATGGCCCAGGTGCCACCCAGCAGGTGAGTCCCCATCCCTGAGCAGTCTCTGCGTGCTCTGTTGCTGTGGATGCTGCAGACAAGGCTGGGGAGAGGGTTTCACAGGGACTCTTCTGGATTTCTAAGTGTCCCTGAAGTGCAGGGGTGAGGCTGTGGCTCCCCCCGAGTCCATCCCCAGCACAGTGGGGAGGAGGAGCTCAGGGAACCCCTGGGATGTGGTGCCACCTCTGTGGATGCTCAGCCCAAGCCTCAGCCTCATCCATCTGCCTCCAGTTCTGCCTGGACTCTTCCCAGTGATGCTGCTTAATCCTGAGCAGCTCCTGGATTCACGGATCTTTAACCACCTCTAAAGCTGCTGGCACAACATGTATATACACATACCCAAAACTATTTAATTATCAAAGGTAACAGTCACACAGATCCAAGAATATTGAATTTTCAGAGGCATCAGTCACAGACTTCACACTCCCCACTGCCTACTCAGCAGATACACCACACACTTACTTAACTACCTCTGTTCTCTACTTTGTTTTCTTTTCATCTTCCCGATTATTGCCGATCATTCCCAGGAAGTTACATCAGTAATTCAAACCAGAGCTCCAAACCTGGCTCCTGGGTGTAATGAGGGTGTACTGCAGCATTGATCTGGCTTCTCATGGGCTGCAATAAATATAAATCAAACTCCTCATCCTTCCCACTTTAAACAGAAACCTTTCACCAAAGAGCCAACCTGATCCTAAGGTGAGACTAAAAGTGTTGCTAATTTTCAACTCTACATATGAACTACTTACCTTCCCTACAGCTTAAACACGAGGTGCACTGAATGTGCAGCTGGTTTCAGACTGGATGAAGTGGTCCACCCTGGAGCACCCTCAGGAGCAGGGCTGCTCCCACTCAGAGCACTCTGGGGCAAACTGGGACATCCAGGCTGAGCAAGAGCCTGGCGGGGGGAGATTTCACAGGCAATTAGGGACCCTACAAGTCTCTCCATAAATGTGCCCCTCTGTGAGGACTCCTATGGCAACGAGCCCTTGTGGGGAGCTCTGCCAGCACAGACACCACCTGGAATACCAACAGAGCTGAGCACGCTCTCCTCAAATTACAGGGGGAGTAGCATTGCTGGAACTCTTGGAGAGCATTTCCTCTTTTTTAAAGGACCATAAAGAAATCTGTAGGGTAAAATGAGCAGGAAAATCAACAGCAGTCAAAAGATGCAGAGAGACTGCCTTCCTCTTCACTGCTGTGGACAGATCCACACCCAGGTCTGTCCCTCTCCACTGCTGGGATGGGTGGAGGAGCTGCAGCTCCCCAGAGGGATGTTCTGGAGCACCAGGAGGTCAAACCCTCCTTCCCTCCAGCATCCACCCAGACCTGACCACCCTCACAGCTGCTGACAAGTCCACTACAGCCACTGGAACAATTCTCATTAAGTTAATTGTTATTTATCCTGGGGTTCTGATGGCCACAGGACCCCAGAGCGTGGGGTGGCTGTGGGAGTTGTGCCAGCCCAGCCCACACTGGAGTCCAATGCTGGTCCTCAGGACAGCCCTGTGAGAACTGGGGAGTGGCACTGGGCACATCCCAGCCCCCTGCCCACAACAGGAGGTCAGGGCTGATCCCCCTCACAGGGCAGGGCCAAACTCCTGTCCAAGAACACAACAGGAATTTATTCTGCCTTTTGCTGGTCTTACAGAGCCACCTATTTGTTGTCTGTCCTGGTCACTGACACCAGTCTGAGCAGCAAATAAAGTAAAATGTGGCACCTGAAGAAGTCTGCCAGTGCTGAGTGCCAAGGGGACCGTGGGCACTGCCAGGAGAGCACAGGGAATGGGGAAGCACATCCCTCACAGAGCAGCATCCACACCCCAGGGCACACGGATACTGAGGCTATAAAACTTGCATCTCCATGCAGCAGGTAATTGTGCAGGAGTGAGAACAAGGCCTTGTGCATTATAATGCTGGATTAAGCTTTAAGGAGACACAAAATCATATTCTGGTTCCAGCACAAAGCAAAGCTGCTGTAAAAACACTCCTTCACAAAAGTCCTACCGGAAAGTGCCGTACGTGTAATTAAATGATATGGATAATAAAAACCAAGTATCAAAGGGAAGGGAAAATAAAGGTTTGAAGGTAAAAGATGTTCTCAGATCTGATTTCAAAATGATGGTGCATAAACGAGAAAGCAAATTTAACAATATTACTGTACTCTATCATTAGGAGAAAATGAGAACAATTTGCTTATCGCTAAATTGCATTTTTTAAACAAAAACACCACTTAAAGCAAAATATAGCTTTGATATAAAGACCATAAAATCTGGGTTAGTCACAACAAACGAGACTGAAAGGAGGTTTCAGGCAGGATATTTTGCAGGCTGTGTTCCAGGCTCTCCATGCCCCAAGAGAGGGCAGGTGGCACCAGGAGCTCAGCCCTTGGAGCACAGGGAAGGGGAGAGAAGGCAGTGGCTGCACTTGTGAACCAAACAAAAGGGCACCCACAGAGGCCACTTCGGGCAGGTTCAATGCACAGCAAACCCCTTGGCTGAAAGTGTGAGATGCCAGTGGGACCCTCCTGCTGCTATCCCAGGGGCTGGAACATCCCAGAGCAGGCTCAGGGCTCCCAGGAACCTCCCGTGCTCAGGGAATGGCACCAGAACAAGCTGAGGCTCATCATAAAGCTTTATGGTTTCAATATAAAGAAAATGCAAGTCAGCCTTTGCTGCCCACAAACAGCCTGATTTGTTTTGCATCCTTGTCGAGATCTGCACCTTCCCACCACGTCCTGGCTCCTGGGAAATAAACACTCTGCACAAGTTCAGCAGCACTTTTCTCCCCCAGCCCTGTGGGCTGAGGACATTCTGTCCCCTACACTCTCCCTGCAGGGTAAGAAATCAGCTACATTTGCCAATGCATCATTTGCTCTTGTACAAACAAAGGAACACAAAAAGTTCACAAGGTGACTTGCCAAAAAACTCCGATTGGTACCAATTCTCTCTGCTCAGTAGGTTTTATAAGCCAATAAACCTCTTTTATTACAAACTCACACTCCAGTCTCCCTCCCAGCTCAGTGAGGTGTGAGGTTCCCCTGAAGCAGCAGCAGGCATTGGTTTCAGTCATTGCCAGCCCAGATTTCAATGGAGTACAAACGTTAAAGTAATTCCAGTAGACAAAAATTATTATGTTATCAAATTTATGCTGTCCAACAAAGCACTGAATTAGTTTACACAAGCAGTGGCTGAACTCCTCCAGGGGAAAGTAGGAATGCTTGAACACACCAGCTTTCAGAGATGTCAGAGTACCAAGAGGCTTTTGATATATATTTAATTGCTAAATTCAAAGAAAATCCAAAAGCAACCCGAGGTGAATAACTGAGATGAGAGATTCAGCTCCGAGAGCTCCAAAAAGTGCCAAGAACTGCATATTTTTCCCCACCTGAATCCTTCACACAACACTTCCAAGGTTTCAGTGCCATGTTTGAAGTGGAAGGGGCTGCTCAGTGCCCTGACAGAGCCAGGCAAGGTGTGAGGCCTGGAAAGTTCAGTGTCTCCTCATCTGGGAGAAGGTCAGTACAGTTCATCACATATGTTTTCAAAGCAGACCAAGATGAAAAGATAAAAGAGAAAAGAAAGTAAAAGAAAAAGAGAAGCACAGCAGAGCCACAGGAAGGTAATGCTTTTCCCAGGTCCAGCTGAACATTTATGGCACCTCCCTTTTAGGATCCAAGGGACAGTCTGTAGTAGCCATAGCCAGTGGTGGATGCAGCAGTAACACTGAAAAAAGGAGAATAAGCTACAAATTTCTGGCACCAGTGAATGGGCTGGAAGGATTCATAAGTCTAGGAGGTCCATCTCATTGCCACAATTTTCCAGGAATAGTCTATGTGATCTTTAGAATCACAGAATCACTGAGATTGGAAAAGCCCTCCAAGATCAAGTCCAGCTGTTCCCCCAGCACTGCCAAGGCCACCACTAACCCAACACCCCCACAGGCATTTGACAACTGATCCAACTGTTCTCAAAAGGAAAGGAACACCCTGAAGGATCTCCTGCTGCCCTGTGGTGACAAATGGAAACAGGGGAAGCTTCTACAGCACAGGCACCGTGGCTCACCCGAGTGTGGAGCAACGTGTGTCAGGAAAAGCAAACACAAATTAATAAAGAACAAGAAGCCATTTGTAAAGTGGCTCCCACACTGTGCTCTCAAGATATGAAATGGAATTTCATTAGTAGAGGCACCAAGACAGGACTGCAGCTGGTGCCAGGCAAATACAGCCAATGTGAGCAGAGCCACAGGGCAGGCAGGGTCTCACCTGGGCTGCTCAGCATCCCAGAGGGGAGATGTACAAAATCCACTGGCACAGAACACCACCGAGGTCTTGGCCCTGCTCGCTGACTCAGAACAAACCCACCCCAATCTCCATTGAAGGAGAAATTATGTCACAGTTGAGAACAGATGCTTGACTGTGCAGTGACAAAACTATAAATACACTATGGCTGCATATTATATAAACACATGGACTTGGGAGCATCATGTGCTGCAAGACACGGCTCAGTCTGAAGCCACAGAGAATCAGGGAATGAATCACACAGTGGTTTGAGTTGGAAGGACCTCAGGACCATCCAGTTCCATCCTCTGCTACAGGGAGAGGCACCTTCTTAATATCCAATCTAGCTCTGCCCTCTGGCAGTTTGAAGCCATTCCCCTTGTCCTGTCACTCCACGCTCTCCATCTCTCTTGCAGGCTCTCTCAGGTGCTGGAAGACTGCAAAGAAGGGACTGATGGCTCCAAAGGCTCTGAGAGGAGCCCACCTCAGAGCACCACGGCTGCCCCAGCCCTCAGAACACCCCAACTCAAGCTGAACATCAGCAAGTCTTTCTTCACTGAAAGAGCACTCAAGTATTGGAAGGGGCTGCCCAGAAAGTGGTTGAGTCCCTGGAATTGTTCAAAAACCAAGCAGACGTGGCACTCTATGGTACAATTCAATGGGCATGGGGGGGGTGTCTCTGTCAAAGGCTGGAATTTTATGATCTTGGAGGTGTTTTCCAGCCTTAATGATTCTATGAGTGCATGGCAGACTGGTGTTGCCAGATCAGCACCTCACAGTACTTTAGAGACCTTCCTTTAATTTGTGTTGGAGCAGGCAGGGGTTATCTGCTCAGCTGTGACCCTCTGCAAGCCCTCAGACCTTGGGAAGGAGGGACAATGCAACTCACTGCTCTGGCCAGAGGAATTCCCACAGCTCTGCCCAGAAAGACTCGAGCTGCTGGTGCTTTCCAGCTCCTCCCTCCTGGCTCTCCTCTCTTGAGGACAAACCAGGGAGCTCCCAGGTGAGCCAGGCACTGTCCCCTCCATCCACTGCCCTCCCTTCCCTCCTCACTGCTCTGCAACACAGCTGCTCAAAAGGAAAAGCTCAGTCTAAAACATTGGGAGCTTTTTCCTGACAAATTTTACAGTAAAAATTTAACATCAACTCATGTAGTCTTTTTTTTTTTTTTTTTTCTAATGAAACCTTTCCTCAAACTCAAACAATAAATTAATTCTGCTGTTGAGCAATGTTTCTCATTTACAGCCCTCACAGCACTGAAGGAATTCATTAGAGTATTTTCCAACATCAACAAAGTGTTTTGAACAAACCTCCACAAGCCCCAAACAAGCAGGGCCAGACTGGAAGAGAAATCCAGGCAGGAGAGCAAACAAAGCAGGAAAAATGAACAGCTTTGAAGGGACCATCATCTCCCTCCAGTGTCGACCCAGACAGGTGGCCAGGGCTGCTCAACCATGGTCTAATCCTGACCAAGGTCAGGCTGGACAGTGCTTGGAGCAGCCTGGTCCACAGGAAGGTGCCCACAGCAGGGGTTGGACTTTAAGATCCTTCCAGCCCAAAGCATTCCCTGACAGTCCTCCAGCCCTGGCTGAGGTTGGGACCATGCAGGGCAGCCAGGACACACAGTACCCATAGAGTGGCCAGGACCCCTGGTCAGTAAGAGCTGTCCCAGGCTCACCAGCTGGTCCAGGCTTGGAAGAGGTAAGGAAACACCTTGCTCTGTGCCCGAGCCTGAGCCCACACTCCTGCTCTGAGCCCTGGTGCACCTGCAGCAGGAGAGCAGAGCTCTTGTGCAACAGGGCACTGAGATAAGCTGGAGAAGGAAGCACTTGAAAGACATGCCCTTGGAATTTTGGGGGCTTCAGGCCATGTCTGCACACCCAGGGGGACCAGCAGCCCCTGGGCTGGGGCCTGGAGCAAAGGGAAGGAGTTGCCCCAGTGCTACCGAGGTGGGCAAAGGTCCAGGTGCACGGAAGAAAGCAGCTGTGTATATTCAAACATATTCCCCTGAAAGATCAGGATCTCTTGTTTAGAATATCAATAGCAGAAACTATTCTCCTAAGAACACCAGAATGCTGAGGTGGAGAGAAAAGCTGGACTCAAAGTCTCTTAATGAAACTGTCTCTGTTCTTCCTTCCCCCAAAAAAAGTTGTCTGAGTTGGGGGACAAACAGCAGATACCATTTTGGTTTAAGAGAGAAGCAGCTTTATCGTACCTTCAGGAAATATATATTAAAATTTCATTCTCATAAATATCCTTTACAGCTTGCAGCATTAATTACATTGAATTCATTTTGTGCTCAAACTATTAAATAAAGTTTTTCATTGATTTACAGATTATAGGTTGATATATCACAAAGCTCCTGCCTGGTTTATTATACCCCTAGAAACCTCTTTAAAAATATTATTCAGTCCAAAATCAATAGCTACCCTTGCAAAGGGAAAAAACAGAGACATGAAAAGGTTCCCAAATGGAAGTTTTACACCTGGGGTGAATCTTACTCAGAACACCAGGAAAAATGAGACATTTAGAAATGAAAATACTTAGTAAAAACATCTCTAATTTACACCCTCTCCTCATTTTGTTCTCCACAACAACTTTCTGCCAATCAAAAAAATAAAAAAAAATATGATAAATCCCTACCAAGACTTTTTGATTTACAAAACAGCACACACCTAAGATTTTTGGTCCTTGGGTTTTGTACTTGTTTTGCTGATATTTTATAGTTTTCAAATAAGAGTGGATTAGTTTAGGAAAAGCATAACGTTTTCCACAGAAAGGGGAGAATATCTCCGACAAGAGCATTATGTTGGAAAGAATGCATCTTCAAAACCAGATCCCAACAAGTGCAGTTTTTTCTGACAGCTTTAAGCAGTGCAAGAGCTGATGAATCATCAGTCTACTTGGAGATGTTCAAGAATGACTAATTTGAATTTTAAAAGTGAAAATCCAAGGTTACACACTTGGAGATGCAGGATGCAGCCCCATGCACCTCCCAGGAGATCTCCCAGATGGGAGTGAGTGAGGGAGCAGTTGCACTGAGATGAGAGGCAGGGCATTTTCCCCACCATGGGAAGGACCCTGGGCTCTGTGCTCCAGCCTCTCCTCCACACTCACCCACGGATCTCTAATCCTATTGCAATCCCACAGCAATCAATAAGCAGATTACCGAGAAAATGACAGCATTTTGCATTGATGCTTTCAGGGATTAATCCATGGAGAGGGGCAGGACTGCTGGATCTGCAGATGGAGCGACAGGACAAGGGAATGGCTTTTTCACTGCCACAGGGCAGGGTTAGATGGCATATTGGGAAGAAATTCTTCCCCGAGAAAGAGGTAGAAACCCTGGCACAGGTTGCCCAGAGAGGCAAAGACACAATCAAGGTTAACAAAGAAAACTGTCAGTTCAGTCCCTCACACTTTTCTCCAAGGAGAAAGTTAGTTAATACAATCAGTGGATCTCTTATGAGATTGAGTGCCAGTCACTCTGACTGTGATACTCCTACTGGGAGTGTGCAGGAGGGAGGGAATAAATAAATAGCTAATTTTTTACCCACTTAGCTGCCGGTCCTGGCAATGCCAGCCCAGCAAGTCCCGGAAGATTGAAATATATGAACCTGTGGCAGAGCATTTTTAATATTCCCAGAGCCAAGCTCAGGAGATCTGCTCCTCCTGGGGTGACAGATCCATCACAGGCAACAAAACACAATTTAAATACTCTCATGGAAGAAAAGTTATAGGCTATATAACTTCAGTATTTCTGATTTTCTCTTGCTTAATCACATTTTCATATCTATGAAGAATATTTGTGTTATCATTTGAAGTCTGAAGGACTGAGAAAAGCCTGAATATGACACAGTAGAAGAGAAAGGCTTTGGGAGAGCCTTGGGGGCACCTTCTTCCCATCCAGGAGGGTCTTGGGCCCTTGCCCATGCCCTCATAAATCCCTTTTGCCCAGCTGTTTTATGGTATTTCTAACAACAGCTGCCTCCAACCTCTGTTATAGCAGTGCAAGACTGCCTGGAATTGCCTAAAACCAGAGCAAAACATCAGTGATGAAGCACCTGATTAATGGAATAAAACCCCACATATAAATACACATTTTAGGATTAAATTGAAAAAGCTCCCCCCAGTGAAGTGGCTGTGCCCTGCCTGTCACCAGAGAGGGATGCTGGGTGTCAGCATCCTGTTCCTGACACCTTGGCCCAAAATGGCATTTATTTCATCCCCTTGTGCCCCAGTACCAGAACGAAGTTCATTATTGCTGGGGTTCCCGAGTTTTCCACCTCGTGCTGATGTGCAAAACTGAGATGTCACTTTGCTGTGCCAGACTGGGCCCTCGTGCACCCACAGAGCTGGCTCAGCAAGCACTGCCCTGACAGATCCTCCTGGCCCAGAGCAACCCACGGCCCTGGGGTCTGTCTGACAGCCCTGGAAGGTCCCATTCCTTCAGGCTCTCGTGCTGCAGGAGATGAGCTCCTCTCCACAGGCGCTGTCTCCTCCAGGTTTTACCACTGTCTATTGATGCTGGCAGTCAGCACCTCAATGTCACAATCTTGCTTATCTCCTGCATGCTGTTATTACTTTTTCTACATTCTACACCAATACTTGGGGGGTTACACACCACTCCTACATGCTGCTTTTATTTTACCAAGGCTAAAAAGGTTGTCCATCCTGGTTTAGCCCCAAACATACCCCATAGCCCATTTTCCCCCAAGTAGCTGCCTGTTTCATCTTTCCTTTCACCTTCATTCCTTCCCTTTGCTGGTCTCCAGCTCCAAACCCTCCATCACTTCTCCTCACATGGTGCCTGATATGTTTAATTTTCCATTTCACTTGCACTGTCTCCTCAGACACACACTTTGATCATCAGTTTCTTCTAGCTGATTCTGTTTTGGAAATGGAAACATCTCAGAGAAAACAGCACCAAAAGACCCTTTTTTCTCCTACATTTCTCTGCCAGGCAGGTTTTCTGTCGTGCTCTGCCTCATCAGTGTCAGCACTGAGATGTGCCTCCCAAGCAGCCTCCAGACAACAAATCTCTTGTGCATCACATCTGGATTTCTGATGATGATTCTTCACAGAATCACAGACTGGTTTGGGTTGGAAGGGACCATAAAGCCCATCCAGTGCCACCCCTGCCATGGGCAGGGACACCTTCCACCAGCCCAGGGTGCTCCAAGCCCCGTCCAA
>JAWWEE010000021.1:1050274-1062938 GCA_035221455.1 Xenops minutus
ATCCCTGGGAGTGTCCAAGGGCAGGTTGGAGCACCCTGGGCTGGTGGGAGGTGTCCCTGCCCATGGCAGGGGTGGCAGTGGGTGGGCTTTAGGGTCCCTTCCAACCCAAACCAGTCAGGCAAATTCAACATTTCAGGCACAACCAACCCAGACTGTTTTCCTCCAGTCCCAGTGAAAATTTGTGCCAGTGAAATTCCAATTGACTTTGCATCATCCTGGGAGGACCAACCTGGTCTGCACGTGGCACAGAGAGATTTGGGGTGGCAGAGGATGACAACCCAGCCATTGGGAAGAATCACCTAAAAAGAACCCTTGTTTTCTTTTATTTGGCCCCCTGCACAGTGACTGGTGCAGCCCTGTCAGAACCACCCCAAAGATCTGCAAATAATCAGCAATTCTTCAAGGCCACAGAACCTCCTCATCCTCCCAATAAATTCCACACTGCCTTTTTTTCCCTTTCCAAGCAAAGTGGGAAAGAGAGATCCTCCCATGTCCCAAGCTCTCATTAATGCTGCTCTTCAAACGCTTTGGGGATGCTTCAATAAAAGGCACTGAAGAAATCCTCACCAGAATTCCATCCTGAAGCCTCTCAGGCCATTGAAGGGCCAGAGCCACAACCACATTCCACTGCTGTTCCCTGTGTGCCACATCCCTCAGGATTTAAGGTGATGGGCATCAAAAGGATGGTGGAAACCTCAAGAGCTTGGCCAGGAGAGTTCCCAAAGCCCTCCTTCCCCACTCTATGAGCTGATTCACCATCCCGAAGGAATAGGAAGCCAAATTTGGCCTCCCTGGGATGCACCAGCACCAACCCTTGAGTCAGAGAACCAGCCCAGGCTCATTCCCAGCTCCTGCAGCAGGACAAGGCTGACAGTAGGGAGGAGTGAGGAGCTCTGAGTGCAGCTGCCATGAAAAGCAGCCCAAAAATACGCTCCTCATTTCTTGCCCTGCACAAGGGCCATTCCAAAGCTTGGCTCCTGCAATGGGTTGGAAATGATGAAGTCAAAGACTCCGAGCTCTGCTAATTTGGGTCCCGCTCAGCCCGAGGAGTGCAGCTTGTAAAACGTCTGCTCCTTTTCCCTTTCTGCAGCCCCTGCTTGAACAAACACCTTGTAAAAGCTCCCCCCTGTGCCACAGGAACCCACCCAGCGGGGCCAGGGCTGCCTCTCCACCCTCTCCTTGTGCCTTCCCTTGGAAGGGGAACCTCGGGGAGCCTTTTGGGGAGGCTCAGGTAGGAAATATGGAATACAGGAAATATGGATTTTGTAGGCTGGGGTTCCTCCAGGAAAGCAGGAGCGAGGATTGGGAGATATGGGTTGTTTAATGGTTGGGAGAGTGGGAAAAGATGAAGGAAAGAGGAGCTTGAGTAGAAGATTTCAAGGGTTTTAGGAAGACCAGGTTGGATGGGGCTTGGAGCACCCTGGGCTGGTGGAAGGTGTCCCTGCCCATGGCAGGGGGTGGCACTGGATGGGCTTTAATGTTCCTTCCAATCCAAATGATCCTGTGATTCCATGGAACAGGGAGCACTGTCCAAGGGAATCAGCCAGATCCCTGTCCAGCCTGCTGCCTTCCCACCAAGCCCAGCCACTGCTGCAGCATCCGGAGAAAAGGCTGGAAAAGTGCACTGAGACAAGTGTGTGATTTCATCCTCTACCATCTCTACATTGACAGTCCTGTTTATGGATGGACACTCTCCCAGGAAAAGCTGGGATTAGAGCCTTTGTCTAGGACAGTCATAAATGGCTGCTACAAACCCACATGCAGGGACCAATACTCACTATCACTCCTGTCACTGAAATTTGGGTTATGACAATAAGGATGACTTGTCCAGCTCACCCTGGAGAGCCTCTACAACCACATTATAATCAATATTCCCAGGAACAAGGGGGAGTTAAAGCCTCCCTGGAAGCTGCAGCACGGCCAGTGGCAATGCTTGCTCATGCCATGGGGTTTGTGTGGCCAGAGGCTCTGGCTGTGGGTGGGTCCCTGGAGCAGTGCTGGGCTCTTGGTCACCTCCTGCTGCAGCCACAGGAACGTGGCATCTCCAAGGGAGGGAGCTGAGAGCTGGGTTTGTCCCAACCCACCTGAGGAGAACCTGGATCTGAGTCATTTTTCAGGACAAGAACAGCTGAGGGGTTTGGCTTTGTCAGCAGTTGTTTTACCTGCGAGTGAAAAGCCACAACAGCTGTAAAACTGCGCGACAAGATGTGAGGGAGATCAGGCACAGGAGGGGGAGCAGGAGGATCACAGCGAGCCAGGGCCCAGATTAGCTGCCTTTTGAACTGGAAGCAGCAAAGCAGCTCCAGCCAGGCACTGCCCTCCGGCTACAGCAGGGGCCCCGTGCCAGCTCCTGGGCTCTCCTCTCCCTGGGACATCCCTGCCACTGCCTGCCATTGCCCTGGGCTCTGCCCAGCCCACTCCACGTGGCTGCAGTGACCCCTCTCAGCTCCTGCCCCCGACCTTGGCATTCCCTGTGATCCATGAGCAGCCAGTGGAGAGCAAGGGGGCAGGCACATGGCCAGGAGCTGCCACGATGGCAAGAGCCCCCAGAGCCCTGCTGTGCACCCCTCTGCCCATGCCATGGCTGCTGTCCGAGGTGGGAGCAGCAGGAGGGCTGTTCACCCTCCTCCCAGCACCCAGCACAGCCACACACCGACCTCTCCACACCCTTGTCCCTGTTTTCCATCACAGCTTCTGCCTGTCCACCCTTCACTCACTTCCCAGACAGGAGCAGCCAAGCCCAAACACAACCTGTTGCTGGTGCTGCTGAACACCTTTGAGGTGGCTCAGTGTTCCTAAACCACATCTTTGCTCCATTGATCACATCATTGATCCTTCTGAGCCTGAACATCATCATCATATGAGACAGACAGGATGGAAAAGCCAAAGCAGCAGGTGACAGGGCTGTGGGCACAGTGACAGCAGTGGCAGTCCATGGACACATTGCTGTGCTCCATCCTCTCCTCACCCACCACAGCCCAGCTCTAGTTCCTGCCCTCCCCTTCCAGCCCATTCTCCGAGCAAGGCCTTAAAAACCAGGTCTTATTTACAGCATAAATATCTACCAAAAATAATATTTTTGTATATCTCTACTTTTATATGTATAAAAAAACCCTAAATACACAACCATGTTCACAGACATCAAGCAGACGCATCATGAGGATGAAATCTTGCAATCTAAGAGTGCTTGAACTGTCCCCTCCTCCCCCACAGCTCAGGCAATAGTTTTCACAAAAACCAGAGCCCAAATAGAGCTGTTGGATGTGCCCTGAATATGAGAGGACTGTACCTGCCCCACAGCAGGCATGGCATTGGCAAGGGGAGGTCTCCAAGCTTCCTCCTCTTCCCGTGTGAGTCAGAGGCCAGGTAGTCCAAGTGTTCAAATGATCCCAAAGCACAGAGAAAGGCAATTTACAGCGAGGAGCACGTCCCAAAGGCCTGGGAACGCTTGCCAAGTTCATTTCAGAGGGCTGGGAAGGGAGGCACTGGCCAGCACCAGCCCATGAGCCGAGGGAGAGGAGGAGATCCAGCAGCCCACTCGTGCTCACACTGCATGTTAATGCCTCTCAGCATCCCAAATGACACAGCAGAACAGCCCTCCTCACACACAGCCTAACTCAGAGGGGCCTCGGGCAGTGCTGCTGGAGTCACTGTCACACTTGGGCACTTTGCCCCTGGAGAAGGAGCAAGAGCCCCGTGTGAAGGTCTCGGTGGCTGCCTGGGGTGCTCCATCCTGACCCTGAGCCCAGGTCTGTACACACATGGTGCTGGCAAAAGGCTGTGCTGCAAACACAGCCCACAGGAGCTGGACACTCACCTCAGCTCAGCTCCATCCCACCCAGCAGCCTCCGAGTGCAAAGAACACAGGGCACCACAAAGAACCTCTGCTGTGCTGCACAGGAGGGGTGGCACGATGGCCCCGTCCCAGGGGGACACAGGGACATGAAAGAGCTGCCAGACCATGCCAACATAGTCCTCACTGTCACTGGAGTCTCTCCTCCTTCTGGAGCACCCGTGCATGGAAAAGCTGTGCAACCCTGCAGGGCTGGGGTCACTGAAGTGACGGTGCAGGGGGGTCCCGTGCCCTGGGGTGGGGCAGGGCACCATCCTTCAGTGGTCCATAACAGGACCAGCCTCCATTCCCAGCCAAGCTGGATTCAGAATGACTCCACCTCCTTCAGCACAAGGCTCTGTAGGACCTTGTGAATCATCAGTAACAAGGAAAGCTTCAGGAATACTTACTTTCCTTTAGATTTCTCTCTGCCTGGATACCCACTCCAGCACACTAATGGCCTGACTATATTGGATTCCATGCTCTCCAAACAGCCTTAATTACATGCTTCGTATCTCCCAATATTATGATAAAATTCATCATAGTCCAACGTCTGGGACAGTCAGCATTGTCACTCATTGAGATTAATTTGAATATCACTATAAATAGAAATAACAACATCTGATATTGTGAAACAGAGTATTGTGTTGGATGGTTTTAATGCCTCCAAGCAAAACTCATTTAATGGAATAAAATACAGAATATAGCACATGTAGTTTTGTAGTATTAGTGTTATGAGATTCAAAACCAGATCAATATTTCTTTCATAAAAATTAATGCCTTGAAAGGATCCCTCCATTTGTCATTCCAGAGAGGTCACCTTATTTTGTTTCAAAGAATAAATTGGGAATTGCACAAGTGAACTTGCTGAATATCGGCTCTGTCTGTACCAGCTGCCTGTTCCTGCTCTGCCCCAATTCCCAGTGAATCCCCTGCCCCTCATCCCTCCTGTTCCCCTCCATGGATGAGCATCCCTCTTCTGACAGAGTCACTCTCCTTCCAAATGACTCTTTGCAGTCCTTTCTACCTCAAGAGAGACACTCGAAAACAGATTAAGGACCAAGATTATTGCTAATATTGAATTTTGCCTTGTCAAGAAAATGAATTTTACCTCCAAACACCGTGTTCCAGAGAAATATATTCACAGCACCTCCAACCTCCCATTAGTAACTCCACATGTGAAATTGTTGAAGGGAGGATTTTCCTTTCCTTTTGATTTATACAGGGAAAATCAGATTCCACATCCATTCAATGCAGGCTAATATTTCAGCCACAACACATCACAACTGGGTGGCTCAGCATGTTGACATGTATTAGGTGCCTCAGTAACAAGGACAAATATTTAGAGGCTGATGAAATGAAAGCTTGCTGAGGAACACAAAAGCCCTTTTTTTGTTGTTTGTTTTTGAGAAGAGACAAAGAATTAAAGTTACTGTTTTATGTTTTCAGCTTTTTGTTATTCCATTCTCTATAGAAGTAACCAAAAAATGTAGAGTTCTTCTGAAATGTCTTTTATAAAATGAATCATTACTCCATCTCCTAGAACCACTATTGTCTTATTTAAAGTTAGGAGAGGAAAATGCAATAATCTGGTAATGAGTTCAAAATAAATTAGCATCTAGAGAAAAGGATTGCTGAAGTGTCTTAGTTGTCTTCCCAAACACCAGTGGCAGGCAGGTACACTGCAATCAATTAAACTGGCCATTTCCCACCATCTCCTTAGGTCAAGGTCAGCAGGAGGGCCTCAATATGTGCCTTTGGGATGGAAACTATCCCATAGAATGGGCCTATAGCCCATATTCCTGCAGGGAGCAAAGTAAGACAAGAGAGAGGGAGGAACAACCAGTTTGCAAACATTTTTCTGGAAATTGAAGGAGTTTCTCGAAACCGATGAGTTGAGCAACATGACATTAAATAACAAACAAACCCTTCCAAAGGCTCTCCTGCAGCCGTGGGGTCCCAGGCTCTGCACAGCCCCTCTCTCCCAGCCCCCCTGCCCCGTGCCCAGGCTGCACTCCCGGCAGGAGCAGCTCCGGGCTGCCGCCAATCCCTGGGCACAGCACGAGAGGCAGAGCCCCAGCCCATCCCAGCCCATCCCAGCCCATCCCCACCGAACCCAGAGCCACAGCTCAGCCCAAACAGCCTCCCTCAGAGAGCCTGCAAAAGGATGTGTATTTTTCAAGAAAAGAATGGCATCCAACTCAGAGCTGCACGTCTAAGCTCTACCCCTTTCCAAATAATCCCATTTTTGTCATTCCTGTGTCTAGAGCAGAAGGCAGGACTGCAACTGTCATCTTCCTCCTTCAGCAGGAAGGAAAAGTAGCCAACAGCCCCCAGGGAGACCAGGGATGTTCCAACTTACACTCCCAACCTCACTGCACTCCTTTATATCACTTTTTTAACTAAAAAATTTCCTGGATTTTTTTTTATCAGGCCCTTCTGGCCCACAAGAGCCACACCTGGTAAAATCACAAAGGTATTTAGACAAGAACAAGCAATTGTTGATTGACTCTTTCAAATTACATCCATCAAGGACACAACCACAAAGCACTAATTTGTTCATTATTAAAGCTTCTCATGAGAAGTCTGTAGTTCTAAGGGAGCACAAAAATTAGTTTTCTAGCATAAAAAAAAAAAAAAGAGGGTGCTGATATTCCCCATATTGAATAGTTTAACTCCCAGAAAATATGAAACGCTTGGCAATGTTTTTCAGCGTAGTTATTGAATTTTCATGGAGTTCAATTTGTGAGGAAAGCTACAACCCTGCAAAGGAACAGTATTTTTTCAGAAGCAAAACCAGCAGCCTAAAAACATACAGCTTTGAACTCCCTGATGCATTTGGAAACAGCTTTCCAAATTGTTTCTGTGTTATTTTTAGGAGAAATATTTAACTTACAATCACCCTGCTATTTATTGGTGTGCTCTAATAGAACCATGTTTTGAAAAAGTCCCTGTATTTGACATCCTTGAATAGCCGTGCACCGACATCTCCACGCTCCACTACACACCATCTTATCCCTCCTGGAGCATTAATCCACATTGCTGCAGCACAGCCAGGCCCAGGGCTGGGCACACACCTCAACACACAGCCCTGCTCCCGAATTCCTGGCTGAGCAGCCCCTTCCCAGCTGTATGGGGAGGGGGTACAGCCCCCAGAAGAGCAGGGAGGCACTCAGAGAGGGCACTTCTGTCCTGCTGCTGAGGGGCACGAAGTTAAATAACAGAGATGGAAAAATAAAGCATCAGCCAGAGGCACCTCCCAGCTCGACCCCTTCCAGGGGGACCCATGGCCAGGCTGGACAGAGCTCATCTGCACTGGCTTCCAGAGGGAGTCAGACACACAGCCCTGCTCAGGGGTGGGGTTTGATCTGCTCCTGAAGGTGCTCTGGAACATTTTCATTGCAGTAACTCACAGAAGGTCCCCACAAAGTCCTTGGCAATTGCAGATATTGAACCTGGGTGTAAAACCTCCCCCTCCCTCAAACACTGGCAGTTCCATCTCTCATCACTTGTCGTTTTGGAAGAGAAATGCTCACACCCATGGCCTTAGGTGGTATCCTGTCCCCACTGGTAATTCCTGTGCCCACGACCACCATGTCCACATCTCCTGTGTGACTCAGTGGAGCAGTGACCACTCCAACTGCCCTGAGTGTCAGCCTGGCTCCACCAGCACAAACACATCAGGCAGGCAGGACAGACTGAGTTACTCCTTCCCTTGGCTCCAGCACCAGCTGGGACTCCATGGCATCCCCATGCTCCAGGAGGAATCCCCCACCACAACTCTTCCCATCGTTTTTTACCCAAGGTGCAATTCAGGGATAAGAGGGGACAGAGCTACAGAGACAGGGAGGGGGACTCTGGTCCCAAGTCCCACGGAGATCCTTCACATTATTTTTTACCAAAAGAAAGCTCCTACAAAGCTTTCTACAGTAATTACAGATGAGTTCCAGCAAGAGGACCCCAGAACTGCCTTCCCAGGCTGATCCACCTGTTGGCATTAGCTGAAGGTGCTCCCAACCCTCCATGCCAGCCTGGGAATAGACAGGGGAGCTATATGGAGAGATAGCAGACTTTACATGCAGAGAGGAAGAGGAGCAGCCTGAGTCTTCCCCATCCCTGAGGAGAAAGCACCAGAAGCATCAGTATCTGGCTGAGGAGCCCCTGCTGTGCCCTGTTTGGGTTATGCATTCACATGTGTTTGCTCCCTACATTAAGACAGAGCATAAACACTTCTCTTTCAAGATGCTGACAGAAATAAAAACACGAGTAAGATTTCTTTGCAGGGGCCTCCACAGATGGGAAGAGTTTTTATCAGATGGGAGGGAAAAACCAGTTTAGGCACGAACATAAGTGTTCAAGAGCCTGTCCCCCAGCCCTCACTCCACTGCCACAGTCAGTAAAACCCACAGAGACCCCTGAAAAGCAACCTCGCTAAAACACTCATTATTTTCTGAGTATTACAGAGGTTCAGGGTTTTGTCATTGGCTACTTGGTTTTTTTCTTTCCGGTAACTTGCAGCTTCTCACCCACCTCCTCAGTTGCTTATCAGGTCCAGTTCCCCTCCTCAAATAGTTCTTTTATTTCTCTCTGGCTGGAACATATTGTAAACTGTGTTTTGAAGAAGGTGAGGACAGTGGGGAACCGTTTTAGTGCATGAAAGATCTGCTTAAAGGCGGCCAAACCAAGCTGCAAAATACGTGTTCAGTAAAATCTCCTAGTATGGGCCAGTTCCTGCTTTCTGGATGATTTGGTTAAAAGGCAGTTTTGAACAGATGCTTAGTCACAATACATTAAAATATTTAGTTTATATAAATCTCTACATGCAGAAACTGTCCAAATATCTTATTTTCTGCAAACTCCATTATGTAATGAATCCCTACAGATTTTCCAGGTATTGTGGCATTATCCAAAGGGCTCCCGGTGCCCAGGATTTCCTTCTTAACTAGACCTCTGCGGGGAGCGCCCAGGATTTGCTCTGGGACGAGAACCGGTGTGGAACAGCTGGGTAATTCCACCCTCCTGGCTGGTGGGAGCCTCGAGCAGCTGCTGAGCCGCTACTTGAGCGCAACTTCAGCGGCGCTCGCCTCGCTCCCGGCTCCGCGGCCCCGGCGCACGCAGAACGCCCGATCCCCTGCTCTGCAGCCCGGGCGGGCTGGTTGCGAGGCGAGCAGCGTGGAGCGGGAGGCGGCCCGGGGCGGGAGCGCTGCCAGGCTCCTCACACGCTCCTGGAAGCGGCGCCGGCAATTGGAGACCGCACAAATGCTCGGGGATTCGGCGCAGCGCCGGATCCGCGGCGACACGGCGCGTTTGAATCTGCCCGGAGGGGGAGGCGAGGGAGGGCAAAGACACATCCTTAGTGTTCCTTCGGGAAAACGGGCAGGACAGAGCCCGGCTGGGCAGAGCAGAGCGAGGGGCAGCGATGGGAAAGGCGCAGCGCTCCGCTCGCCTCGGCTGCAGCGGCCGGAGCGGGCACGGCCAGCCAGAAGGGAATGGGAAGGACCGGAGGCTGCTGACGGCAGAGAGTGGATTTGCCGTGAGATCCTCAAGTTTCCAGCTGGGAAAAGCGGGGGATCTCTCCGCCCGCTGCACAAAAATAAAAATAACCCCCACCAGCACCTTCCGCATGCGAAGGCGTAGGACAGGGAGCGAGGAACTCCGCTGCTCACGATGCATCTGGTGGCGCTTCTGTCACTGTCACCGCACCCGCGATCGCTGCCGAGGGGCACCGCTGCTCGCTGCGGGGGCTGCACCGGGGCCTCGGGGGGACCCCCATCCCGGGGGACACCCCCATCTGCCGGGGGTGGGACCGAAACCGGCTCGGGCCCGGACGGATGCCCGCCCCCGGGCTTGGGGCGCCGGAGAAGGGCAGGAGGGTGGAGCGGGGGTGACAAGTCCTGGTGCCCCGATCCCCCCCGAGGTGCAGCCCCAGGGGCCAGAGGGGCACGATCGCAGCGCGCCCCGGGGCGGGGGAGGGAAGGCAAGGCGCGGGGAGGGAACGGGCAGGCGCTGCAGCGCATCTTCCCCGCAC
This sequence comes from Xenops minutus, assembly GCA_035221455.1. Lineage (NCBI taxonomy): Eukaryota > Metazoa > Chordata > Aves > Passeriformes > Furnariidae > Xenops > Xenops minutus. The sequence goes on from JAWWEE010000021.1 coordinate 1,060,135, forward strand.
ACACACACACACACACACACACACGGTTCTCTAATCCTCCGGCTCTGCTCAGCCCTCGGCTCCTCCCGGAGCTGCCGGAGCCCCGGCGGGCGCGCAGCGGCGCTCCCGGGCTGCAGCCCCCCAGCCCCGGGTCCCTCCCTGCGCCCCCCGCCCCGTCCAGGCAGGGTCGGCAGGGCGGCGGGACCCCGACCCGGGAGGGGCCGGTGCTGGAGCTGCCCCGCACAGCCCCACCTCAGCCAGGAGCCCCGGGGAAAGCCCCCCGGCCATTTCAGACCTTCTGTGACCGCCGGGCCGGGGGCGGCCGCGCCCCCCAGCCCTGCCCCGCACTGCCGGCGGTTCCACGCGCGGTGTCCCGGCCGTGCCCCGCTGGGATGCCCTGCGCCCGCATCCCCGCCGAGCCACGGTTCTCCCTAACGCGGATCCGGCGCAACTATCGCTTCTGCCTTTCCTTTTTTTTTTTTTTCTCTCCTCTCTCTCTCCTTTCCCTCAGGGATCGCTTCGTGCAAATGGGGCGATAAATCCAGAAAGCGCCACGCACCGTGGAGAAGGGAGCCGGGGGAGGATGCTGGAGCGGGGAGGGCGGCAGGGAGGGAAGCCAGCTGCTCCGGAGGGAGGCGGATGGAGCACCTGGAGAGGCACGAGGGGAGCCGGGAGCGGCGGCAGAGCCCCCCGGCACGGCCCGGGGCTCCGGCAGCCCTACCTGGAAGAGCCGGAGGATGTTGGCCACCATAATGGACACGGAACTTCCCGACGCCCCGATCACTCCAACTACTTTCTCCGGCTTGACGAAGACGGGCGGCTCGCCGTTGGTGCACCTCACGTCGGAGGTGTCCTTCTGGATGAGCGCCTGCACGAAGGTGAGGGACTGCTCCAGCGCGTAGGTGTCCCGGGAGCAGGTGTCCAGGATGCGGGCGCCCAGCGTGACGTTGGGCAGCAGGTCCGGGTCGCTGTTGATCTGGTCCAGGGCGTAGAGCATCGCCTCCAGCCTGTGGATGCCGTTCTCCTTCTTGATGTCCCCGCACGGCGAGCCCGGGGAACCCTTGGCGTGCACGGGGAAGAGGCCGCCCAGGGTGATGTCCCCCTCCAGGCGGATGGAGTGGGGCGCGTACATCTCCTGCCCGCGGGCCGGCTCCCCGAGCAGCAGCTCCAGCAGGCAGCAGGGCAGCTCCAGCAGCGCCAGCAGCCGCAGCAGCCGGCCCGGCCCCACCATGGTGATGGTGATGCCGCCCCCGGCGCTGCCCGCGGCGCTGCCCCGCGCCCCCGAGGGGCCGGGCCGGGCGGGATGGCCGCGGAGGGCTGCGGGGCTCGGCCGCTCCCGGCTCCCGGCGCTGGGCACCGCGCCGCCGCCGCCGCTTTAAAGGGCCGGGGCCGCCCGCCCCCCGCACCGCCCCGCACCGCCCCGCACCGCTCCGCCCGCCGCCGCTGCGCAGGCACCGCAGCACCGCCCCGGGCCGGCAGGGACCGGGATGGGAGGGGGTTGGGATGGGGATGAGGGTACGGATGGGATGGGGATGGGATGGGGATGAGGATGGGATAGGGAAGAGGATGGAGCCGGGGATGGGGGATGAGATGGGGATGGGGAGGGGATGGGATGGGATAGGGATGAGGGTTAGGGATGAGGGTACGGATGGGATGGGGATGAGGATGGGATGGGGATGAGGATGGGATAGGGACGGGGATAGGGATGGAACGGGGCGGTCCCCGCCGGGGCTGGGGGTTTACAGGTGTTGCGGGGCCCCGGCGGAGCTGGAGGAGGGGGAGCCGGGGCGGCCCCGCTCCCGCACGGATGGAGCTGGGAGCGGCTCGGGAGCGCCCGCGAAAGGCGCCTCCCTGGGGATCACTCGCTCAGCCCCTCCGGAGCATCATCATCATCATCATCATCGTCCTCCTCCTCGTTCTCCCGGCCGGGAGCGGAGCGCCTCCCGCCCGCGGGGCCCGGGACCGGCCCGAGGGGCTCGGGGGCCGCACCGGCAGCGCCCCGCAGCCGGCCGGGGTGCGGGAGCATCCAGCCAGCACAGAGCTGGGTCTCGTTTCCAAAGCAGCGATCCGGATTGTGACACGGAAACGAGATCCTCCTCCCGCTGAGGTGGGTACCGACGGAGCCGGGGAGGAGGAGGAGGAGTTTGGATGTAACCCCATACTCCCAAAACCGAAGTAATGCATGCTTCTGTTTTAAGATCTCCAGACCCATTTTAGTTTTGCACACCCAGATCTGGAGGATGCTGCAACATCCTGGGTTTGTTCCCTTCACCCCAAAACTGGAACACCAAAGAGACAGCACCTGTTGCCCTTCTCTGCTGACCAGCTAATCCTGTCCTGTTGCAATCACAGTTCAAGAGTAATGCAGAATACATCTCTCAGATGTTCCCACCAGACTGAGCACATTTTTTGGAGACAACCTTTAATTCCTCCTTCATAAATACTAGATGATGTGTTGCTGCTGTTCATCATTTGGCCTCTCACACACTGGACAAGCAGCACTCCACATGTTCAACCTGCCCAGTTAGGGAACAGCTTGGAACCACAGAGTGGTTTGAGTTGGGAAGGACCTTAAAGCTCACCCAGTGCCACCCCTGCCATGGGCAGGGACACCTTCCATTAGCCCAGGTTGCCCCAAGCCTCTTCCAGCCTGGCCTTGGGCACTTCCAGGGATCCAGGAGCAGCCACAGCTTCTCTGGGCACCCTGTGCCAGGGCTGCCCACCCTCACAGCCAGCAATTCCTTCCCAATATCCCATCCATCCCTGCCCTCTGGCACTGGGAAGCCATTCCCTGTGTCCTGTCCCTCCATCCCTTGTCCCCAGTC
>JAWWEE010000021.1:1063038-1077796 GCA_035221455.1 Xenops minutus
CTCTCCTGGAGCCCCTTCAGGCCCTGCAAGGGGCTCTCAGGTGTCCCTGGAGCCTTCTCTTCTCCAGGTGAGCCCCCCCCAACTCTCCCAGCCTGGCTCCAGAGCAGAGGGGCTCCAGCCCTGCAGCATCTCCAGGGCTTCCTCTGGACTCTCTGCAGCAGCTCCAGGTCCTTGTGCTGTTGGTCCCAGGGCTGGAGGCAGCTCTGCAGAGGGGTCTCACCTGAAGAGGACAGAGGGGCAGAATCCCCCCCTCCCCTGCTGCCCACACTGTGGGACCAGCCCAGGGCACGGGGGGTTTGAGCCAGGACACAATGAGCTTCTCATGAACCCCGAGCAGCCCACCTACTCCTCTGAAGTGTTACTCAGAGACAGCTTCAGTGATTGCTTCATTTCCAACACATTATATTTCAGTGAAGTCAGAGTAACACAACTGTTACTGCTGTAACAGTAAAAACCATCAGTAAAAACTGATGGTTTTAATCTGTTTTGGCCCAGCCAAATTTTATCTCCCAACACTGAAGTGCTGCAGCGTGAGCAGTCTGGCAGACACAGGCGAGTGGCTTTGGTCTTGACAGAGATGGAGCTGCCCAGAGGTTAGTGCCACATTTCCAGTAATTATCAAACCATTTTAATACCTTAAAATATCTGTATTTTTTTAACTGTGTCCTTATTGTATTTTCCAGCTTTTTCTTCTTTCCTCTTATGTTGGTTCTATATCCACTTGTTTTTGGCAGGAGTTTCTACAAGCAAAGACTCCAAATTGGTGATATTCACATACCACCAGAACCAGAGCAGCAAATGAATGTTCCCTGGTGAAAGGGGATATTTGGAGAGCAGCAGCAGAACTGGACAGATGTGGTGCATCAGAAGATTTGCAGTAGGGCCAGGATATAACAAGCATAAACAACAATAAAAGCAGCTTGGGTTCTCCACTAGAAATTATAAATTTTTGGGCTTGGGACCAATATTTAGTTTTTCCATGGACTTAAAACATCATAAAAGATTATTTCATTGTAATTTGCATATTTAACCCAGCTTGTGCCATTACTCAGGCCTTGCTCTCAACCTTTTCCTTGTTCCCTCACACCTTGGTTTACCTAAAGAATCAGTCTCCATGCTCCAACCAGATGCCCCAAGGAACATAGGAACTGACACAGCTGATTGAGGCAGAGCCAGGGTCCAGCCCAGCCCAGGATCTTGTCTTGGAATAGCAGATATGCCAGAAGAAAAGGCCAGAGCTTGGCCGTATGCAGATGCCTTTAATCTGTTCCTACCATAAATCTCTTACTGGTCTCTCATATATAGAAATCAGTTTAAGCCCTGAAGCATGAAAAATTATTCTAATTGCATTACAAAAAGACACACAGTTAATAATTACTCTGGATATTCTTGATATCCATAAAAGTGCCCAGTCCCTCTTGCACTCCTGTGAAGTCCTTGACTCCCATGGTTACAAGTACCATTGGACATCACCTGAAAAACACCCACTGATCAGTATTCAATCTCCTGCCCTTTAACTCCTCAAACAGGCAGCGATCTCCTTTTTGTGGTACCTGAGCTGCATCCACTGCGTGCAGTCAGCTACCTACACCCACTCTGGCCCTCTCAGACAAGGAATTAAATGTAATAGCAGCCTGTGCATCTGTCACTGCCATGTTTTCCTTGGAAGAAGTACTTGGACTCAATGATCTTAAGAGCCTTTTCCAACCAAAATGACTCTGTGCTTCTCTGATTTGGGTTTGGATTGCTGAGTACCTGGGGCTGAGACAGTGCTGACTAAACATGACAGTGAGTGTGTCACACCTGAGCTGTGAGACAGCCTTATCCCACTGGAGGAAAAACATCCTCCCCTCCCTCATGGCCCACCAGAACAGCCAACTAACAGGATTCAACAAGTAATTCCTAAGAAAGGTTTAATCATGTCCACCCCACCTGAGCTCCCCCACTCTCAGAGACATCAGCGAGCGTTTCCACTTATGACACACTAAATCAAGGCAGAGCTGGAGCCATAATCTGGAACAACTCAGAAAATGATGCTATCACAGTAAACCAGTGGTTTGTGTCTTTAATGGGAATGTTGACAGAAGCATATGGGAATGGTGGGAAAGTCATTTCAATGTGATGTTTTGTGCTTCACTTCCCAGTGAGTCATTCGTGCACCAAACCCGACTCCCGGCACAAGTCACTCTGAGCTCCCAGAGACGGTGAACACATTCTTTCCATGCCCTGTTCAACCTTGGGAGCTGTGTCTTCACACCAGCACAGGCTGGAGACCCCCTGGGACAAGGCTGAAGCTCTTATCCTTTTCTCACGCAAAGAATGGCACACCAGGAAGGTTGGCATTGAGTTTTGATGCAGTGATACCACTATGGTTAGGACCAGGCACCCAGAAGGCAAAGTCCCACCCGTGTCTCCACCACTCAGGGCTATGGTCCCACTGCCTGACACTTTGCAGTGCTGGAGACACTCTCCATCTCTCCCACTGGAGGTTTGCTTCACAAAAAAAAATATAAAAAAAAAATAAAAAAACCCCTCACAAATCAAAACAAAAATTCACCAGAAAAATAAACCAAACACAACAACAACAAACCAAGTCTGATCTTTTTAGAAAGAGAATTTGTTTTGAAGTAAAGAGTGGTTAAACACATCCACGAGCATATTCAAAACCATTTCTTAACTCGCCTGTCAAAGAAGACGGTGCATTCAGCCAAATTGCTCCTGGATAAGCAAAGGCCTTGCCAGGAAGGAAGCAGGCTCAGCACTGGCATCCTTCGGGGAGCAGCATGCTCTCCCTCATGGGAGGATCTCCTGCATCCACAGAGCTCCTGGATAATTAAGCATCGCTTTTATCTGGGCAACTGGCAGAGTGAACACACAATGATGTTACAACCAAGCAGTGGAAGCAAAGCAAAGAGCCATGGAATACAGAAAGGAGGGATAAAACAACCTTTCCAATGCTGGCAATGTGGCACGAGGCTGCCACGCCGCCGGAGGTCAGCTTGGACAACTGTAATGGACGTGGGACAAGCAATTAAGTGTTGGGTGAAGTCAGGGCTGGGACAGCAGCCAGAGCTCCTGCATGTCTGGTGTTCAGGAAATAATGGATTTCTGGAGCACAGGCCACTGAAAAACCCTTTGTTGTTGCTGTTTAAAAAGAGAAGGTGACAGTGTGGCTTTGGTTACCAGGGAGGAACAGGGAACAGCAAATTCCCTTCAAGGATATAGTTGCTTAGATATCTTTATGGATAGATATTTATTTTATATTTATTATTTAAAATCATTATATATTTATCGTATTTATATTTAGCTACAAATATTTCTTTATATAAGATTTAAATTATTTTTATATTTGTATCTTACTGCATTATAAAATATTAAAATATATTATTGATTATGAATATATTATAGTTTATAAAACATATGAAGCTGTTGAATCTACAAGACATATTATGGATTATGTCCAAGTATATTATTTCTATAAAGAAAAAAATGCAATGAACCCTCTGTGCTAAGTGAAGCATCTGGGGCTCATTCCCTGTTACCACACACTGGTGTGACCTCGTGTAAGAGCAGAGCAGCCCTGGCCACCTCTCCCTGTTGTGCTGCTCTCCAAGGTCCAGCACATCCCACCCCCCCTCATTTTCCATCTGCCTCCCTGTGCTGGAGAGGGTCGTGCCCAGCCGTGCCAGGGCAGGACCCCGCGGTGCTGGCAGACGCCACGAACCACAGGGACCCCGTGGCTGCCGTGGCACCAGGGTCCCGGAGCAGAGCCCTTCCTGGCACCCCAGCGTGGTGGCAGATGCTCCCTGGCCCAGCAGAGCTGGCACAGTGTGGGCTGGATCCACCACCCGCTGCTCTGAGCATGGGATGAGACGGTGCCACGTGCCCGGGGCACATCCCAACCATGGCTGGCACGGGCACAGGGAGCACTCACCAACCTGGGCTGAGCATCTCCTGCATGGACCTTGCATGGAAGGGGAGGAGCAGGAACTGGAGCCGTGTCAGAAAAAGAGCAGTGTGATTGAAGACTCTGTGCTTGAGGACGGTAATTCTGTTGATAGAACTGCGACAGGTAATTCATTGTTAAGGCTGGAATTATTCCTGTTCCGGGTGTTTAAAGGGAATTGGCAGTGCCTGGTTACATCCTCGCCAGTAAATAATCTTATCTGATGGCTAAAAACGCTGTTAATGAGGAATATAACCAATTTCTGGTTGTGAACGGAGCTTTAGAGTGCTGGTGGAGCTGATGTGTGGCTGCACAAGGCCCACAAGGGAATAAGTCATTTTGGAAGCAGGACAGAGGTGTGTTTCTTTGGGTTTTTTCCTCTTTGCAAGAGAAGTAAGATTTTTGCAGGTGTTGGAAAGGGCTGTTTGAAAAACGAGAAGGAAGCTTTAAGTTACCCACATTCTACAGGTGAGGTAACTGTTTCTTTAAAGGAGAGAATTGATAATTTACATGCAAAACAATGTATGTTTCTGTGTCACAAAGTGCTTTAGATGTTTCAGCACTCCATCTGATTGTCTTTTGCTCCTTCTGGGAGTCCTCTCTCCATGGAATGAGGCTCAGCACTAAAAGAACAGCTCTAAGAGAAGGTGCCAGTGCACAGCAGCAGCCCCAGCTCTATTTGTATGGTAACACACTCTGATATATCACATCCTGCATATCAGGAGCTCAAAAAACCAGGAAGGGGAATTTTTGATAATACCATTAAAGAAATAACTGCACTCTAAGTGCAAAGGTGGTGAATTTTGTTATTTATGCAAAATACCACCAGACATACAGCAAACCTGCAGGATAACCAGGGGAGAATATTGCCAAAAAGTTTTGGGGTTTTCATTAGAATTTGCTTGGGTTTTCAAGCCTCAGTTGTCTCCATCAAGAAGACAGTTTCAGAAGTGACCTAAGCTGAAATCAAATCAAATCTTTTCCTAGATATGATTTTTAAAGCCAAACCTGCTATATTTTGGAAAATACAATAAGAAACAATCTGAATTTGGCAGTGCTGGGTTTATAGTTGGACTTGATGACCTGAAAGGTCCTTCCCAATCTAAATGCTTGTGATTCCACATAGCACATGGTTAGAAAAAGGAATCCCAGTGCAGGGGTCTGGCACCAGCGTTCCCACTACCAGGGAAAGATGGGATGGTAGGGGAGGAAGGCACTTGCTCCTGCCAAGAATGAGGGTTTGGGTCAGTTGGTGGCAATTCCCGCTTTCTAAACAGGAACTCAGGTTACTTCAGTCACCTCTGCCTTGGGGAATGGAGGAGACTTGAGGCATTTTTCCCACCAAACTCACACAACCCCCTGAAGCCCCATCAATACCTGTCCCCGGGCTTTGAAAGCCATCCAAGCATTTGAGAGGAATGGATCAATCAATTACTCAGGAGACACTTTCAAACCATTCCTTGGAGATCACATATATTTCAAACAGGCAGCTCTATTAGCCAGGCACTTCAGCCAAATCATTAAAATCGCTGCAATTCACAGAGAAGAATAACTTTTTCTCTTCAAACACTTATTATTCTCCCCGTTTCTTATTTACTGAGTATATTTTGATTCATTTAATGCTTGGAACATCTCCTCCAATGCTGAACTGCAAATGAAGGAATTGTACACTCATGATAATTAAATAAGACAGCTTTCTCAAAATAATAACAGTTTTGTAATGTCAGACAATAAACTGAGCCAGCCAGTACAGGCAGGTCCCCTCCTCCCTGGCTGGCTGTGGTGCCTGGACTTTTCTAAGGGACAAAGTGGCATTAGAGCTGATGGAATCACTGAAGATGCCCTTGGGAGCTTTTTTCCCCCCAGCCACAAGTGTCCCTTTTCTGTCCTTTACAGCTTCACCAAATTTTAAGCAAAATACTTTAAAAATATTTGACTGATTTCTTTTTTCCCCCAAAGAATTCAGACAGAAAATGTTTTCTATATTTCTGAAAAATATCCTTAACTGGAGACATTTGTACCAGACCCTGATCATGGCATGGCCTTTGGTCCCCTTTAGGGGAGACTGACACTGAACAACTACAAATCTACAACTCCCTGGGGAGGGGCAAAGGAGGGGCAGGCACTGATCTCTGCTCTGTAGGACCAGGGACAGCACCCAGGGAAGGGCTGGAGCTGTGTCAGGGCAGGGTCAGGTGGGATCTCAGCAAAAGGCCCTTCCCCAGAGGGTGGTGGGCACTGCCCAGGCTCCCCAGGGCAGTGGGCACTGCCCCAAGGCTGCCAGAGCTGCAGGAGGGTTTGGATGATGCTCTGGGGCACAGGGGGTGACTCTGGGGATGGGGCTGTGCAGGGCTGAGGGTTGGACTGGCTAGTCCTTGTGGATCCCTTCCAGCTGATTCTGTGAACACGTCCCTGTGCTGAAGCCTCAGGCACCTCCTCCCTCCAGCCTTCTGTCTGAGAAATTCCCTGAAAGAGCCCCTGTGCCTCCTTGGGAAGTGCCACCATCCCTCCTGAGGCCCCAGCACTGCTGGGACCCAAGCTGGGACTCCTGCTCAGCCTGTTCTGCACGTGTTGGGACGTGGCTGTTCATCAATGCTCAGCCACTCGTGGACGTGCTGCCAGCCCAGATCTCACTGAGCTCCCCTTCCTCATCACCCATTCAATGCTCAGCCACTCCTGGACGTGCTGCCAGCCCGGACCTCACTGAGCTCCCCTTCCTCATCACCCATTCACTGAGCCGCTTCCTCCCCAGCCTCCAGCACATCCCTGAGCCTCCCACTGCCCAGCACTCACTGACTCACAGCCCACAGCCTTTCCCTGGCTTTTGCTGGGCTGATCATCACTGGTGGCTGAGCTCAAACCCAGGCACTTATTCCCATGAGATAAGTGATAATCTCCTCCCTCTTTACAGAAGGGCTGCTGTCCGTGGGCTCACAGACATGGAGATAAAAACACCACCCAATTTAGGGGCTGGCTTTGGGGTTGGTTGGGCTTGGGCGGGGTTAAGGCTTGGTTTCTATAATCTCATCTTTAAGAGCTGGAGGATCTGAAGAGGCTGAAGAGGCTGGGGGGGTGGGGAAGCCTCTCCAAGGTGCTCCCACGTGTTCCATGCTGCAGCCTGGGCACTGCTGGGGCAGAGATGGTCATGTTGGGATGGGCAGAGCCAGAGACACCATGGAACCAATGGACATCCCCACAAAGGAGTCCCTCCTGTTCTGCCGTTGCTGCCCAGAAATTAATGACTATTTAATTTCTCTTTTTAACTGCAGGGTGTACACAACAGTGCAGAGATTCTGTGATGGATGACTTCACCTGTATCAAATATGGGGCAGAAAGGTTTTGTTTGCCAACTGCTTCCAGAGGTTTATGAGCCCACCAGGCAGTTCATACCAGCATTACAAACTTGGACATAAAGCCATAGAATCACAGAAGGGTTTGGGGTGGAAGGGACCTGAAAGCCCACCCAGTTCCAACCCTGTGCCATGGGCAGGGGCACCTTCCACTAGACACCTTCCATAACCAGCCACATGCACTGTTTTCACACTCATACCTTCCTGACTTTAAAATGGTGTCCTTTTGGGAATTTAATGATATTTATTTAACTAAGGAGAGGCTGCTTACCACAGGAAAAAAATCATATTGGTAGCTCCATACCTTTTGTTGTTTGTTTGCTGTAATAGATGCCAGCAGAAAACTCCATTTCCTGTTAAGAAGGAACTTCTCCACTAAGAACCTTCCCTTTTGGAAGAGCCCAGGCCACAGTGAGCCACAAGTCATGGTTGCTCTGAGCTGATCCTACCCAAGGCTGAGTCCCCACCGTGCAAGGTGCTGTGATATCAAACACCATCACAGCTGGCATTCCTCTTAATTAGTTCTGACAAATCCTGATAATGAATCATTGAGAATATGAGTTAAGCAGAAGAAAAAAAAGCAAACAGCAAGGATCTTATGTAATTCTTCCTACTTCAATGGCTGCAGAAATTGAGTCATGAAATTGTTTTGGAACATTTCATGACAGAAGTCAGGAGTGTTCTTTGTAAATTAAGTTTTAACTTTTATTTATTTTTTTTTAAGGTCTCTTTCTGGCTGTACACATTTTGTAAAAGTGCAAGTCTTTTCCTCATCTCTTTCATTTATTCCCTTGATGTCTTTCCTCATTCTCTTTGTAGAAAGCCTAGTCTGTGCAAGGTTTTATCCCTGTGCACAACAACAAGCAAATTCAGGCAAAATACATTGATGACTTGGTCTCCCCAGCTAATGATAACAGATTGTTTTCTCTTGATGTGGTTTTACTGTATATGGATCCTCAAATATCGAAATTTCTGCATCCCAGGTGACAGCCCAGCATTTTCAGAGTGCTCTTTCGAGACTCACTATGTTTTCCACATAAATAAACCCCAATTTCCAGTGACTGGAAACATCTCCATTGCCTGTTAGCTGCTCTGATAATATTGGTTTTATTTTAGATGCCTTGTTTTTGTAATGATTGAAATAAGATTTTTCAAACCTCCTTTGGGGATTTGGAAAATGCAGGTGTTGTATTTTCTCTCTCAGGACATCCTGGGCTAACAAGAACTTTCTAGACCGGCTGCTTGAGCTAAACAGGCATAGCAAGGACCTCAAAATAACCTGGAGTTACTGCAGGACAAAATCAGAAATGCCCCTATTAAACCCCTCTTTGTTGGGAGCAGCAGGACACGAAAGTGATGTGTTCAAAGGCACGGAGGAGCTCGGAGGGGCCGGGTTGTGTCTAAAGTAGGTGAACTACTTTCAGCTGCAGCACCGACAGGGTGGGCCCACAGTCTCAGAGCTGATCCACTTCCACTGAGGTCAGGGAAAACTCATTAGTTTCAAAGATTGGAGCATTAATTTGGAAGCTATTGACAGAGCTGTGGGAGCTGGTCTGGAGGATTAAATAACACCAGGATGGAGAACATCCTTGGAGTCTCATCACGCCACTCCTAGAGCTGGGTACAGGCAGAACCAGGTTAAATGCCTGGAACAGGAGACTAAGGGGACCACAAGTGTTACAAAAAGGCTCTGTGTGTGTGTCAATATTTTTATGCCCAAGATAAAATGGATTTTACCCCCAATTAGTTCAAATCAATGACTCTGCCCTTATCAGGACGTTCCAATGGCTCAGGATTCGACATGGCACAAATTGTGGTGCTCGAGGGTTAAACACGTCCTTGGCTCAATTCCCTCCCAGCAGTCCCAGCCAGACCTCAGACACCCTCAGGGCTCCCTGCAGGTGACAATTCTTGTCAGCCAGAGACCTGCTGGAAGCTGGACAAACAGTTAGAAAAGGGGGTTATTTAATCCAGCACAGACAGGGGTGGTTGTGGCCACATTTCACTTGTTAGCGCTCCTGTGAGATCCTTCAAGTTAACCAAACCACTCTGTCTGACCCAAACCAAACAGATTTGGATGAACAGTTTAAAGATTTTCCCTATTTTTTTTTCCTATTAAATGGAAGCAAATATTATTTCTTGAAAATATTAGGGCATTTTGTGGAACCAATGATGTGGAAATGTAGACCTTTTCTGTGCAAGCTGTAATGCACCCCCTGGTCTTACCAGAGCTGTCTCGAAGGGCTCTGGCCATGTCACCCAGCAGGACCAGAGTGCAGGTCCTGGCTCTGGGTGTTGCTTTGGGCTGGCTCTGCTCTGGATGGGATGCCAGGGGATCTGGACGCTGCCAGAGCCACCTCCCACCTCATTTAGCCAAAATAAATCCCTTTTCCTCCCTTCAAAATGACACCCCGGTGAAAAGCAGAGCATGGGAAGCCGGGCTGGTTGGGAGATCTGTGGGGGAAATGCTCCCCAGGCTGCTGGTGCTGCTGCAATCCCTGTCCTGGCTCCATCGCTGCCCTCCACTGAAGGCACACACTCTGGGGCACAGAAACACAGCAAAGAGCCAACTCCTGCAGCAATTTCTTATTTAGAACCACAACTAAATATTGAGATAATAGTGTAAAATAGCTGATTCCACCCTGCCCCCTCTTTCCCAGCTTTGCCACAGATGAAAAGCATCTGTGAAAAAGCTGCTTGGTGGCAAACACCTTCAGCAAGTATTATTTTATTGTGATATGCAGAGCTGAAAACCAAATCTGATACAGATATTGGATCAAACCTTGTACTCTGTGGCAATCTAATTTTATCCTGACATGTTGATTGCTTGCTCTTCATCTACAGCTGCTGTCCCAAAGGGTGCTAAGTGAGAGAAGCTCTAGTTTTTTTTCTTTCCTGCAAGAAGATGACATGAAATAAATTCAGAAGAACACACAGGAACAATGTGGGGTTTGTTATGCACAAGACAGCTCCTAGAACGGAAAAAATCTGAGCTGAGATTTTTGAGGGATGGTGCAAAGTATGATGAGATTTCTGACTAATAAATCACAGAGAACATTCCAAACCAAAGGAACTGGGACACATAGGGGCTTTTGAAAATCACTCTGTATTGTCCTCCCTGATTACTTCAGGTGGGAAACATGGGATTCCTCTTAAAAACCAGGCCTTTGACACATGTTATCTGTAGACAAATGCTGCTTAGGACTTTACAGCTCATGGACCAACCAAATCCAAACCCCAGACTTAGGTGCCACATTTACTCAGTGATTTTGGGCTTTTAGGTCAGGAACTCCCATCAGATGCACATGCAACACCTTCAGGAAGAGATTTGCTGCAGTGGATCATTAATTACCTGGTGTTTAAATAAGGACTTGGAAAAATTCAGAGGACTTTCACACCCTTTCATGGCTAGAACATTCCAAATATTAAGGTAAGCAGTGGCAGCAAGGGATGCAGTAGCAGAGAAGATCCCTCGAGAACACGTTATCCCCAAGGAGTCACAGAGAAGGAGAAACCAGACCCACACCAGCCCAAAAGCCACAATCAGGAGATACCTGGAACACCTCACCTGAGTGAAAAGAGCATCTCTTGCTCAAACATTTGGTGTATTTCAACAGAAAATGAAAGCACTGCCCCCCATTTATTCCTATTAGAATCACCCAGAGTAAAGCTCCTGTTCTGCAGTCTGAACACTCGTTGCAGTGACAAGATCCCTGTCCCATCTCTCTGCCCATTCAGCCTGGGGGTCATGCATTCAATTCAGCAAATATTAGTCCTTTTAATGAAAGATGAAACCCTGGTGTTGATATTTACAGAAACAAAACCCAGTCGTTGATTTTCTTGTACATATTTAAGAAAAAAGTCAAACACAAACGCCCCAGCCCTCGTTTGCACCACATGACAGTCAGGATTTCTCACTGAACCTCACCAACTTCTAATAAACCCAAACTCTGAGGTGTTGCTTAATTTTAGCAACTTTTTTCCCTCTTGACCCAGATCCAAACAGGCTTTTACTACTGGGAAATGTAGCAGAGCTAAACCCATCATTTATTTTTGTATTCCACTTGGAGAGTTTTTCTTCTTTCTCTGGAATTATCCACCTTGATAGTGCTCTGCATTACCTACAAGTTTAAAAGTTGCCTTAGATTCCCACTCTGCTTTGTCCTTTAACTCGGGATGTAACTCTGGCTCCACCAAACTGAGGGTTTTAAAACATACCAATGGGGGCTCAGGGTTGGTAGGAGTAGATAAGAGTAAATCTACTTTTTGTAAGGTTTTTATTAAAGGCAATTCAGTTTGGAGAAACAGAAGATGCAATTAAAAGTGATGCTGGTCTGTGTGCTAATTTCAGATGGTTAATTAACTGGAGGGAGGGCTGACGAGCTCGGCAGAGCTGGGTGGAGACTCCATGGGGGCTGCAGTTCTCATTCTGCCACAGCCATGGAATAAAATCAGTGTTCTGGACACAACCAGTACCTGCTCTGGTGCTCTGTTTCATTAGCAATTTTCCTTTTCATGCTTTTTGAGGGGTAAAAAGGAAAAGAATTGAATTTTGGAGAAGAGAGGAGAAAGTAAAAGACAGGCAACCCATGAGAGCACTTAAGGAGGAAAAAACCCTCTTGTGTTTCTTCTTGTATTTTCCTCTTAACTTTTCCATTTACACTTAGGCACTTCAGCAGCAAATGGGTTCCATAAGGAAGTCCCACATCAACAGAGGCAGCTCCTGCCTGCATTTCCAAAGGGCAAAGCTTTCAGCAGGGCCAGGGCAGGGCACTCCAGCCTCGGGCTTGGGGGAACCACAGGAGCTCGCTTGAGGTTTTATTATTTTTAACCAGGACATAGTTCTGACCATGAATCCTAATTCAAGCCCATAAATCACCAGCTCACCATCACAGCACCGTGGGGCAGTCACAGGATGAAGATGTCTCAGTGAGCCTGTGACATGGTTTGAAATCGCTGTAACCCCTGACAAGCTCTCTGAGACAGAGCCAATTACCTTTGCTCTCTCCTGCCAGGAAGGACAAGGTCCAGCTCCAAAATGGGAATTTTTACTGTCATTTGATGTCGCTCTCTGTTTTTATGAAGCAGAAGTTATGAAGGCATTTCAAACATAAACTACTTGAAAATTCTCCTGCTTCATTCCCACTGGAGCCAAACTCAAATTCTCCAGATCAAAATATTTAGGAGTTCACTTTCTATTTCTATACCAATACACTTATGGTATTGTTCACATCTAAGGAACACTTAAGGCTGGATTCGATGATCTTGGAGCCTTTTTCTTTCCAGCCTTTTTCTTTCTCTGATTCTATAAACACAGCCTCAGAAAATGGCAGAAGTAAAAAAATGACTATGAGTTCAATCCCTGTGGGAAACAGACCTTTTGTGGTGCCTTTGGTGGCCACAGTGGGTTTACCAGCAGGGACTCAAGCCTTTAGTCAGTGCCTTTACCTGGGCATTTTGTTGGGTGTTGGGAGTGCTCCAGACCTGAAATGCACATGGGAGTGCAGGGCTGGTGTCTGGAGAGGATTGAATTCCCCCATGGGCCAGATCCCACATAGAGGAGAGGCCTCCAGCTGAAGCAGAAGGAGTGAAGAGGCAGATATTACCCAGAAACTACTGAAAATCCAACAGTCAAACCAGGCAACTTTAACAGCTGCATTATTTAAAATTATTTCATTGACAATGAGTGTGTAATTTAAGTCTTCAATATAAGCAAAGAACCACTTGAGCCAAATTGCTATGACAAAACCACACAATGATTAATCCCCAAACTACACTTTAAAGGCCAGATCCAAAGCCTACAGGACAATGGTCCTATTTTTACTGTGGCACATCATGTTTTTCATTTTACAAGTGCAGTTCTCACTCAAGAACCGTAATTTCATATTTGGTTCACCCTGCATGAAGTCTTTGCCTTCTCCTGAAATATGTATTCAGAAAAGCTTTCACAGAAATCTTCCAGCCAACAATAAAAAGAGCCTCCCTAAACCCACCATCAGTCTGGGGCATTTCCATCAGTGTCGCTCCTGCTGATGCTCCTGTTGGAGCTCTGGGTGTTAACCAATTTCTCACTTTCCTCCTCAGCCTGAAGCTGCACAGAATTCTCCCCTTCAGCACTGCTGGAAGCAGGAGCAGGAGAGCTGCAAAGCTCCTGGGCCCTTGAGAGGGGCAGGGAGGCTTTTGCCTCCAATGTCCCTGTTCCCATCAGCATTGCTCATGCTAATTGAGCTTTAAAGCTCGAGCTGAGCTCCCTCTTGCTGCTTCCTGGCCCACACCCCAGTACCTTTTTTGGGGCCATTCTGTGCCTCCTGGGACCTGGGTTCAGCTCCAGGTTCTCCACAGCTTTCCTGGGTAGGACTCCAGGGAATGATCTCATTTCTTGCTGCCGCAGTTCATCTCCTGCTCAGGAATAACAGCCCCCTAATTCACGGAGCTCCAAGACACGGGGAACCATAGCAATAAAACTTGCAAACATATGAGAAAGGCAAAAGCAGGTAAATATGATTCAAAACCAATTTGAAGTTACTAAAATCCAATTGAATTCAAATTTCTCCTCCTTGTTGCCCTGGCTGATGTTTCCCCAAAGCTACTCTTTTGAATTACATGTGCAGAGTCACCCTCCATTTAGATCATTTGCATTTCCACCTTGAAAAACCCCCACCATGTTCCATTGCTTATGGAGAAAGGAGATTCAATGATGAAAGTGCAGCCCATGTGTGCTTTGTTTGCCCAGAACGACTGCACAACTGGGAATGTGTCTCTGATACTGGAAGGGGTTTGCAGGGATGAAGCAAAGAAAATGTCTTACCAGCCTTTTCAAAGGATGAGAGCGTTACAGAACCAGAAGGTTGGAACAGCTCAGCAAAAGTGACCACTTGAACCAATCAAAAAACTAACATGAATTGGGTTTGAAGGAGTGTGGGGGGGACTGTGGGAACTGCCAGAGCATCAGAAGTCCAAACCCTCCTGCTGGAGCGACGGGAGCACAGCCAGGTGGGCAAAGGGATGACCTCTGGTGACCTGGCCGTGCTGAGATGGGACCTGTCATACTGGACTTGGTGAGAAACTGGCCTTTAATGGTTTTTCAGCCCTGAGGGAACAACAAGGCTGTTGGTTGGACTTGCTTGGCATCATCATTGTGTTACTGCTCAGGAAACCTGGATTTATGGAAAACACAGCTGTCAAATGAATGAGTTCCCTTTGTGAGATCAGAGAATTGACTGGTAAGGGTGGTGGTGATGAGCACAGACCCTCCAGAAATCAACTGGAAACAATCACAGATAGCAGTGACTAAGGAACTGCTGTGATAAATGGACACACAGCCACTGGGAGGGTGGGCAGCCCTGGCACAGGGTGCCCAGAGAAGCTGGGGCTGCCCCTGGATCCCTGGGAGTGTCCCAGGCCAGGTTGGACAGGGCTTGGAGCACCCTGGGCTGGTGGAAGGTGTCCCTGCCCATGGCAG
>JAWWEE010000021.1:1081255-1102901 GCA_035221455.1 Xenops minutus
CACACCAGGGTTTGCCATCACACCAGGGTTTGCCATCACACCAGGGTTTGCCATCGCACCAGGGTTTGCCATCACACCAGTGTTTGCCATCACACCAGGGTTTGCCATCACACCAGGGTTTGCCATGGCACCAGGGTTTGCCATCGCACCAGGGCCAGCCTGGCTATCTCCCCACTGCTCCCATTTCCTTCTTCTCTTTAATGTAATATAACCAATGTTCTCTGACAGCAAACACAGCAGAGCACTTGAGAATTCCTCCCCGAGTCAGCTGCCTTGAATTAGCCCCACAGATCTGCTCAAAGGGTTGAGTTTCTGAATTTCAGCTTAAAACAAAACTCTCCTGGGTTATCAAAGACGCAGCTGTTTGACAAACCCTCTTTAGGGGAAAGTTGCAGTGAATGCTCATAATTGTGGGTGTTGGGGAGAAACCCCCCTACCTGAGCAGGTGACTGCCATTCCAAAGGCTGTAAAGTCCTTTCCTTGGGTTGAGGGGTCTCACCCGAGGGTGGAGGATGTGCCTGAGGGATCACAGGCAGGACAAGGGGATTGGCAGCAGCGATGAGTTAAAGCCAACACTTGTGATGGGAAATTGTCCATTCATTCCAGTAAGGACCTGCTTAATTTGGGAATGTATGACATTAAGTGACTGGGTTAAAAATGCATATTTTAGTTAACTAAGAAAGCAACTTAAAGATTCTGGCATCACAGAGCAGACCCTGCCCCAACACCAGCCCCAGGTCACAGCAATATGGGACAGTCACCCGGAGCAGCTCCAGCACTCAGGTCCTGGTGCCCAGTTTTCCACCTTGAAATAGTTCCTTAGGAAGTGCAGTTTTTTATCCTACTAAGTTTTGATGGGAATTAGGTCAGTTTCGTTAAAGTCCAGATGAACACCCATCTCTCTCCTGCTTACTTTTGGATATATAAATAATGCGTTTACAACACCTAGACAAATAAACACCATAGAGCCGCTCATGTCCTGCCTGTCAGAGATCATCCCCAGACACACAGACAAAGCTTCGTGCTTCAGAGACAGACCCTGGCAGGGCTTCAGGGCTAAGAATGATCCTGTGCTAGAAACAGCTTTGAGAACAGGCTCTTCCTTCAACGTGCATTGAATAAGGGACGTATAACATGCACCATAATAGAGAACATATTGGAATCTATAACAGTGCAGAACTAATTTTGAGGCTGCCACTGATTTATCTGTTATGTCAAGATATTCAATAGATACCTTGAGAGCATTTTAAATAGTCTCTAAATAAAGCAAGTCATTACTTCTTACTAAAAAGGGGGTTTAAAATGAGCTAGTTCCTGAAAAAAAACAACAAACTGTAATTTGTTTTTAAATTTCACGGGTCCCTTTTCCATTTCAAGTGATCTGTGGTAACAAAGTATCAACATGGAGATCAAATGTCACAACAAAAGGGTTTAATGACTTGTGGATGGCCCGTTAAAACCTTACAACCTAAGTTAAAAGAGATAATCGCAACCCCTTTTTATTGCTATTCCTTAGGAGCTGTGGATACAATAGAATTCAGCAGACCAGTTCACTTTTCACTATTATCCCATTATCCACAAGCTCTGCTTTCCAGATCTCTCTTTTTCCGGGTTCTTGAACCAACAAACCTGAAGGTGCAGCCATTTGAATCCTTGGTCATTAGAGGTACATTTTCCAGGAAGAATGGAAGTGAAGACTTAAGTTACATGACAAACATTTTGATACCGACTGTGCTCTAAACTGGCCTGGATGTTGAGGCACGGGGGGTTTTGGAGGAGTGTTTGTGCCCACCCAGAGTGGGAGCAGCCACTTAACCCACACGGGATCCCCAGGGACAGGGACCTTCCTGGCTCCTCCCTGAGCTCCGTGGAAACAACCCGTGCCTCTTCTCTCCAGGTGCTCCTGTGAAAACACTCTGTGCATTATGGTAAAGAAGAAAGCATTGGGTGAGAACATCCCCCGTGCCTCTTCTCTCCAGGTGCTCCCGTGAAAACACTCTGTGCATTATGGTAAAGAAGAAAGCATTGGGTGAGAACATCCCCCAGCTCCTCCTGCTCCCCAAACCCACAGCTCTAGGATGTCCACAGCTGCAAACACTTCGACACGATAACCAACAGCTGGATTTGATCTGAGGTCTTTTCCAGCCTCACCAATGCCGTGATTCTGGGACAAAGCAGTGCTGAGCTCACAGGACTGTCCCAGGGATATTCTGCAAAAGCTGAAGCATTCAAAAGACTTGGGCCCTGACCCAAACGAGCTTTTGAAATTATTAACATGCACCTTATTGAAGTGGATTTCCCTGGGAAAAGCAAGTCTGGAGAACATGGACATCCATCACAACCCTTTGAAACAAGGGTCTGTGTTATCACTGCCCTGACAGGCTTCCCACAGAGGGCATGTGAAGGCAGCCAGTTATGGAATGTCAGGGCCTTTATTCTGCTCCAGAGCATTTTTTAAGTAGGGAGAAAGTGATGTGAGAAGCAGAAATAATTTGACTTGACATTATTATCTGCAGCCCAGCTGAAGGACTGGCAGCCACCAGGCTCTGAAGTGACCTCCACGCTGACCAGAATGGTCTGGGAAGTCCTTGAGAGGGGCTGTGGAGCGCAGACGTGGAGGCTCAGCTGCTATTTTTGGCCCTTCATTTCCCTGTCTCTCACCCCACCATGGCTCCTGGAAGTGTGTGTGATTAGCCTGGAGCCATTATGCCAGCAAACTACAGCTCAAGACAACTCTCATCAGAACCTTTTAATGGAAATTGCTGTCTCCTCCTTGCCATTTGTGGAATTAAAGTGATTTATTTTAGCTCAGGAGCTGTCTCTGAGTTTGTAAACTTTTCATGGAGGACATAATGAAAAACATCCCTAAGACTTTTCTTCTGGAAAGTGGGAGATGTCCTTCTGAAGTTCAAAAATGTCAAAGGCATATTTTTTTTAGCATTGCTGGAACGAGTCACTCAGAGACTGTTACTCTGCATAATAACTCGTGGATTCCAAATACTCATATTTAGAGCTGAAGCAGAACTCCTAAAATCTCATGGGTTTAATGGGAATGTTGGCAGGTCCTCTATTATGTCCCAGCAAGCAGTGGTGTTAAAAATTCTGGAATCAAACTATCAACTCGTGATAAATGGATGGTGAACAGCTCGTGTCACACCACTTATTAAGTTGGTGCCATAAATTATTACACTGTAAAAATCAATGTTTACTTCAGTCTTTCTCTTTTCATATTGTCCCAGCTATTTTCTAGAATTCATTTAAAATCTACAAGGAACAAAAAAAAGAGAACCCAAACCACGTGAAACAGGACAATTAATTTTCTTCAGGCTGAATTGTCCTCTATTATCTAAACAAAACAACTACTGAGGGTGTTGCAATTAATAAAACCCACTAGACAAGGCAGGATGAAATGGAGATGGATCAGACCCCAGAGCTCAGATATTAACAGAAAATTGCAAGAGTAGAGGTAAAAGAAGTATGAAATTTTTTGAGAATGAATCACTATTTGTCATCCAATTCATACTTTTTATTCCCAAATGAGAACTCAAGGAGTACAATTTGTGCAGACTAAGAGTCCCTTTAATGTCAGGTACAGTGTTCCAGTGCTAATTCTCTTGGGTTTTGCACAAGAAGGGAATATCCCCTGCTGGGGCTGGACACCACCTTTCTTACCCCACACCAAGGGGATGCTCAAGAGCTGCCAAAAACTGCCTGGTTGGCAACAAGTGAAGAAAATCCTTTATTTCCTTGCTCGGGCTGTCTGAGCCCACTGACAGACACGGCTCTTCCATCCCTCCCCAGAAGACTTTGACCACACTCAGTGTCTCAGCCCACCCCCTGGAGTTCCAGGGACGTTGCACAGCTCTTAAATTCCACTGGGAAAAAGTCACAAGCAGCACAGGCAAAAGCAGATTTCTGTAGGGGAAAGTCTCACGCCCCTGATGGAATCACACAATAAGGCTGAGCTCAGGCTCGCCCCTCACTCGGCCCTGGGGAAGGTGTGGCACCTTCAGGAGCAGCCTGACAGATCCCATGAGCAGTTAAACACATCGAGGAAAAATAGATTCTCTGTGGTTTTACATCCCAAGAGTGGAGCTTTTGAAAAAGAAAGAAATCCTGCCTGGTGTTTCTGCCAGTTTGGTTTCAGCTTTCCCTTGGCAGCAGCAGCATGTCCCTGCTTTGTTTTGATAGACTGTCTCCCAAAATCCGGGCCATTTGGGTTGTTCCTCTCCTCAAGCACAACACCCAACCACTTCTAGTGCTTCCTGCATTTCCCAGAGCCAAGGGCAGCCTTTATTAAATGCCACCTCCAATAGAGAGGCTGGCAAAAAGCTCAGCTCTTCCAGGACGACCACAGCACCTGGATTTATTGCTAATAAGTCAGAGATTTCGCAAACAACAGCATCAAAGAGCACATTGGCTTTACCTCTGAGTGAGCACACCCCAGCTCCTACGAGATTTTATGACACATGATTCAAAGGGGAAAAATTAAGAGGCCTCTGAAGCTTTTATGGCTTTTCTTACCTCATCTGTATTTGCAAACCATCTGAAGCCGGGCCACGTCCTGCGTGTGTTTGTGTGGTTGGTGTTCCAGCAGAGCAGCGCCTGCCATAAATAATGGAGCTGAAAACAGCGAGGTATCAATAACCCCCCGTGGCCAAACGTGATGAGATGGATTTCCAGGCAGAGGGAGATGCCCTGATCCAGACTGGGAGGCAGCAGCTTTGGGATTTAACCATGACACTGCCTTGGGTTTCTTGATGGCCATCGGCATTCCGGGATTCTGGGGTTCCCCCACCCCCTCATTTCAAAAGGAAAGTCTAAATTTTGCAAGATACCCAAAAGTTTAAATATTAAACTTCATCTACTTTTAAAAAAAAAGGACTGAAGAATAACATATTGCTGCCTGTAATTTTAACAACTTCATCATGGATTCTATTCATACAGTGGGAAAAGAAATCATAGGCTTCCCATGCAAGTCTCTCAGAGCTCTGGCCAAAATTCTCACAGCCTGCAAAAAAACATTATTGTAGCCCCCTTCTTTAACCATGGACAAGATATTAGAGGGTCCTAAAGGTCAAATATCTGTGCTCTTCATTGCACAGGGTTGGAGCAGCTCTCCCAGGCAAAAGTCAGGTGAGAATTTTGCAGGTGCACGAACAAAGTAATTAGTCTTGCAGGTTCAAGGTGTGTCTGTAATCTTCCTGCATCCCCCATTCCAGCCTATTACCTCCAATTTAGATCATCTTCCTTGTTTTCCATCTGAAACAGTCTGCAGTGAAACTCTGAGCCAGCACAACTTCTTGCTGGGGAGACATTCCTCAGTGACACGAGCAAATGTTGCTGCCCCAAAACCAAAGGCCCGTTCTCTGAGGAGCCCCTTCTCAGCACTCACTGTCCCACAGCACGGCAGGGTGGGAGATGAAAAACCAGCCAATCTCCTTCTCTGCACACTTGGAAAGGTTTAACTAATTAAACCAATTACTTTGCTACAATAATATGAAATTAAAGGGATTTTTTGCTTAAAAAGAACAGAAAAGTGAGCTCTGGTCTACTCGTGTGTGCATGTCAATATGAGGCATCTATTGCAGGGCTGCTCTGGGGCAGATGTTTGATGAATTACTGAATAAGATTCTGCAGACTGTGTCTGCATCCCATGTTCCATCTTCTTCTTTACATATTTTGTTGTGATTTATTGCCCAGCCCTTGCTGTTTATGATTGTGATAGTCAAATAGTTCATAGAATCACAGAATTTCTTTGGTTGGAAAGGTCCAAAAAGCTCATCTTGTTCCACCCCCTGCCATGGCAGGGACACCTTCCACTGTCCCAGGTTGTCCCAAGCCTCTTCCAGCCTGGCCTTGGACACTCCCAGGGATCCAGGGGCAGCCCCAGCTTCTCTGGGCACCCTGTGCCAGGGCTGCCCACCCTCACTGTAAAGAAT
The DNA here is from genome assembly GCA_035221455.1 of Xenops minutus. Lineage (NCBI taxonomy): Eukaryota > Metazoa > Chordata > Aves > Passeriformes > Furnariidae > Xenops > Xenops minutus. The sequence goes on from JAWWEE010000021.1 coordinate 1,087,198, forward strand.
ATATTCCCAATCCTCCACCTGAATCTCTCCACAGGAGTGTATTTTCCAGCAGCCTGAGGAAGAGGGGAGTTCTACCAAGTTTGGTGGCCTCCAGGACCTGCAGCCACAGAGCAGGTTCCCCCTGCAGATCTCTTTAGCCACAGCTCTTGCTGCTGCCTCCGAGTGCAGTTTGCTAGCAGAGAAGGGCTTGGTGAGCTGCTGGAGCACTGGCAGCAGCACAGCCCCATGGCTGGAGAGGGGCTGTGCCCTCTCCCTCCCTGCCATCCGAAGGGAAAAGTCCTGCAGGTCCTCACTGGCACCTCAGCACTTTGCCCTTGTTAGGAAAAAAGTGAAGCAAGTTTTGCTTTGGCCTGTGGGAAAAGATGGATGTGCTAAAGGAAAAAGAGGGTCAGGCTCCAGGACTTTTCCATCCAATTTTTGTTCAGTGAGGTGTGGAAGTCTTAAGGGATGTGCTGCCCTGGCTGGGTAAGGCATCCTTCAAAACCAGGCAGCACCACCATGCAAATGAGTTTGACACCAGAGCCTCCACCAAGGGTTTAGATCAGCCCAGGTTGTGTTCCTATACTGTTCCTTCTGCTGATCTTCATCCCAAGGTCTGCACAAATGCTGACAGCAAGACTGGACCTATACAACTGTCCCCTCTGCTTAAACAAATGCTGGGGTTTGGACTCTGAAGCAGTTGTTGATGTACTGCAGTGAAGTTAAAAGGAAGTTGAAAAATTACAGCTTTGGATTTTTTATGATCCTTGCTGGCAGGATAATAACAGAACCATGGCTTGTACTGCCCCAGCATGGTCCAGGGGACCACTTGAACTTTGGAAGATTTCTCCCTGGGATCAAATCTCAGTCTCAAATTTATATATATATATATATATATGAATATACATATATAAACATCTATCTCACATATATATACACACATACACACACACACATCTAAACGAGCTTCTTTGTCTGCACTTTCCTCCCAGACACTCATCACTGAGAACTCTCCAAAGCATGCCTGCTAAAAATCACAGCTTACACATAGAAGGCAGCTCTTGTGTCCCAGGAATGCTGAAACAGGAACATCACTCACAGGAAATTTGCCATTTCAATTAGGTTTTCAGATTTCATTGCAAATTGAATCCTACTTCCCCCACTTCCCAGTGCAGTCCTCAGTGGGTGTCCTACAGCTGCCCTGGTGCTGCCTGGGCTCTGCCCTGGCCCTCACTTGTGCCATGGCACAGCTGCAGCACCCAGAGCTCAGCATGAAGGACTGGCCTGGAGTTTGGCTCTGCAGCTGCTGAGATACCCCTGGCAGGGCTGGAAAACCATCTCAGGCACAGCAGGGAGGAGGTGACACAGCCTGGCTGGAGAGACACCATCACATCTGCCCCTCCACACCCATCGCCAGCTCCGGGCTGGGAAGATGCAGCTCCAGGTCTGGTGGATCAGGAAACCACCCCCAAATAGGCTGTACCTGCTTCTCCCCCCAAGGGACACAAACACCCTCATCCTCCTCACCTGTAATGTCATCTCTCAACCTTCTCTGGGGTTTTCTCCAGCTTCCAAATTGGGTTGCATTAGCCCAGCAGAGCCTTGATGGATTTACCTGCCCCAACATCTCCCAGGGCTTCCTTCCCCTTTTTCCCTCCTGTCCTCAGTCACAGCCACGTGTGCTCTGAGTGTGGGAGGACAAACACCATCACCCACCCAGATTACTGTGTGCCACCCCTGGGAGTGTCCCAGGCCAGGTTGGACAGACTTGGAGCACCCTGGGCTGGTGGAAGGTGTCCCTGCCCATGGAGGGGATGGGACAGGATGGGCTTTCAGGTCCCTTCCAACCCAAACCATGCTGTGATTCTGTGAAATTTAGATGTCTCAGAGTTACATATTGCATATCACACATGTTCTATTTTAAAAACACTGTCTCTATTATTCTTAAGAAAGTGCAAAATTTCTGGGCTTTTTGTTGTTGTTCTGACCTGTACAGAGCTGTGAGTTTTGTCAGCAAAACCAATAGTTTTCCCACCCTGCCCAATGGCAAATTTAACTGCAAAATGATATTTGTGACATCTATTTATAGCGGGTGTAAAATCCCTGCAGGAAGCTGGTAACTGCCCTCCCTGTGTTCAGATACGAGGGGCCACAGCTTTGCTTTTCCAGTGTGGGAGTGGGGCTTCATTATCTGATTGATGCCATTCCCAAGTAATCTTTCAGATAAATGATCCCTCCCCATCTCATTTCCATAACTATTTTATCACGGTGTGAATTAGTTCTTCACACTTTGCAGAGTTATGTCTCCAACAGGAATTTTTTTACAGAGCAATAGAAACATCGATCAAATAAAAACCATCTCAGCGAGTGCTAAATATCTCCTAATAAGCCTCATATCCTTCTCTTCAAGCAATTAAAATATTGACATTTTTTCATCAATTCCTTCACAATATGAAGACAGGTGAGAAAATCCAAACCCCGAAGGAAGGGCCAAGCAGAAGACAGGGATGTTTTCTAGGACACCACAGGGGAAACCAGGGAGGGATTATCCAAATAAAACACAATCCAGACGTAAACCCCAAATACGTGAAAACCTTCCTTGTCAATATCCACAAGAGTTTCCTAAAACATCTCCTCTTGTAGGAAAATAGCTTTGAACTAAATAAATAAACAACCTGAAAGACAGGGTTTGGAAGATCTGGAGACAGCAAAAGCCATCACTTGCAATGCAATTTGGGTTTGCTTAGATTGCTTCCCTCGATTCTACTCTGAGGAAAGGGTGAAAACAGGCAAAGTTGGGACCAAGATTTGGCTGCTCTTGAGGCAGTGTCAGAAGAGAGGAGGAAACCTCTGGAGGATCAGTTCCAGATCCTCCATGAGCTAGGGCTCACTATAAACCCATTTTTCCAAGGGTCTCACTTAAATCTAAATGTCCTCTCACACTGAAAGAAGAGTAGAACTAAAACCATGGTGCAGATTTGTGGGTGTGAATGGCTGCCTTTAACCACACAGCTCTCACAGCTCACCACTGGGACATATTTAAGATGCTTTCCTCAGCAACATACTTACATTTCTTTAAAAAGTAAAAGTAAATGTAAAACCTTTTCTTAAGGACAGAATATGAGATCAGAGGAAAAATAATGATGATTATTCAACCTCTCCAATATTTCAGCAGTTTTAATTTAAAAGTCATTCTTGCTAAAAAAGTTTTCCCATCCACAAATTGACCAAACGTGGGCCACATATCAAAAACTGTCTTTCAGAATTACTTTAATCCCAGCTGTTCACACGCCAGGTTTTAAAGGAGTACCTGATGCTATCATTTAACTAGCAGCTGGCAGCAGAAAAAAGCATCGAGGTTCCAGCACCAGAACTTCCAGGGAGTTGAATTGTCACTTCACCCCATTTTCAGAGGATTCCAGGCTCTCCCCCCAGGCAGAAGCTGAGGGTGGCAGCTGCCTGGCAGCTCCTGGGCTGCCGTGACTCACATTTTCACTGGCAGCAGTCAGCGTTTGTCCCAGCAGCTCTGCCAGGGACTCCCCCTCCCCACCTCCTGCAGCTCCCTGCTGCTAAATGTGATGCCAGCTGGGCATGCTGAAGGGTCCCTGGGCTGGGCACAGCTGGGCACAGCTGGGCACAGCTGCAGAAGGAGCCAAGGAGCAGCCTGGGCAGGGAACCTCTGGAATATGATCCTGCCCCCCCAGCAACATCCAATGTAAGCTGTTGTTACGCATTTCGTGGTGGCAATGGAAGGTTGGGGCTAATCCTGAGCCAGGAGCCATCCCTTCCATGCCTTTTCACCTCTCCTCTTTAAGGAGCAAGGCTGTGCCATGCTCTCCCTCGCCAGGCTGGGGCCAGCAGGGCTCCTCTGGCTGCTCCAGCCACAGTGGCCAAGGCCATGGTGGGGCTCTGAGTGGCACATGCAGCATCAGGCGAGGCCCGAGCCCTGCAGGTACCTTTGGGGTGCCTGCCCTGCTTACCATGGCCCACAGCCCAGCCTGCCTCCCCTCCCTGCACAAGCTGGCCATGCAGCTTTGCTGCCCAGGCACACACAGCTCCCTCCTAATCCAGCAGGGAATGCTGGCAGTGCTCCCCACGGCTGTGCATTGCCCTGCCTCAGGGTGTGCCTGCTCTGACACCGCTGGGGTGCTTTGCATCATCTTTATTTCTCCTATAAAGCATGAGTGGTTTTGCATAAATACACAGCATTCACTGGGATGGGAAAAATCAGGAATGTAGCCACAGAATCATTAGATCCCCCACCAGGTGACTTTGTTCCTGCAATAGCACGAAATGACAGACCTTTGTGTCAGCGTTGCTGAGCCCCAGGAGTTCAGGGGACACACGGCCCCTCTGGCCTTGCCTTCGCTGCAAACACGGCTGTGCATTAATGGTGGAGTCATTTACAGTCCTGTCAAGCTGATGCCAAACTGTCTTTCTTGTAACTTCTTAAAAAACTTGGTGAAATTTGGATAAACTGTATGGAATCACCACCTCTTCTGAATCAAGATTTTTGGTGAAATCAAACATGCTTCCCTCCATATCCTGAACTTTTCTCCTCATGTCCTGTGCTTGTTCCTCACCCTCAGCACAAGCTAAGCTCCCACTGAGATGTCTTCTGAGCCTTAGTGCTCCTACATAATCTTTGGATTCTCTTTAAATTTTCTATTTCAATAGAAAACATTTCTGCTTCAGTATAGCCTGGCATTACCTGTGGTGCAGGTGCAGCTCAGTTTTCTGCCTCTCTGGGTTTGTCTCCTGCAGATCTCTGAGCCAGGACACCACTGGATGTGCATGTGGGAAGAAGGACCCAGCAGCTTTCATCATCTTCCTCTTCCCCTTGAAGGATTTGCTGTCCTTTGGAATGGTCTGTGTGAAACTGTGCCAAAACAAACAGCATTCCTTAAATTCAATTTGTTATTTCTTGAACAACAGAACAAAACATAATACTCTCGGGTCTATAATATGCAAAGTATGCTTGGGTTTATTATTTGAATAACTCAGACAGCATTGCCTTTGGAGACCAGGGAGAGAAGAAATAATATTCTCTACTCAGAAATAAAGCTGGTTTTCTGAGCAACATCCACAAGCGCTGTCCAAGGTGCTGTCCAAGGTGCTTTCCTGTTCCTGTCCGTGGCTGGGAACTGCACATCCCTCTGTCAGCCATGTGGAGACAGGGATGGTAAAAGCACATCAGAGCCCGTGGGAAGCTGCTCAAGTTGCCCCTTGCTCTGTGTCACCACCCCCAGGGCCCTGATCACATATCCCATCCTGCCCCAGCCCACCCCACTGCTCTCCTGGTCACACCGGGCAGCTCTTTCCTGAAGCCTGGATGATCTAACTTACCCATTCTTTAAAAGCAACTAAACTAAAAGGACCCCACCCAACCAACCATATTTGGGAGTTGGGAGGACTGCCTGGAGATGGGAGAGACTCAGAATCACAGGATTTCTCCTCCTCTGCCTGTTTTGCTGCAGCATTTTACATCCTGATCTCCCCTGGGAGGCTGTGGCTGTCCCAGCCCTGGCAGTGTCCAGGGCCAGGTTGGACGGGGCTTGGAGCACCCTGGGCTGGTGGAAGGTGTCCCTGCCCATGGCAGGGGTGGGATGGGATGGGATGGGATGGGATGGGCTTTAAGGTCTCTTCATCCCAAACCATTCTGTGATTTCATGTCACAGTGCCCAAGAGAGCCCCTGCCCCATCAGTCCCAGCCACCAGGACAGGATGGGAAATGCTCCATCCTGAGGGTCTGGGGTTGAGCCAGGTTTGTAGAAGAGGAATCCAGAAGTACCAACAGAAGTTCTGCTAATTTAATACCCAGAGCACCCAGTCTCCCCAGTTCCACTCTGCACTGAAGGCTTTGTTCACAGCTCCTGAGCAGGAACAGCAGGAGCTCCCAGGCGGCACTACCAGCTCCAAAGGGACCAGCACCACAGGAGAACCGGCCCCTGCTCCTTCATGGGTGCACAATAAATGCTTCCACATAAATTTAGGCCTCTTAAAATCATCAACACAACGATGAAACAAATAAAGCAGCAGCGCTCCACAGGCTGCTGGACTCTCCTCTCTCAGCCTTCATGCTCAGCCAAGAACTCCCACAGAAACGTTTTTATATCTCAAGACTACTTGAGACTAACCTAAGTACTGCACTTTCACTGCCAAATTTAATTTCTTCATGGAGCTCTCAGCTCAGTTAAAAGCTTGCCAGCCTTTCTGTGGGCTGAGTGCTCTTCAGGCCACTGCCTGGCCTCTCCCATGGAGGCACAATTAGCCACAGGAAGGCTAACGAGCCTGCACTCCATGGCCTGTTAGTTTTTCCCATTCTTCTGCATTCAGGGAGCAATTCAATATTTGAAGTACATCTTCTATAGAGCCTGCTGAAAGTCACCCTCCTGCAAGAACAGCACACAGGGATCCTCTACAGTCACAGAATCCCAGGAAGATTCAGGCTGGCAAAGCCCTCCCAGCCCACAGAGCCCCCCCTGTGCCCAATGCCCACCTTGTCCCCCAGCCCAGAGCTCTGAGTGCCACGGCCAGTCCTGCCTTGGGCACCTCCAGGGCTGGGCACCCCAACCCTCCCTGGATCCCTCAGGGAGTTTCAGAGCCAGAAGGTCCCCTTTTCTCCAGGCTGAGCCCCCGTAGGTGGTTCTTACAGGACTCACTCTCCGTTCCCTTCCCCAGAGAAGAGGAGGTGCTCTGGGGGAGGAGGGTGAGCTGCCCTTCAGGCACTTGGGTGCCAGGACACAGAGACAACACCAGCAATGCCCAACCAGCAATGCCAAACCCACTGTGACGTGGTGCTGGAGCCACAGCCCAAACCCACCCAGGGAGAAGGCAGCGAGGAAATCTCAGGCAGCACATGTGAGGGTGAGAGGGCAGAGCCTACTGGGGGGATATTTATAGTTTGTCGTGATAGAAATCTTCAGAGAACCACAGAGCGAGAGAAAGAAACAGAGACATTGCAGCACCCAGAGTAAATTGGAGAAACAAAATTAGAAACAATCTGTGTTTCAAAAATGTGGTCAACAGAATGCATCACCATGACAATTCTTGCTAGAAGCAACAAGGGAGGCTTCCTGGCAGTGCTGAAGGAGGGCTCGTTCGGGAGTGGAGATTCATCAAAATGCAATTTACAGCACCAAAAAAAATATATCTCTAGTGGCATTTCATTGACTTTTATTCTTAAAATGTGAGAACAAGACTGGAGAAGCATTGCCTTACACTGAATTCTGTGAAAATCCTGATCCTGACAGAAAATCAGAGACATCTTTAGCATTTTCCTCAGTGGTTGCATTACAGACAAAGCTAAAATAAGGAGCAAAGATTTGTATCACAAATATAAAATGGAATCAAATGAGAGCTTTGTATTAAGGCACACAGAGGTGGGTTTTAAATTATAAATATGGTCCTAAAAGAAAATGTGAAGAACAGATTAAAATACCTAAGCACTGAAAAATAAGAAATTTCATTCCTTTTATAAGTCAACTGGTCTAAAATATGTAGACTATGGAGCACCAAATCACAGCATAACAGTCTGGTACAGGAGCTAATGATGTCACTCAGCTAACAAGGTAACAGAGCATTCTCTGCCCTGCCTTGCATCAGGTGAGCTGCTGGCCCACAGGGCAGGGGCAGAGGGTTGCTCAGGGCACCCTGTCCTTGGGAATTCCTGTTTGCAGGCTGGCAGTGCTCGAGTCTCCATCCTCCTCCTTCCTTCCCTCCAACTGCCACCACACCCCAGCTACTGGAGAAGAGCAGAAGTCGATGCATGTTTAATGATGGCTCTTTCAAAACATCACATTCATGAGGTTGGATGTCTTGTCCCCACAGCAGCCCTTGCTGGCACACTGTGTGAAGATCCACAGCCAGCACAAATGGGCTGTTGTAATTCTGGGCAGCTGAGAGACGATGGCAGAGCTCCCGAGATAGATGAGGTCATGCAATGTGGTCATTTGCATCGGGAGGAGGAGAAGGCTCAGCTGAAAAGAGAGAAAATAAGGTTCCAATCTACCTGGAGAGAAAGGAGAGCCAAGGAGCCCCTCACTGCCCAGGGAAGCTGTGGCTGCCCCTGGATCCCTGGGAGTGTCCCAGGCCAGGTCGGACGGGGCTTGGAGCACCCTGGGCTGGTGGAAGGTGTCCCTGTGCATGGCAGGGGTGAGACTGGATGGGCTTTGAGCTCCTTTCCAACCCAAACTGTTCTGGGGTTCTGGGTCATAAACAAAACAAAGTAATGCAGTAATGTTTTGATGGTGAATGAAATCAAAACTATGGTCGGGGGTGGTGGTGGAATGGAAATCACGTCCCGCACCTCCAGGGCTGCACCAGAAGCTCCACTTTAGGGGTTACTATTTACTACATTTTAGGGAGTTTGGCAGTGAGGATAAATTTCTTCTCTTAAGAACATAAATCTGTACAATGTGCCCGAATACTCAGCAGGGTGTACGTGTGTGACCTTGAGCTGCACAAAAGTTTGTTAAGAAACTTCTCCTTTCAAAAAACCCACAATTTCAGGCTGACAAATGCTTCACAACTGTCCATCAATTTCCACAAGTTGTCTTAATTTTTTAGTGTTTAAGAAAAATGTCTTTCTCATCAAAATACTTTGTGTCAAATATTTCATTTTGAATGTTATTCTATGTTAAAAATAGTAAATTACTTAGCAACTAAAATGAAATACGTAACATGGGGTCAAATTGGCTACTTTGTTCATTCTGGGATGAAATGCCAATTTTTTATCATTTTTATCATTAAACAGAGCTTTTTGTTGTTGTTGTTGTTGTTTCCCCCAGGCAATTGAGAATTGCCAAGGAATAAAATAAATATATTACTCCCAGGTAGGTCCCATATAAGTAATATATAATAGAGTTATAATCGAACACTGAAACTCCATTATGTTCCCCATCCTTTGTCAGAGGCAGAACCAGCTGGTTAGAGCAGCACTTGTATATCTCACTGATATCTAATTCACAGAGAAAACCCACCAGCAATGAAATCAAAGCCAGCTGTAGAGAAACAAGATAATCAAATACTGTCAGAAAGCAGATTATTCACGTAACTGAAACAAAATGAAGACATGGGAAAAGAGACAATGTGTATGATATTCATAATAAAATTATTTTTAATTTAATGGCAGTATAACTCCTTTCCAATTTGAAGTATGACATGAAAAATCAGCCTGGGTTAGTGGAAGGTGTCTCTGCCTGTGGCAGGGGTTGGAACTAGATGAGCTTTAAGGTCGCTTCCAGTCTGAACCATTCTATGATTCTATGATGATTCTGTGAAAATAAGGGGGTCAGATCTCTCTCACACAGCACTTGTGATGGTGACAGCAGGACCAAGCAACCTCTCACCTCAGGATTTTTAAGGAAAATCTCCAATTTCAATATCCTTGTGAAAGACTCAGCTTCTCCACCTCTTTCTTACATCATGACTTGATATTGCATCTGGAATTGAACAATAAAATATTGTCTTTAAGTGGAAAACCATAACTTAGCACAGAATCACTGAGGTTGGAAAAGACCTCCAAGATCATCCAGTCCAACCTTTGACTGATCCCCATCCTGCCAAGTAGATCAGAGCCCTGAGTGCCACGTTTACCCAGTTTTTGAACACCTCCAGGGATGGTGGCTGCCCTGGGCAGTCCATTCCCATGTTTATCCACTCTTTCTGTGAAGAAACTTTTCCTAATGTGCACCCTGAGCCCATTTCCCCTCGTGCTGTCACAGGCTGCCTGGGAGAAAGGGCCAAGCCCCAGAGAGGCTGGATGCAGGTTCAGAAATGCTGTCCATCAGGATAACAAACAGTGACTGCACAGCAGCAGAAACCAACCCCCTGCACCCCAGTCTGGGTGCCCTCACCCCGGTGTTGGCAGGGGAAGAGCTGGGCTGTGTCTGAGGCAATCCTTGCCTTGGCACCAGCTGCCCCAAGCTGCTCTGTGTGCTCCATCCTCCGTGGCCACAGCTCATGGTGACAGTGAAAGGGAATTAAGGTTTTCCAGAGCCACACAAGGTGCAACTTTGCTCCTGTGTCATAAGCCACTTCTCCAGAGCACAAAGAGAAAACACAGGTTGTTCCCAGGAGCACCACAATGGCAGAAGCAGTGTGAGGCTCTGTGGGGATGGGGAAGAAACCTGGTGTTGTGATGCCACCTCCAGAGCAGAGCTCCTCCAGCCTCCCCACGGCTGGGGACCCGCAGGTACCAGGGCTGGGACCCCATTGGCACCAGGGCTGGGACCCCCTTGGCACCAGGGCTGGGACCCCATTGACACCAGGGTTGGGACCCCGTTGGCACCAGGGCTGTGACCCCCTTGGCACCAGGGCTGGGACCCCGTTGGCACCAGGGCTGGGACCCCGTTGGCACCAGGGCTGGGACACCATTGGCACCAGGGCTGGGACACCATTGGCACCAGGGCTGGGACACCATTGGCACCAGGGCTGGGAGCCCATTCAGATCTTTGATGAGATCAAATGCAGAGCTCGGGGCACCATTCAGAGCCACAACCTTGTCCCTGTGAGCCATCTCACCACCCAACTGGTGCAGCTCCATGGGGTTGTTTGCTGCTGGGAGCATCCTGCATCCTGCTGGGTGATGCCAGCGGCTCCTCCCAGTGCTCCCAGTTGCCGCCGTGGGCTGGGCTGCCTGACTAACACCCTCCCTGTGGAGGGACCCCTGCGAGTGACTCACTTTGTCAGCACCACGGTGACAAAGTGCTGCATTTCCTCTCCACCCGTGTCACGGCGCATCAGTCAGCGAGGGGGCACAACTCTCCTCGCCTTCCAGCAATATTTGTGGGGGAAAAGGCAGAAAAACACGCTCCTGTCACTTTTTAAAATAAAATAGATGTGAATTTTATGAAAAGCACCAGATGATCGCACACAGGGATGAGGAGATATTAATGCAGACAGTGACACCTCCAGTTTTGTGCTGCCTGGAGAAGGTACCAGCAGAGCTGCCAGCCTGGCCTGTGGGAACCTGCTTTCCATCTCGTCCTGGTGTTACCAGAGGGTGGGAAGGGCAGGTGACACATCAGAAACACGAGGAGCACCAAAAAGCCACAGCCAGGCCAAATCCTGGACTAGTTTTCAGGCTGAGCTGGCAAAGTGTCCTGGGAGGAAACAGAAACACTGGGGCACTTTGAGACATTCTCATTTTTTTGGAATGTAGAAGTCTGTGAAAGGCCCATTGATGCATTTTAAACAGCTTTTACTTTCTAGTATTTATTTAAATTAGTCATTCTTCAGTATTTTACAGGGATGTTCAGTCCTTTGCCTGAAACTACATCTGCAATTATAAAACGCAAAGGGCAACAGTGCTCAAATAAGAAACCTTAGACAGAGAGGTCTGAGCTTCTATAAACCTCATTTATAGGCAAGGCTAAAATGGAGGAGTAAATGGAAGAACCTGATAGCTTCATGTCAGAAGAGACATGAACCGTGACACAGCAGTGTCAGCCAAAGGAAAATGAGCTGTTAAAACACCTGGAGTGGAACAACACACGGGTTCTAAAGTGGCAGATTAAAAAAAAAGAAACACCTGATAATGGGTCACGAATGATGAAATTTATGCCTTGTTTCTGCTGTGCACTGGGACTTCCACTTTAAAATTTTCAGTCAGAACAGATTAGATTGCCTCCAAATGAAAGTGTCAAGGTAAAACCCAGCAAGTGGAGTTCAACAGCTCTGTAAAAACATTGGCAGCAGGGGAAACAAGCAAACAAAGCTCGTTCTGATTTTCCCTGTAGCCCCTGCACCCGAGGAACATGCCTTGAGCAGAGGCTCTCCAGAGGCAGAAATGGGATAAACCCAGGCTCTAGCAAGGGGGTGTGAGGGAGCTTTAAGTACCTCCTGAAAGATTGTAAAGAAGATTTCTTTTTTGGAACTAAAATATGATTCAGCTTTTCCAGTATGGTATAAAACTAAAAATTGAAAAAAGGTGAGGGTTTTTTTATTGACCTTCAGGAGAAAAAAATGTTCTTGATGGCTGATGGCCATCGGGGCTGCAGAGAACAAGCAGTTCCAGCTCGGCTGATTATTGAGCAAACTACTTTTCCAACCATTTTTTCCCCTCCTGCTTCAAGCAATGCCTCAGCACAACTTAACAGCTTCCAATTCAGTAACTAAAAAAACTCAAAGGTCTTTATTTTTCCAGGGTGAGAAGGGCAAGCGACAAACCAGCAGCATTTCTGCTGTCAGGGCTCCATAACATTTGTCTGGCACAAGACGTGTCTCGTCACAGCCTGGGCGACTGGGCGCCCACGGTGGCATTTCCAAGGGCTTCTGGGAGGGAGGTGGAAAACTGCACTGCCTGTAAATATCACCACTAGAAGACTACAGGGAGGAGGAAATCTAATTTTCCTTCTGACCCTGACTGAGTTCCCTCAAAAAAAAAATAAAAATAAAAAAATACAGCCTTGAGTTAATTATTTCTCAGGAGACTGAGGCAAGTGGTGAATGGATCACACCAGTCATAACCCTGGAATGCCTCCTCTTCCCTCAAAGTTTAATACAGCTTTTTGGAACTCTTATCAATTGAAACAAGAGATCTTCCTCGGATCATAAACTCAGAGGGGAATCAGTAAATCCTGCTATTTTATTATACTGACCTTTAGACCACCATCTGTCTTTTTGCTCTTCAGTTTATATATCAGAAAATATCATGATGTATTGGAGCATGAATTGCTCCCACTGCAGAACTGGTCCTTCCCACGGACAGACCTGAAACCATTTACTTGCTGATCTGGAAGTTACATTTTCATTGAGTGACTGCTTGAAGAACTGGATAAAAAGAAAAAAAAGCCCCTCATTTACAAACCACTTTTAGATGGTGCCAGCGCTCAAGATTCTCTTATTTGCTTACATCGTCTGCTGCTAAAGTCATATTTTCTCTGTTAAGTCTATGTTTTGAAAATTCCTTGGCATTTTAATTGCCTTGATATTTCAATTCTCTGTCAAAAAAAGAGACTGGCTTAAAAAACACGACTTGATTTCTCTGTGGATCCCTTTCTCTGAGCCTCCTCAATGCTGCTCACCTTCTGCAGCAGTTTGCAGTCTGCTGTGGTTGTTACCAAAACCTCCACCTTTGAGACAGGCTGGAAACTCCAGTCCCCTCGGGGAGCAATGGACCAGGAACACTCTGCCTGTGGGTGACTGACTCACAGTTTGAGACTCCAGGCTCAGCTTTTCTTTCATTTTCTCAACCAAAGAGCTCCAAAGAAAGAACCAGGTCAAAACCCCCACTCCAACGGGCTGGGGGTGTGCAGAGCTGGAAGCAAAGATTTCCTATGGGAGCTGCAGTTTGAAATGGTCCCTTTGGCCTTCAGTTCCTCCTTTTCCTCAGCTCCCTTCTTTGCACAGTCTGAACTGGAAGATCAGGGTGGTTCTCCCTTGAACCTGGGCTACCTGGAGAGCAATGAGGAGGCACAACAGGATGTTTAGGTTGGGAAAGCTCTCTGAAATCACCAAGTCCAACCATCCCCCAGCACTGCCAAGGCCACCCCTAACCCATGTCCCCAAATGCCACATCCACACAGCTTCTAAAGCCCTCCAGGGATGGGGACTCCAACCTTGCCAGGGCTTGGAACAGAATCAGAATCTCTTGGGCTGGAAAGGACCCACAAGGATTGAGTTGAGCTCCTGGCTCTGTGCAGGACACCCCCAAAATGCCACGAGGTGTGTGATGGTGCTGCCTGCAGCAATCTGTTACACGGTGCCAGGGCAATGCTCACAGGTAACAGTCCTGCCCACTCCATTTAGTGGGAGAATTGACATTTGTCTCCTTCTGCTCTGCTCACCCTGCCTTTGCCTTGCAGCACACTCACACACCAGTTCAAATGGGGCAAACTGGAGGGATATTGCCTGCTTAAATCCCACTGCAAAGTGTTCTCCAGCTTGGTTTGCTGCAAGAATCACCTTCCTCCAGCGTGACACAGCCAATTCGGATGCTTCCTGCAGCACCACATTTCCTCAGAGCTGCCTCCAGGCATCCTTTCCTGGGGGCTGGGATTAGGGGACCTCCCCACCCCCAAAAAAGGCAGCTCCCTGCAGCAAAGGCTCCTATTTCCAGCTCCCAAGAATGTAGAGAGATTCCAAATTTCTGCTACATTTCAGCCATTTTGCATTATGTAACCAGCACTGTGCATTTTTATTCTCTCCCAGTATCTTATGCAGGTTGGAACTATTAGGATCTGCCAAAGCTTATCCATTTTCAGATGTTTCAGGAGAAAATGAGGAAGACTGGGAGTTTTTAATACCAGTAAATAACAGTTTGCTTGCTTCAGTAAGTTAGAGGTTAATGGCTCTGCATGAGAAAACAAGGATAATGGCCAGTTCTAAGCAAGATTCAGTTCTGAGTTGCTTGAAAACTGAAAAGAAGGTCAGCGTGCCCAGCCAGGTTCCTCCGTGCTTCTGTTTTATTTAGCTTTGCAAATCAGAGCTCTCTTCATTTCCCCAGTCTCTGGTGAGAGAGTAAAAAAAATGAAGTTGCAACACTGAAATTTTATGTTATTATGTTCCCCATCTTATTATCTAAATTGCTGTGCCATGAGCGAATTCAGAGCAGAGGCCTCTATTGATCTACAGCTCTGGGACTGGAACTGCTGGGTTTTTCAAGCCCTGGTGTGTTTACATAGGGCTGCAATAATTTGGAAATCTGTTTACAAGCTGTCCAGTGTAATTGAGGAGGATTTTTCTTGTGCCTTTGAGGTCACATGCTTACAAAGGTGAAACTTGCTGCAGCAGCTGTTTCAGAAGAATCAAGGACAGAGAACAATTACTCCTGGACTGGAGACCACTAAGGGGGAATCCCCAGAGAACTCTAAACACCTAAGGAATAATGTAGATGCACTGAGAACAGGGCAAGTCAGGAGAGGAGAACCTGGGCAAAGTGTTAATGAAATCTGAACAAATTGCATAGTTTTGTATTGAAAAAAGTTTGTAATCTCAGCAATTTCACTGAGGGTTTTTTGCCTTCTCTTACCCATCGATCCCAGCTGGGTGTGGGGTCAGGTCACTGCCACCACCCTGTATGTCCTGTGAGAGACCTGCCCCACAAGTACCTCTGGGGGGTGAAAACTGCTTCTTTATTCTCCCTGGATTTAATGTGTAGGAATTTCAGGCCTCAACTGTAGCATTTAAGAACCTTCCACAAGCATTTCCTCCACAGAGCGGTGCAGTGACGAAGGCAGAGAGGTCAGGTACAAAGCGTGGGCCAATTAACAAGATATCATTCCATAAGTACATTAGTAATAAAGGAAGGCAGAAAAAGGAGCAGGAAAGCCATTAACCAAGGAAGCTGAGTGTTTAATAAGCTTTCCTTGCTTCAGTCTTCATGAAAAAGGCTAACTGAGAGCAGATGGTTGGCACAATAATGCTGTAACAAAGAGGGAAGTTTATAATCTCCTACAAAGGGAATGGGGAGAGTGCCTGGCTAATTTAGATGTTTGCAAATTGGTTATGCTGATGAGCTTTATCTTTGCATACTTAAGGGACTGTCTGAATCAATATCAGAATTTTAACTATTATTGGGGAGGGCTGAAGAGGGAAAGGTGGGGGGAAAGTAACCACATCTTTAGACTCACAGGCTAGAAAGGATATTAAAGATCAGCCCCTTCCACCCCCTGCCATGGGCAGGGACACCTTCCACTAGACCAGGTTGCTCCAAGCCCCGTCCAACCTGGCCTTGGACACTCCCAGGGATCCAGGGGCAGCCACAGCTTCTCTGGGCAACC
>JAWWEE010000021.1:1103001-1121644 GCA_035221455.1 Xenops minutus
AGAATAGAATAGAATAGAATAGAATAGAATAGAATAGAATAGAATAGAATAGAATAGAATAGAATATTTCAGTTAGACATTATCTCCAGTTTGAAGAGGTCAGTTGGACAGTTGGGCAATTCAAAGTTGACCAAGTTAAAGCTTTTTTTTAAGGGTATTAACCAAATACCTCTTAAACACTCTCAGGCATTGACCACATCTCCAGATAGGCTGTTCCAGTGTCTGACCACCCTCTAAGTAAATAAATGCTTCCAGACTAAACCGCTCTTGGCACAGCTTCGAACTATTCCCATGCATCCTCTCAGTGGGTACCATGGAGAAGAGATCAGCACCTCCCTTTTCATATCCACTCCTAAGAAACATGCAGAGAGCTATGAGGTCACACCTTTTCTCCAAACTAGACAAGCCCAAAGTCCTCAGCTGCTCTACACATAACTCACCTTCCAGCCCTGTTACCAGATTTGTCATCCCACTCAGGATGCTTTCAAGGACTTCCACATCCTTCTTAAATTTTGGAGCCTAGAACTGCACTCAGTATTCAAGATAAGGCTGCCCCAACACAAAAACAGTAGGGTAATCCTCTCTGTTGACCAGATGGTTATCCCGTGTTTGATGTACCCCTGTGATTGGTGTTTGATGTTTGATATACCTCAGGATACCCTCGTGGCTTCCAGGAAACACTGCTGACTCAGACTGAGTCTGCTGCCAAACAGTACCCCCAAAGAGGGTCTTTGAGCACCCTGGGACAGTGGAGGGTGTCCCTGCCCATGGCAGAGGGGTTGGAACTGGATGGTCTTTAAGGTCCCTTCCCACCCAAACCATTTTGTGATTCAGTGATTCTCTGATCTCTGCCTGCAGAGTTGTTTTCCAGCCACTCTCACCAATTATATTTGTGCCCAACATTACTCTGACCTAGGTGCAGAATAACACCTAGTTTGGGCTGGAAAAGACCTTCAAGACCACCTTATCCCACCCCCTGCCATGGGCAGGGACACCTTCCACCAGCCCAAGTTGCTCCAAGCCCCGTCCAACCTGGCCTTGGACACTCCCAGGGATCCAGGGGCAGCCACAGCTTCTCTGGGCACCCTGTGCCAGGGCCTGCCCATCCACTGAATAAAGAACTTCTTCCTAATATCCAATCTAAACCTACTCTCTGTCAGCTTGAAGCCATCCCCCCTTCTCCTGTCACTCCATGCTCTTGCAAATTGTCTCCCTCCAGAAGAAGGAAAGGATACTGCTTTACATACCATTTCCTAAACTGTCCATTCCCAGAGAACTACTCAACCTTCCCAGGAAAGCACCAGGATACCAAAGGTGTGGGCAGCAGCACACAGCATTGGTTGGGTTGCACCTTCCCAATTGCCTCTCCTCCTGCAGGACACCAAAGCTTCAGAGCTTGGCTTTAGCCTTCACTACCAACATGTGGCATTTGGTGACATCTACACAGCCCACCAAGCTTGCTGGAAGACTATTCCTTTCCAGAAAACAGTTCTGTTAAAATGAAAAGATGAATCAAGATTCTGAAAGACCTGCCTTGAACTCAGCATTATTAATCTCTTCATTAATGACTCGCATGACAAAGCAGGGATATGCTCATTAAATTGGCTGCTGTCCCTGGGCAGGGAAGGGCTGCAGCACATGAGAGCATGGGATTGACATTGAAAAAGGGCTTGGCATGGCAGAAAGAATCTTGAAAGCAAGCTTGTAATTCAAGAGAGATGACACAGGTGCCACACCTGGGCAGACAGTCAGTTATGCAGTTACAGGCTGGGGAATAAGTGGGGAAGGGAGCTGGGGGTGGCTGCTCTGAAAAGAGCCAGTGTTCTGGGGCACTCCATGGAACTGCAGCCACCAAGACGTGGGAAATAATCCTTCTGCTGGGTACAGTCCCAGTAAGACTTAACTGGAGAAATATAAGCTGGTTTATACATTGAATGGTAGTAAAGTTGGGAACTAAATGGAGAGAATCAAAGGACAGGGAAGGAGATCAGAGGTCCAGAAAACATCACCAAGGGATGAAACAAAGTTGGGCACTTGAGCCTTAAACAAAATAGAGATTGAGACTGAGGAGAGAGCTTGGATAGTTAAAATATAGTCAAGATAGCATGTAAAGATGAAGGAATGAAGTAAAGATGAAGGAATGAGCTGCTCTTCAGGGGTCTGCCCCATCAGACATGAATTGAGAGAGGAAGATGAAGGGCAAATACCAGGAGAGAACCCCTTGGGCAAGAGCTCTGTGTGCCTGGCACCACTCTGGGCACAGGGACCAGCTGCCCCCCGCACCAGCTGCTCTGCCTGGTGAGCCCTGGGGAACCTGGCCAGGTGCTGACACCAACCCCTCAACAGCCCTGCACGCCATTTACCAAAAACATCTTTGAATGTGAAATGAAAAATTCAGGAAGGTCAATTAAACTGTTCATGGATATTTAATAACAGAGAAGATGAGAAAAAATAACCAAATAAATTACTTGTTCTGAGTTATCCCTCCATTTTACCTGCGGTTCATTACTGACTCAGATTAATGAACGCTGAAAAGATATTACTCTCCTATGAATACTCAGCCTTTGCTACCTGATTGCAATTTTTGGAATGAAAAATGCAGTGTATCAATTCTTGATGAATTTTTTAATAGAGTCAAATGCCAAATGCCCTCCAGTAGTAGACCTATCATTTAAAGTGATCACGTTGGTGGATCAGGCGGTGAAGTTCCCACAGTTCCCCAAGTTTCCTGCTGAAAACACAGGACCCCAAACAGTGGTTAACATGGGAAATGAGCTGGGGAACTGAGCTGAGGCTGGGCAGGGAATCGCCTGCCACCTCCGGAGAGCTCCCCACACTTCAGCTGCTGCTGTTATAAATAGTGGGAACTGTGAAAAGACCTAACCCTCCCCTCGGGGTGTTGTGGGCTTATTTTATTCATTTTCACCTTCAGCAAAGGAGTGTTTGCAGGGGAAAATGCTTTTGTACTTAGCGAAAAATAAAACCTGTGAACCACCAGGGAAGCTGAGAGGGAAAGGTCACCAACTGGCTTCTCCAGAGCAGCAGACATTCATTCTCTCAGTGCAGGACCTGAACTCCTTCATGTGATCATCCCGATTTTAATAGACATGACTTGCTGAAGGTTAAAATCTGCTGTGTCTTTGGGGAGGAGCAGAGGGGAGGTGACAAACAGCACGGGGTTTGGTGCTAACATGTAGTTACTTACCCAGCTACTGATAAATGAGTTTATTCCCTTTGCTCAGCTCGGGAAGTGGACCAAGACACAAGCCCCGGGAAGAGAAATTGTGGAGTAGCATGTCCTGGGGACACTCATTAGCCCAGCACAGGACAGTGTGTCTGTCACCAGTGGGGTTCAGCCACCCCCAGGCCAGGTGAACCCCCTGCCTGGAGTTCAGGTTGGACAGCAGGAGGAATTTCTTCACTGAAAGGGTGCTCAGACACTGGCAGGGGTTGCCCAGGGAGGGTTGGAGTGCCCAGCCCTGGAGGTGCCCAAGGAAGGACTGGAGGTAGCACTCAGAGCTCTGGGCTGGGGGACAAGGTGGGGATCAAAGGTTGGACTCGACCTTGGAGATCCTTTCCAACCCAAATGACTGTGGTTCTCTTACCTCCAGCATGCAGACCCCCTGGCTCAGGCAGCCCCTTCCTGCCCCGATGCCTCAAGCTGAGCACGAGGAGCCTCAGAAGGTCCTGGTGGATTTGCAGCTCCTGAGGATCCAGAGCGCAGGAAAGGTCCTGCAGAACTTCCACCCCCCAGTTCAGGGGCACAGCAGGTGACACCAACCCCATCACCCCAGGTTTATGGGAAAGTGACCTTTGCAAGGCATGCTGTTCATTTTTTGACTTGGCATCCAGGTGACTCATTTCCTCGGTTCCTTTGGAACCCCCTCGCTCCATAAATCCCGCAGGCACGTTTATGGCTCGGCAGCTCCAAGCCCGGGTGAACCCCGTCCTTCAAGGGAGGCTGCTGGGAATAAGAGGCCTCGGGAGCTGCATAAGAAGCAACATTTTGTCCTTCAGAGCATTCCAAAGACAGCTCAAACGCCTTCCTCCAAGCTGACCTTGTCGTGCCGGTGATTTAGACTGCCGTGCCTCCCAGCTGGAATGGGCTGGGCACCCAGCACTGCCCTGTCCCCCCTCCTGCAGCACCAGGGGCAGAGTCCTTCCCAAAGCCTCGGGAACTCAGCAGCCTTGGACCACACAGCCCCAGCCGGCTCTGAGGGACTGCTCCTAGGAAAGGATTGAAAGGACAAACTGCATTTACCACTCCTTGTGCTCCCCCCAGCACTTGGATTGTCTTTGAATTCTGCTGAGCCCTCTGAGCTTTTTAACAACTTCCACTTGTAGGTGAAATGCTGAGTTAAATGGCAAAGCTATTAAGTTCAAAGGCATTTTAAACTCGTGACAATCATTTTAGACCCTTATCAACCATTCTGGAGATTTATAGCATATTCCTAGATAATTGCATGTAGAAACATCCACAACTTCCATGTGTGCAAATACACACACACATTGTCTCCTGAGCAATTCCACACCTGAACCACTGCAGTAAATACACTGTGAATGTCTTAATTACTCTGCTGCATAAGGCTTTGCTTCACACAGAATTTTCCTCTACTTTCCTACCTTTTCCATTAATCCTTCCCCTAATCAAGAGGAACTCTCTAGAGCTCATCTCATACAAATTCGGCATCAGGACCAATGCCACAAAAATACCTTCCCTGGCTACTTTATATTCTTCAACTTGTAAATTAATAACAAGGAGCCAGACTCTTTCCCCTTATTCTTATTTTATCCTTTTCTTTGCTCTTATTTTATTTGTCTTTACTCTTATTTTTCTTACTAATATTTCTACTGCATAAGGTCTCTCCTTTTCTCCCACCATTCCAGATGCTCAGATCCTGTCAGATGTTGTGACACATCCCAATTTTCCCATTTTCTGTGCAGAAGAGGATGAAGACAAGGGCACAAAAGTGTGGGGCAGTGGGGCAGAGCTGAGGGGACTGGCTGTGAGGTTTGGAAATTAAGTGGGAATGTGAAGAAAATTCCCAGCTGGCCAAAGCACTTTCTTGTGCCAAGCTTATTCCTCCTCGCCCTGCTCAGGCCAGGACTCAGCTGAAATCGCTTCAGTGCTTTTAATCACAGATTTATGGGGTTTTATGGCTCAGTGCAGACTGTTCTCTCCTCAGTCAAACCCTCTTGCCCTCAGATTTGGCTTTTCCAGTTCCTGGTGCAGTGCCTTTCCTACAGGTGAGGGCTTGACTCACAGACCTGCATCTTTTGGAGCCACTCAGACCTTTTCTTCACTAAACACGTGTCACAGCAGCTCCTTGTCCTGGTTGGTAAGACCTTTAGTGTGTGACTGCTCCTGGTTACCCATTTCTCCCTCTCCCAGGCTGAGCTGTGGTGTCACCGTGCCCAGATCCCCTCTTGTGCAGCCACCTCACCTTGGCCAGGATTTCATTGCTTCCCTCTCCACAGAAACCAGCAAAACCTGCAGACATTTGGCTCTTAGTCCCCTTTTCAGACCAGACCACACAAGTTCACTTCATTTTTGTCCAGAATTAACTCCTTCAGCAAGAAATGAACTCCTACCACGCAGAGATCACAAGGTACCTCTCACTCACTTCATTCTCTTGTGCTGAGGTGTTTCTACCCAACTCTTTAGCCCTTTCCTCTTCCTCTATCACTTGCTCTTTGCATAGAGTTGAGTCCAAACCCAGTTTTCCATTCGCTCTTCCACAAGCCCCATGAGTACCAAACCACCCCTGCACAGCAGCTGTGTCAATGATGTGCCTCATGCCCTGATCTCCCCCCCTGCTCCTTTCCTGGCCAGATGCTGCTGCCAAACAGTTTGTGGTATCCAAGTCCTCCCCTGCTTTGCTTTAGGACAGTCCTTTCCTTCAACCCTTTTCATTTTAATAGCTGTTTTACTCTTTCATGACCCCTTAGCTCTCTCTCCCACTGCAAAATCTCCTTGCTTTTTCTCCCTGTAAAATTTCCTTGATTTTACAGGGACCAAAATAGCTGCAGGAGGCTCAGCATTTCTGTGGGCATCACATGAACCTCACTGTCTTGAAAAAAATAGGACGAGATGAGAGCTGGGGTGGGTGATTTGGGGGTGCACAGGCACCCTGGGGACACGGAGAGTGACGGGGTCGGATCCCTCGTTAGGAAGTGGAGGTGGGAGCAGCAAATCTCACACCTCAGAGCAACTTAAAAAGGAAACGGGGACATTTCCTTTAGCAAGTCTTATTAGTCCACACCCAGATTTGGCCCGAGCAGGCACAAATTGCCAAAATGGGAAAATGACACGCTGGTTCCTTAATGGCTGAGGTTGCTGTGCCCATTGCTCCCCGCTCTGCTCCGCACACCCGGCGGCTCCAGGAACTGCGCTTGATAAATGACTTGTTTTCCTCACGCTGCTGTTCAGGTGTCGCTGAAGTAGGAGAGTGGAGAATTACAGCCCGTGTGCTGCTGCTATTATTATTATTTGGCAGTAATTCCTCTAACTTTCCTCCCTGGAGAAAGACACAACTAGCTGGGCTCCTGCTCCCAAGGTCATCCCACCAGAAAATACTGGCTGTTTGCTTTGATTAGTTCCAATTATCAGGATAATAGTCAATTTACAGTATTTCATGGCTTGCCTTAAATGCAGGACAGGAACACTTATCCCAAAGCACCAGTAACTACAAGACAAAGTCTCCACGAGACCTGCTGGCCCCAGGAGGAGCTGGGGGTCCCCACTATGCCCCACTCCCCAGCCAGGCTTGGGGGAGGCTCCAGCCCTTCCATTCATCCCTCCTTTCTGTAAAAAGGAGAAACTCATCGTACCAAGGGGTCAAGCAGATTAATTCCTAATACAATTACCACTCTTTGGGCCTCTTTTATGGTTCTCAGGAGGTGTGAAATGAGTAATTTTCCACAGTTTTACAGGTACAATATTCCCAGTCCCGAGAGCTGCTGCTGCATTCCCACGGTACCACTTCCCTTTCCATGCATTATTTAAATCCCTTCTGGCTCACATGGTAATACATCTGTCCCCACCTCCTGGCCATGTAGCAGTGGCCAGTTGCTTTTTGGTTTAAAAGATGAGGGTTATTTCCTTCCAAAGCACAAGCAGCGATGATTAGGTAAGTTTAGATAATTTCCCTCACAACCTCCATAACTTCTCAGCCCAGACAGCTCCGCAGCAAAGGCAGGGCTGGGGTGAAGGACCTGTCCCAGGGAGAGCAGACATGGTCTCCAGCTGGGACCTGCCCCATGTGAGCCCTGGGGATCCCAGGGATGAGCATTTCCAACAGCCAAGTGGTGACTGATGGAGAGAAGGAACCAACGAGGGACAGAGTCCTCCAGGTCTCTTATGGTTGACTCTGCTGCCCATTAGGTCAGAGCTTTAAAACCAACTCAGAGTATTTGATCCCAGCCAAGAGCTCAGAAAACCTAAGAAACACTCAACTATCTCAAGATTCTAACATTAAATGGGTTTGGAGATCTTTTTCCCTTTGGCTTTAACTTTTACAAAGTTTAACATTGCTGTTCCCATCTCCCATTGCTTGCCTGTGATCCCAAAGGCTACAAAAGCCTTCAGGGCAGGGCAGTTGGAACCAGATGGCCTTTGAGGTCCTTCCAACCCAAACCATTCTATGGTTCTAGGATGCAAAAATCAACCTTTTTGATTCTAATTTATATGAGAAGGTCACAACTGGTAACATCTACTTGGACTTCATGAAATAAACCCGATGGACAAGCCAATGGATGCCAGGGGATATCCCACTTCTGGATGAAGCTCAGCACTGAATCAGCTCCTCCATGGTTTGGAAGGTCATGGCTCTTCCTGGAGGAAGGGCTGGACAGTGTTCCCTTCTCCCAGCACTGGGGAACACTCACCTCACCACAGGCTCTACTCCCAGCTCCCTGCCAATATCCTGGTGTGGGGGAAAGTCTGTGCAACCCACTCCAGTCATGGGAGGAAACCCTGGGAAGAAAGAGAGGGAAAGAATTAGAATCAGGTCACAAGAGTCAGCAGAAGATGTGAGCTGGTGCTTGGTGTTACAGCCATGGTTTGCACCACAGAGTGCTGGTGCTGAGGATGAAGTGGCCAAGGTTACAAGTCCCTCACATGCAAGGATGTGATGTCCATAGTTACATATTTCCTTCCAAGTTTTTCACTCTTGATCCCTGCTGTGCCTGCGGGCTGCACTGGGTTTGTGGTGGGAATGAAGAAACCCGTGAAATCCCACCTGAACAGGGTTCCCCTCCCCACTGTAACTCAGGAGAAAAACAGGGGAAAAAATAATCATTTAAAGTGCAGGATCTACAGAAAACACCAAACCAGTGCAGGTGGAAGGAGGGGATGGTGAAGCACTTCCCATGCTTTGGGGGCTTTTACAAGTGTCACTCCTGAAAAATGCCCCAGGATGTGACCCCCCAGTGCTCTGGTGCTGGGGGGTGAGGAGGAGGAAGAAGGAAAGGTTCCTGGTAAGGTCTCAACCCTGCAACATTTGGGAAATCATTTCTGTCTGATGTAATCTGGGGCATTCTGCCAGAAGAGCTGTGAGCTCAGAAAGGATCACATTGAACACAGGGACCAAAACCCATTAATAAAGACAGGTTTGTGCATGTGGTGGGGGCCAAGGGAATCATCCCCACCTGTCTGTGAACACAAATATCAGGGGGGTCTCCCAGGAACCCACACCCACCTAGCTGAGCAAATATTACTGGGATTTTCCATTCTAGCACCAAGATATTTTTACAGCAGAAATAATAAAAATAGGCTTTTAGCTTCATTTATCTTCTCTGTGTTTAGACATTTTCAATTTTTTCCCCCCAATTTGTTCTTTTTTCTTTTTTTTTTTCTTTTCATTTTCTTGTTTTCTTTTCCTCTGCACAGAACACTTAGAAATCCCTGCAGGTTCTGCTGAGTCTTCCTGGCCATTTGAGATGTTACAAAACTAGAAAGATTAGCCTGGTTTTCAGTAATTCCTGCCCTCCAAATAGTTCTCAATTGGCTCTACAACCAGCCAGTATTCCCACAGCATTCCCACCATTCCCACACTGCTCCTGCTGGCAGCATTATCTGCTTTGCAATGGCAAAATTGACTTTCAGCTGCTCCCACAATACATAATGGACTAGAAAAGGTAAAACACAGTGAATGTCAGTGGGAGTTGGAGGGAAATTTAAGGAAGGAAACATTTAAATAATACTTCTAGGCAAAAAGAGGGTCTAAACAGCAAGCTAGATTTGCCAGCCCAAGACTTTACCCAGGAAATGGAAAAGAGCCCAGACACTCAGCAAACTGAAATGTAGCAGGAAAGGGAAACTTCAGAGGGAACGACCCTGAGCTGGGGCTGATGAGTTTGATTCAATGTTTTTTTTAATTTCTTGGCTGGTTTATTCCCTCCTTAATTGCTCAATGGAAAAGTGCAATCCTGGAGGGATTTCTAAAAGGATTTTTCTCCATTACTCAAATTATCTACAGTCTAAGGAAAGTGATAAAAATGAATTACAGCTCTTGGTATTAAACTACCCAAACAAATTATTAGCATATAAAAACTGATATGATCTATTCAGCTGCGTTCCTCTGAAATATGGCCCTTAGCACAGTGCACCTATCTGGAATCATAAAACCTGTCAAAGGTACCAAAAGTTTATTGCCTTGGAAGATTCATGCTGCAACCCTGGAACACTTGATTTAGGCCTCAGCAGCCGTTTGTAATTCTCACAGACACACAAGCAGTTCAGATTTATTTAAATAGAGACAAAATAATTTAAGAAGACAAAGCAGCCTTTCCCCCTAATCAGATGAGATAGAAATTATTTCAAGGCACTCTGAGGAACAAATCTGTCATTTTTCTTCCTCTAATTGTGTACTACAATAAATCCCTCCACGTGAATTAATTTCTTAAACATAACAGTTATTTATTAGGACAACAAAGCAAGGGTGATAATGTACAAGCAAGAAGTGTGTTCCCCCCCCCGGGGCAATGGCAGGAAGCTGTGCCAGTGGATGATGCCCCTGTGGCCTCGCACACTTTGCTGCTGTTCTGTCCCCGTGTCCTCTCCAGCCCCCCCAGCTCTCCAAGAGTTATTGCTTTCCCCACACCAGCTGGCAGAGTTTGAAAATAAACCCCCAAATTTCTTTCACTGCTGTAGCTCTGATGAAGTTTTTGTTTCGTGAATGAGGGGAAAACGACAATAGGGAAAGTTCTTAATACAATAACAGTGTGAAGGAGAGAGAAACAGCAGCGAGCAGAGCAGGCTGTAGTAACAAAGTCCCTGAGAGCAGCATCTCTGTGCAGCCTGGGCTGTAACCACGGCTCCTCCCGACAGCCTCAGCTGGGAACTCCCTGCCATTCCCATGACTTTTAACCAAGTCTCAGAGAAACCAAAATTCAAGCTGCTGTCCTTGAAATGCCTCTCCTCCAGACACACTATTCCAGCCCTTCCTAGGGGCAGGCAATCCCAAAGGGAGCAAGCCCTGTGCTCTGGGTGGGATCTGTCCTGCAGTTCTTGCCTTTGCCTGCGATGGTTATAAAGATTGACTTCAGTTGTCAGACACTGCAGTGAAAAGCACTGAAGGCTCAACTGTTAATTACAAAGGGAGACATTAAAACGTGGCAATTAACCTTTATTAATGCTAACAGCACAAAGGCAGGGTGAGGGCTGCTGGGTTTGTTACAAGGCAGGAAATCCTTGACATCTCCAGTGAACCCTTCCCTGGGAGCTGACCATGCCTAACGAAGGGCTTGAGATTGTGTTCTTTTTACTGCCAGTTAAAAGGATATTCACAAAACCAGCAAGTCAGAGGCTACAGAGGAATCCCAGTCTTTAACATCCTAATAATCCCTACATTCTCTCTGCTTGTGCAGAGAAAAAGAAGAGCCAAGGCATCAGTACCACCATGGGCTGGGCCATCAGCCCCCACACGGGGTGTTGGCAGGACAGAGGGACCTCCTGGAAGCCAAGGCTGAGCCAGTCACCCAGTGTAAAGTACAAATGTCTCATGTGAACCACTGTTTGACACATACTGGTTTCTTTAGGTGCCTCTTCTGGGTTGCCATGTGCTAGACCCCCATGTCTCCTGCTACAACCAACTTGCAGGACTGCAATAGAGGTGCAGAGACAGCTCCTGACACGTTCCAAAGGGGGAATTCATGAATATGATTATTGCAAAAGCCACAAGAAAACTTCTTCATGCCTGGCTGCAATCTGCTGCGCTCTGGTCCATCTACTCTGCTGAAAAAGCCATGTACAGAAATGTTTTAATGCCATTTGATGTCTCTGGGCGTTGCACTGTGAGGAAATACATCACCATCTCACTCTCCCTTGGGGCTGAGTACGTGAATGTAGCACACTGTGCAGCAACAGCCACGGGCTGCATTTGTAGGATGGATGTTCCACCAGGTTTGGTACAAGAGAGGAAAACCTTCTCAGTGAGCCTGAAAATACTGAATTCTGAAAGGAACAGCAGGATCTGTGAGTCTGTACAACCTTCCCAAGGTTTTCCAGGAATTCTCATAGAGCTCCAAGTTTAATGAAGAAAAGCAGTGGGCATCTTCCTAAACCACACTTCATTTCAACTCTACTTTTGGGGTTGCCATCTGATAAGAAGATTATAGTGATTGCCTGATCCCAGAGGATATTGATGTGATGTCATTGCTGACTTCAGGGCACACGTGCCCACCTAAGCCAAGCTGTGCTCAAGCTTTTGTGGGCTTATTTCATACCTGGACTCCTCCCTGGACTGCCTAATGACTTGGGGTTTATGTTCATCGAAGGACATGAGTGTTTGTCACATAAAATAACCTATTTATGTAGCAGAGATTTAAGTTCCTTGAGGCCAAGGACTGTGCTCTACACACTAAATACACTCCATTGCAGTAATTAATAATAAGTAGGTGTAGCATAATTTTCCCAACTTTTCCCCCTCTCCCCTTTTCTATTCATCCTTAAGAAAATGTCAGTGTTCCTTTCTTTTTGCAACTCAATCTCCATATGGTAATCAGCTCCAATTGTAGCATCTAATACAGATGACACCTACTTTTTAATGTAGGCAAGAAAAGTCATTTTCTCTGTCCTGATTTCAAAACACGTGTTCAAATTGTAGCCACAAAGAATACACACATGTTAATGTAATAGGTGCCAAAACCCCTCCATGTGACTCAAGAGGAACAAGCACCAACTTGATCCAGCAACAACTTTGGGGGATAAAACAAAAATCTGCCACAATAAAAGCCAACATTCATTCTTCCCTAATGCATGACAAAGAGTGGAATGATAAATATTGCATTTTCCTGGATATCAAGAGAGTATCCCTTCTGTCCTAATCTTTACTGGAGAGGGCTGAGGCCCTGGCACAGGGTGCCCACAGAAGCTGTGGCTGTCCCTGGATCTCTGGGAGTGTCCAAGGCCAGGTTGGACAGGGCTTGGAGCACCCTGGGCTGGTGGAAGGTGTCCCTGCCGTGGCAGAGGGTGGAATGGGATGAGGTTTAAGGTCCCTTCCCACCCAAACCAGTCTGTGATTCCCTGTCCTTTAGGGACACAGGAATGGGGCTCCCTGGAGCCACTGCTGGCTGTGGGAGTGGGGTCATAGTGTTTAAGTAATCCTACCATGGTTGCACAAGACCCAGTTGATGGATATTTCATGGAATGCAAGACAAAATGAAGATGATAGAGGCTTTGGAGTAAATTAATGAACAATTAACTTAAGCTACTGTCTGAAGGAGGCAATAAGACCTAAAGAAATCATACCTTAAACCCACTCCTGATTTTGTTCATGTAGCACCAGGCCACATTTCCCACAGAGAATGAGGTCCGTTTTAAAGCAAAGATTTAAGAAACGCCAAATAAAAGGATCTTTTTCATCTGGAGGCTTTCTTTGCCGACACAAACTGCGGCCCAGCCGTCCTGGCACACACAGCCATCAGCACTCACCTCCTGGGTCACGGCACGTGTTCCATCCTCTTAGGCAGAGCCTTGGCATTATTGATCACTCGGATCAAAGAGCCGGGGCTGCGGCCGCCTCCGAGCCCTGGATGGGCCGAAGATGAATGGATCTGTTCCCAGTCTGCTCCTGGGGGACAGAGGAACCAAGGAAATTGGTGAATGTTAAGTATTTTTCTAAATGGCTGTCAAGTCACTTCCAGAGTGCAAGTAATGAAGCCACTTCTCTCTATTTGTTTTGTGCTCAACCTGAGCAGTGCTGAACTCCAGCCTGAAAATACCTAAAGCCCTGACATTTGTGTGGGTGAGGCATTGCTTAAATCCTCATCAGGGCAGAGCAAAACTTGACAAGGGAGGGGGAAGGGGACATTTAACCTGGAGAAAAAGACATTCAGGGAGGATCTTACACTCTACAATGCCCTGACAGGAGGTTGTAGCCAAGCAGGGGTCAGTCTCTTCTTCCAGGTAACAAGGGATAGCACAAGAGGAAATGGTCTCAGGTGGTGCTGGGGGAGGTTCAGATTGAATAATAGGAAAAATTTCTTCCTGGAAAGGGCTGTCCAGCCCTGGCACAGCTGCCCAGGGCAGGGGTGGAGTCCCCATCCCTGGAGGGATTTAAAAGCTGTGTGGATGTGGCACTTGGGGACATGGGTAAGTGGTGGCCTTGGCAGTGCTGGGGGAACAATAGGACTCGGTGACCTCAAAGGTCTTTTCCAACCTGAACAATTGCATGACACTGTGCTTTATACCACTAATGCCAGTTATGAACCATTGCCAGGAAGGGGAAAACCCACCGAATTCCCAAGGAAAGCAAGGGCTACCACATGCCATGGCTCTGCCACAGGGACTAATCCTCCCTGGGAGAGAGGAGCTGCCTTTTGCCACTGCCTTGACCCGGGAGCACTCATGGGTTATGTGGCACTGCTGTGGCTGGGAGCAACAGGATCACTGAGTCCCCTTCAAGGGATGCAGACTCCCCTCTCCTCTCCCAGTGCACTGGAAGAGCTCCCAGCAAGCCGTGACTCCTGCCTGGAGCACACAGTGCCCGTCTCCAGCACCACGGATTCCCTGGCAGGGCTGGGAGCAGCAGGAATGGCACACAGTGCTCACTGCACAGGAGGGCTGAGGGAACACCCTCACTGCTCCCTCCCAACATTCCCTGGGGATCCTACAAAAATGTCACCACTAGTGAAACAGCCCGAAGAAATAACAAACTGAGCTCCTCATCCTCCCACCACCAGGGCACGGGGCTCCTTCCTCCCCTCCCTGACACCGTGCTGACTCTGGGGAAGATTTCCTTGCCTTATTGCTGTCAACCCACAGATAACTTTCCTCCTGGGAGGCAGGAACAGCCTCTGGGGTGGCACAAAGCAGGGCACACCTGGGTGCAGGGCTGGTTCTCTGCTCGTGCCGTGCAATGCCTCCAGCAATGAGCTGCAGGGACAGGATGTGCTGTGGCAGCTCTCACAAACCTTTACCTCAAGGAGCTGGTGAGAAAATGGCTCTCTGTTTCTGCACAGCACAAAGCATGTTACCTGAGAAGATAAATTCAATTAGACCATGAAATGGGCATCGTCTCAATAGTAAAAACAGATTTCCAGCATTATTGGGTTTTTCACTCTTTTTGTAGGATCTCTTTTTGGTGGCCTTCCTTCATGCTTGGAATACTCTCAAGGAGGAAACAAAGTCTGTTGTTCCCTAAATATTAAACTGAAGAGGGTAAAGACACAGAAATAGGGAGGGGGATTGTGCAGGCTTGAGGCTACAATCATGTTATATGAGGCAGAAATGTAGAGCAGCTGCAGCAAACACAGTAACAGGGGGAAGGAGCAGAGCTCAGTGGGTGCTCCTGCTGCCCATGGCTGAGGCTGAGATCAAAGGTGTGAAATCTAAACCCAAAAATTCACTTCCACCTGAAATTGATGAAAATTACGTGGGTATGTTGTTCAGCCTGGAGAAGGGAAGGATCCAGGGAGACCTGAGAGCCCCTTGCAGTGCCTAAAGGGGCTCCAGGAGAGCTGGAGAGGGACCTGGGACAAGGCATGGAGTGACAGGACACATGGAATTGCTTCCCAGTGCCAGAGCCATGCAGTGATCCTCCCCAGACAGGAGGTGTTTAATGCATTCACCATGGAAAGAACATTTCTGGGCGGTTTTGGGGTCCTAGCACTCAAAAGAGAGATCCTACCTGGAGGATTGGGGATTCTGGCTGAGCCATCCCAAGGCTCATGTCTCTCCTGCCCCGGGAACAGACTGCAGGCAGCCAGTGCTCCACAAACAGCAATCTGACTGTGTCACACTACACTGGGTATTCCCACTGAGGATGCAGGAGTTTTGTTTTCAATTCCACTTGTAATGAGATACAGCCGAGGCTGCTACCAAGCACAAAATCTATTTAAAGTATATTCCAAGGCTTCTCAATGAAGTTACATTATCTCAAGTTAACATTCCTTTAAAAGCACATAATTCACTCTTAACTCTTGCAGTCTTAAGTGCTATAAGGAAATCCACAGTCTATTTCTTGCTATTTGAGAGTCAAATCAAGCCCTAGAACTCTCTATGCAGCCTATTTTTCAATAAATAGGGTTTTCACGCTACACTAATACCCAGCAGGGTCAGAAAAAATAGCCCTCATTTATTTTACCAGGGGGGAAAAAGGCTCAGGCTGAAACTCACCCCAGCTCCATCATCATTATGTGCATTTAGCAAATGTCTCTGAGATGCTATGGGAGTTCTGTGCTCAGGGAACAAGGGGGTGGGTTGTCCCCCATGGCTGTGCAGCCTCTCCCCGCAGGCGCTGGGTCCCACCACGGGCTGTGCCAGCCAGGGGCTGTGTCCTTCACCACCTCACTAATATCTCCATGGAAGCTCTTCTGCAACACTCAGTGCTGCTCTAAAAGGGGAGGAAAAGAGACACTTCACATCTTAGACATAAAACCTCAGTGCATGTGCTCCAAGAGGAGTGGGACCCTGTCAGCTTCTGCAAGAGCAAAGGGGGGTGAAAAGGACCTTGGAGAAGGTGATGCTCTCAGTCTCGTGGAGTTAGTCAGTATAATCCCCACAAATGGCTAATAAAGCATTTTACTCACAGGTATTTCAACCTCTGGTTGATAAGAAGGGGTGTGTTGGCTCTGGGGATGCTCAACCAGCTGCACCCCTGTGGTGTTTGGGGGGGACACTGATGGAATTCAGCCGTGAGAAGAGGATGAGTGTCACCAGCACAGACCCCAGCCAGGCCTTAGCAGCATAACCAACAGCTTCAGACATTCTCCTGACTGGTGAGACAGACCATTTCATTCCCTTTTGAAAGAAAATGAACAAAACTTGGCTCTCCCTATTCCACAAAATACATATATATAGTCATACACCAAATAAACAGCTCCCGGGGACCTTGTGGATATTTTGCTGGATTTTTCATCCCGTCAAGAAGTATTAATTGACCCCAAATTTTGAAAATCATGTCAAAATGCCTGGCAAAGTATTTACTATCCATCAGAACCAATTCCCTCTGTGGGAGCTCTCACACAGGTCCCAGAATTACTGGCCTCACCCACAGCACTGCAATCATGACCAAAGGCTGGGCACACAGACAAGCAGCACCTCATTTTCTTCTCATCTGACCCCCAAACTTGGTAATTTTCTCTTTTAGACCATTTTATGAAGAGAAGGGAAGAGGATGAGCAGGGTAAAGAGGAATAATAACAGGAGATAATAGTAAAAAGAGTGAGGAAAGAGGTGGTGTATAATTGACCACAAACAGCAGCAGCACAAGGACTTCAGGTGTTACACAGACAGAGCAGGGACAGAATCTGCATTCTCAATATGGACATTTTCTTGCCTTTTGTGTCCTTTCTTT
The DNA here is from genome assembly GCA_035221455.1 of Xenops minutus. Taxonomy (NCBI): domain Eukaryota; kingdom Metazoa; phylum Chordata; class Aves; order Passeriformes; family Furnariidae; genus Xenops; species Xenops minutus. Next base: position 1,119,801 of record JAWWEE010000021.1, read on the forward strand.
TCACTTATTTCAGAATCTTTTTAAGGATCCATTTCAGTAAAGGGGAAAAAATACCTTCCTTCATCCGAGCACAGGGTGTTCCTTTGGGTAAAGTGCCCCTGCCATGCCCTTGGTGCAACAGGTCAGCATTTCTGGCCTGCAGGAAGGTGTGATGGGGTGGGGAATGAGGCAGTGCTTGCACAGACTCAGCTTGTCTTAATTCAGAGTTGGACATAATGTGCTGGACTGTGCCATGTATTTGAAACCACAGCAGCACAGACTCATTACTGCTGGTTCCTCTGGCATCACCTACGAATTCTGACGTGTGATTATGTGAATTTACTCGAAATTGTTACAGCACCATTTTGTATTCATCGGGAGCTGGAAAGGGCTGCTCCTTTCACAGGAAATTTTTACTCAGTGCTGTAATTTTCAGCAGCTTCAGCTGGTTCTGACCCTCCACATGTTTTGGGGAGAGTCTCAGATTTATCCAGAAGCTCTTTCCATCACCAAGTTATTCACAGTCCTGTGGGGATTTAGGAGAGTTTGTATGACTTTTTCTGAGAAATAAAAAAATTACATCATTTTGGTAGGCAAATAAATGCAGTGAAACTGAAATACAAGATAGGCTTTTTGCTGTTGTTGTCTTGTACTTTGTCTTGTTCCATAGACCCTCTTTCCTTACCTTTATTATAAGCATATGGGTGAAGCTAATTGCTCTTACCTGATATAACTCCATTGACTGATGGCTTTTTGCAGCTGAAAACCACCTCAAATCTGGATCAGCCCTCTCCTTATCTTCAGGCAATGACATCCATGTCTCATTTTCCTTCTTATGGCTGCCACAAGCAAAAGGCAACACTATTTACAACATTGAAGAGAATTTCCTGTCAGAAATAACTCCATCGCACATTTGCCATGGGATTGTCCCAGCCAAACAGCTTTTGGGGTACACCCAGAGCATGCAGAGCCCCCCAGCTCCCCTCCAGCTGTCCTCAGATGCTCAGCTGGGGTGGTCACAGCACCAACATCACACACACAATAGCACATGAAGTGTAAATAAATGTGAATGTTGTGATTCCCACTGCTGCTCCCATCCCCAGTCTCCAAGGACACCTTGCATGGCCCTTCCTTTCACTCTGAATAGCTGATCAGAAAATTAAAATACTTTCATTAGCCTCCTTTTGTTTGAATGGGAACAATTGTGCTGCTCTCCCAAGGACTGCAGCTGAGGAAAAACATCCCAGAACCACCACGGAGATAATTTCCCACTCTTGTGCAACAGGATCATTTTCAATCTGAATTGAAATATTCTTATTTGAATATTTCTTCAATTTCCTTGTTAAGTAAAGAAAATTCAGAATGTTTGGTTGGTAAATTCATGTAAACTGACTGGGAAAGGAGAGATAAGGGGAGGTGGGGAGAGGGGAACAGCAGGATATTCTTCAGGGATTTCTGAGAAGATAATTTTAACATGGGCAGCAGGGGAGGGGAGGGGGGACACCTGCAGAGCTGCTCCAGCCCTGGGGACCAGCACAGCAAGGACAGGGAGCTGCTGGAGCAAGTCCAGGGGAGGCACCAGGATGGGCAGAGGATGGAGCAGCTCTGCTGGGAGGGAAGGCTGGGAGAGCTGGGATTGTCCAGCCTGGAGAAGAGAAGCTTTGGGTGACCCAACTGTGGCCTTTCAGAAGCCACAGGAAAGATGGAGACAGACTATTTACAAGGGGGAATGGCTTCCCAGTGCCAGAGGGCAGGGTTAGATGGGATACTGGGAAAGAATCCTTCCCTGGGAGGGTGGGCAGCCCTGGCACAGGGTGCCCAGAGAAGCTGTGGCTGCCCCTGGATCCCTGGGAGTGTCCAAGGCC
>JAWWEE010000021.1:1130123-1146009 GCA_035221455.1 Xenops minutus
CTGCCAGAGCTCCAGGAGGGTTTGGATGATGCTCTGGGGCACAGGGGGTGACTCTTGGGGATGGTTCTGGGCAGGGCTGAGGGTTGGACTGGATGGTCCTTGGGGGTCCCTTCCAGCTGATTCTGTGGTTCTGTAAGAAGTGCAGCTTTGCCCCAGTACAGACCCCCAAACTCAGCCCAGCTCTCTTTTGGCAGCTCTGTTAACACACACACTGCTCTACATAAGCTTTTGAAGTGCATATATAAATAAATAAATATATATATATAAATAAATATATATATAAGCAGGACTAAATATTGCTTTCCTCCTGCATCAGTGAGGCTCTTTCAGTGCTCCCCGAGGAGCACACGGCCCAGCCTTCTCCAAACACAAAGTTAGTGAACAGAAAACTCATCCCAAACCTCCTCCACACACAGCCTAATCCTGTGGCTCAGTGCTGGGACTGGCCTGCAGGCACAGCTTTCCACAGGAAGGCTGCTTTCCTGGGCATCCTCTGCAGTGCAAGGCACATCAAATGTACACACCTACACACAGGAGACAGCAGCCTGGGGCTGCAGGGCACGGTATAAAAATAAAAATAAATAAATAAAACCAAACAAAAAACGCTGCAAAGCCTTAACTGCCAGCTCTGATGCATTATGTTTTCCTGCAACAGCCTTCAGCAAATTCCAAGCTTAATATTAAATCAACTGTTTGTAATAATTCAATATATAATACTTAATTCACTGAGTAAATATCAGTATTACCCTTTGGAAAATAATTCCTCTGGCACAACAACCCCAGCCTCCAAACCCTCTGCCCTCCCAGCCCAGGAAATCAGCTCCCCAAAGGAGCACTGGGCAGGCTGGAAGTCCAATGTATTTCCTTCCACATCCTGAAATGGTGTAAGTAGCACATCATTTTTCTTTTTGAAGGATTTCATCTCTTTTGACAAGTAAATCAATGTCTGACTTTCTGTTCCTTTTAGTGCCCCCAAGAAAAGGAAGAGAGAGAAGGAAAGGGGGAAGATGCTGCAACAGGTTTGCTGAATATTTGTTCCTCATTTTCTGAAACACAACAGGGACACTTTATAAACTAATTCAGCTTTACAGCAGCTGCAGCTGCCTTCAGTTTTGTGTTATTGGATAATTTGTCAGTTCTGGCACTTTGGCAAGTAATCAAGGAAGGAACAACTACTAGAAGCAGGAGAAAATTATCGAATCTGGTTCTTCTTCCTCCTCCTTATTGTATTCTGATTTTAAACAAAAGAGTGTTGGCAGAAACAAAATAACCTTTAGGATTTAAGAAAGACACAGCACTAAAATAAGACACGTGAGTTTTGGGGGGTTTGATTTTGCTTTTTTCATCTCCTCCCCTCCCAGATAGATCACTTTCCATTAAATGCTTTGAGCTAAACATGAAAAATCTTAATCCCTACTCAGGTAAAGCTTCACTTTGCATAACTGGTAGTTCAGAGGGAAAAGAACATTGCAGTGACTTGGGTTCAGCTGGAGAGCACCAGGCACAGCCACGGCTGAGGCTCTTCAGGGGGAATTTTCTGCACCCTAAAATGAAACTGTACTCAAAACCCACATACCTGCCTTGTCTCACTCCAGTTCAGCCCACTGATGGGAAATGGGAAGACACTTCCAGTGCAGAGGGTAGAGGAGAAAGCTGGTGCTGCTGTTGGCTGTCTGCTCCAGAGAATCCCATTCTGCAGAAAAGCCGGAGCCTGGGGCACTTCCAGAGCATCCCCTGAGGCACAGAAAGCCTCTGCTGTCCTGAGAGCTAAAGGAATTCACAAACACATCAGAATTTCCACACCTGCACTAGAGGGGGAGAAAAAAACAAACATTGTATGTAGCACTAGTGCCCTAATTAGGTACAAATTATCAGCAATCACTTAACCAACCCTTGGTGGTTGGAGCCAGAGTTCATTTCTCTTACAGAGTGTCCTAGAAAGGAAGAAGACACTTAACCTTTAAAATGATCACAAGAGATAAGGAACTAGTTCCCCAAGACCAAAAAGAAAACCAATCAAACAACAAAAGCTTCTGCATTAGGTGCTAATTTCAGTCCTCCTGGCTGGTCTCACCTCCCTGTGTCCCAACCTTGGTGTCCCTACCAGCAGAGAAAACAGGAAAATCTAGAACACAGATTTTGAACATCTAAATATAGTACTGCAGGTCCTCAATGAAGGAAAGAAATCACCATCCTAAATGAATGGAACTGACGAAGAAACAGCTGTTTAAGTGTTCTGAGGTTTAATTTGCTGCTGAATTATTGTACACAGGCACCAGTCCTCGGCGATATCTCCCCCTTTAAGCCCAGCCCTGGCAGTGAGAAGCAGAGAGGGATGTTTTCAGTAACAGCTTTGAAATGATAACTTTAAATAAAAAAAGCTACCATGTCTATTATTCAGATAAAGCAGCTCATCTTTAGGATGAGAACATGAGGAAATAAGTGCCAAGAGCAGCCAGAAAGAGCTCCAGCTCCGAGCTGTAATCTGCTGGATTTGTTTCGCTTTGTTGGTTTATAGATTCCAATGGAAACGACACAGAGCCTGGATTTACCATCAAAAACCTGCGGTGGTAGATGGAAATATCACTTTAATGTAGAAAAGATCTTTCAGGGTATTAAGCTTCTCTCATTACCCAGAGCCCCAAACTGCCCTTCCGATCAGCACTTGGCTCCTGGAGGGAGATGAACTGTTCACACCGGGAAATGAAACCCGCGGAGGAGTCGCAGACGCCGCGGGAGCAGCAGAGGAAGCAAAGCTGGCACACGTGGGGTCATCTCATGGGGGCTGTCTCTGGGAGGAGACAACGTCAATACATCACTGTCTTCTCTCCACTTGTCCCACATCCAGATCACAACACTTCGAAATGGCTTTTGAAAGCCCTGGATAATTAATAAGACGTTGAGCAAAGATGTTCACGCATTGACAGATGGATGTTCCACTGAGATTTGGCCATCTTTGGCTTGCACATTTCTGGGATCACTACACTGGAAGGGGAAAAAATGAGCACATCTCACACCACCGCCCCCCCCCTCCAAATTTCCCTCCATGCCTGGAATGTGGGGAGTTACAAGTTTATGACCAAGAATAAAAAAAGCTGCCTTTTAAAGCTGGACTCTGCAGACTGGGTTGCCCTAAAGCACATGGCTGTGGCCTTTGAGGACATGGGTTAGTGGTGATCATGGTGGTGTGCTGAGCTGATGGTTGGACTTGATGAGCTAAGAGGTATTTTCCAACCTTAATGATTCTATAATTCTATAATCCCAACCCTTCCTTGCACACCTCCATGGGAAAGGCATTAATGGCCCCCAGGCAGCGGCCCAGCCACTAATGGAGTGAGCAGCAAGGGAAGCAGAGGAGAGGGGATCCATAATGTCCATTACTGCACCACTTCATCCCCAGGGACATGATTTAGCTCCAAACATTTCTCGTGGCTACAGATTGTACTTTTGGACTCTGCATTTGTGATTTTGCCTTTTAGTGTTCTCGTGCGTGGTAATGATTCCACCTTTGCCACTAATTAAAAAACTTCTTCGTCCGAGAGTCCATTTTAAAAATTAGATAATAGGCCTGGCTTAAAATACTTCTGAGCAGCACATACAAAGTGTATAAAACCAGCAACAGTTGTGTTCAACAACAGTTCTGGACAAACAGATGGTTCATGGCTTTCTAGTCATTAAAAACTACCAGCTGAGAGGCTCAGGCAAGGCCCCTGTAGCTGTGCAGGGCCAGCCCAGAAGCCAATTACACACCCAGATCCCAAACACTGTCAGGAAATTATGCTCCACAGCTTGGCACCTGCGCCTGCCAAGCAATCTCTACGTGAGCATTGACCAAGAATGTCAAGGTCACCACTGATCCATGTGGAAGTGAAAATGGAGTTGGATCATTCCTGCCAGAGATATGAGCATGTTCTGACAATTTAGTAATAGAACAGTGTGGGGATGATGACACTATTTCTTGTTTTCCCAGGGTAGGGAGGAAAGTGTGGTCTAGAAAGTGTAGCTGCTGCAGCAAGGCAAAATTTGTCACTTCTGTATCCCTTATCTAAACCTTTCAAAGAACATGTTATAATCCCCTACCTCAGTAGAATTTCAATTTCTTATTTATTTCAGTTTGACAAGAATAGAGAATAAAACCCCAACAACCCAAATATCCCATCCAAATAATTTTCGTACCCAGACAAGAGCGAAGAAACATTGACTGAATCTCTCTGACAAGTCTGAGGATCCACAATAAACAAACTGTCAAACTACGAGCAACGAGCCAGTTTGGAGGGAGTTTGGAGGGATCCAGGTTCTTTCAATCCCTCTCAGAGAAAACCCCCACAGAAACCCTACAGAACAAGACCCACATCCTCCCTACTCCCCAGTCTGGTCACGGCCACCTCCACACCAAAGGGCACCACTCTCAGCTCCATCAGGCAGGAGGTGCCCAACACCCCCAGGGTGATGGACCTGCCCCCCCATCACCCTCCAGGGGCACGGGCTGTCCAGCTCCCCCTCCATTCCCTGTGCCCTTGGGAAGCCAATGGCTGCACAAGGCTTGTGCTCGAGTAAACATGAAATGAGTATTAGTTTGAAATGCAGCAAAATGATCTAATCCTGGAGCGAGGGAAGCCTGGAGGCCTCTGGCCAGACTGTGGTAACCTGAAGGCGCCTGGTGCAATTAAGCTGCAAATCAGTCGTGGTAATTGCAAGAAAGCATTTTTAATTTTAAGTTGTGGGAAAGGGGAAAAAACCTACAATTTCCAGCACTTCAGTAAAAACAAGCCCCTATTCTAATTAAATTAATTTGAACATGAAGTGCCAGAATGACAAAAAGCATTCCTGGCTCTTTCCTGCCCAGCCCAGGGGATGGGCTCTGGTGGGTGAAGAGCAACAAGATCTTGAGACCTCGTCAGGTTTGAGAAGACAGAAAAGCTCAGCAAACAGTTACCCAACACCAGCAGAGTCTTCTAAACCTTAACTCAATGCCAGGGCCACCAGCATCACACTCCTACACCTCTCCCAAAGAGAAATGACAGCAAATACTGTCCCTCAAACTTTTATTACTAGAGCAGGATAAGAGAGTGCACTTTTCTGCCCTTGCATCACTCCCTTGCTGAGTGCTGACAAGTGCCTGAGGGAAAGATCTGGACTCCTCTGTTCTTCCCCCTTCTTTTATCCTTGCTTTTTCTTTCTTTTCTTTATTTTTGTACTGCAGCTTTTCTGCCTTTGTGCCAGGCAGAAGCTGCTCCTGCTGACTGAGGTGAAACCTTCTGCAGTGCCCTGCCCACCCAAGGAGGGCACTGAGCCCAGAGAGGAGCCCAGCTCAGCCCTCCAGGACACCCCGGGGAGCTCGGGCACTGAGTGTGAGCAGCAGAGACAAGCACTCCTGCTTCCTCTTGACTTTGCATCTTTTCTCTGGGCTTGTTTAGCAACAAGAGCAACCCCCCAACCCAGGTAATTTCCTCTCTTCACAAAGAAAATGAGAGCTCTGATTATTTTCCGTGTTACACAGATGCAGTTCTGGTTATAAACTCTGCAGACAAGGAGAGGTGAGGAATAAAAATGTTGCTAAAACACTTTCCTAATAGTCTACAAGAATTTTACCTCTGTTCTATTATTTTTCCATATCTTTACATGACCTCTGCAAATATTTTCCAGCACAGCTGTTGCAGCCACCCCCATCCCCAACCCCCAAAAACAAGCCCAGCCATTTACTGGTGATGGAAATGCTGTTCATCAGGTCTTCCAGTGGCCCTCTAATAATTGTGGTTCTTACAGCACCGCTCTGGGGAAACACAGGAGAAGAAGAGCCTGTAGCTTGGAAAAGACATTTCCTGGCAGCCTGGCAGTCTGGGCAACTGGAGGAACCCACAAGTATTTCATATTCGCCCCAATTTGCTTCACCTTGTTTTGTTCCACCAGATAAATCTGCTTTTAGGAGAGGCAGTAGCTTCCTCAAGTCCTTGCAAGATCCATTTGCACAACAGTAAATGATTTAAACGTTTCAAGTGATGACCAGAACTCTGCTCAGATGAGGCCAGAGCAGGATGTTTGGCTCACCTGGGGCTGGTTTGGGGCTGTGCTGCAGAACCTCAGGCAAAGCCCCCTGTTCCTGTCCCTGTGCCCACGAGGGGGGCAGTGACACCTCAGTGCTTGGAAAGGTATGGATTGAAAAGGAACAAACACCCTCCCCCCAGCGCAGCCAAACCACCCTCAAACCCCTAATGGAAAAGGCAAAGGGGATGATAAATTCATGGGTTTCTTTTATGCCTCTCGCTTTTATGGGGTTTAACTTCAAAGGGGGGAAAAAATGAAACAATGACAACACGATCACAATTCAAAGGGGTTAAAACAGAAGTGTGGAATAATAGAAAACCCTCACCAGGTTTAGTGCCAAAGCAGTGAAACCTGCAAATAACTTTAAACCAATAAAGCTACGTCAGAGCTTGAGATCTCTTCTATACCCTGTCCTTAAAAAAAACCCCAATAAACAAAAACCCCCAAATTTTTTGGTGTATAAAGAAAATTTGGTGTATAAAGCATCAATTTTTTAATAAACATAAAAGTAACCTGTATCTTAAAACTCTAATTCCAGTTGCAGCTTCAGCACAGTAACCATAGAAATAATCCAATCCCTTCCTACTAAAAGGCTGTTTGTCCTTGATCGTTACTTTTCTTAATTGAAATACTTGAGATACTCAGAAGCAAATTGCTTTGCAGCACAATATATTGCATAAAAGTTGCTTCATTTTGTAACCTGCTGGTACACTATGTCCTACATTTTCACAGTTTTCTGTGGAGCTCCTTAAAGGCATCTTTAATTTTTAACAACTCCCTGGGAATGTGCAATGGCAGGAAAGGTAAGTTATCATTTTGGGCATCCCATTTTGGATGGAGCTCTTTGAACTGAGTAGCTGTGATTGCATAGAAGGAGTCTCTGTGACTTGGATTCTTATCTAAGGAACTTTTAAAAGCAGGGAGCTGAATTCTAGGAGGAGTAATGGGTTTTTTAACATTTTTCTAATTCTAGGAACCTGTGACATCGGGAGCTCCCCTTCACACAGGGTGCCCAGCACAGGGTACCGTGTTCCAACACCAAAACAGACCTTCCTGCAGCTCAGATTTGGGTCACCCCATCCCCAATGGGTCAATTTGCTCCTGAACCCACATCAGAGAAACTCCTGCAGGTACTTTCACTTGCATGACTACACCCTCCATAAGCAAGGAGTCCTCAAATCCATGGCCAATCCCCCAGGTCCATCCTGGGCATGCAGTGGGAGTGTTCACAAAGGTTCCTCTGCCCTGTGAATTCCACTGGCACAGCAGACCTGCAGGCTGTGGCTGAAGTTCCTTTCTGACCCAATATCCAACCCATGCTCAGGGGATGTGTGGGAAGTGCATTAAAACCCCAGCAGCTCAGGAAGGGGTGATTCAGAGAAGAAACTGGGGAGGGTGGTAAAGAAGGATGGGCAGTGTGGATGCTCCAGCTGTGTCAGGGCTGGGTGGGATCCTCAAGTGCATGCTGTACTTACAGTCTTATTATATCCCATGGATTTTAACACTCAGAGACCACGTTCAGGGGTGGCACATTCACTATGAAATTCCTAGCCTGAAATCTTGCTAATTTGCTAGCACAGATCAAGGCTTTCTCCAAGCTGATCCCCTCCTCTTGCCCTGTGTGTGCTAAATCCCTCCAAACAGCGTGTGTGGTGTCAGTGGACACAGGTCCCTCAGCAGGAACAGGGCATAATAAGCTGATTTATTCCTTTCAGTGCTGGGTGGGCTGGTTCAACATTCCTGCAGCAGCTTGGAATGGCCAATCCCCTCCCCTGCCAAAGGGCAGGAGCCACCAGAGCCACCACACCTCTCCTGGCTCTTTTGGTACAACAAATTCCCTCCATGTGTGATCCCAGGGCACAGGAAGCGTTTGCTGGAGTCAGCAGGAGAGCTCCCAAGCCCATTAGCACAGAGCAGGGATGTCCCATCCCAGTGCATCACTCACTGTAATTGCTGCCGTCTCAGGAGGAGACTTCCACTCCGCTTTGAGCAGAGCAGTGTGCCATGGCATTTCCCCTGGAGCAGTGACACCATCCAGCAGCGCTTCTCAACACTGCCCTCAAAACCTGCCATCCTAAGTGGCCCTCAGAGGCCCATTTGACAACTTCCCAGCTCATTTCCCTGGCATTTGATCACAGGTTTTGAGAAATGATAGCAGCCCCCTGGAAGCTGTGATCCCCAGAGCAGCTAAAGAGGATTCGCAGACGTTAATCCCTTCACACGCCCTGTGAGAAACACCAGCACTGGGAAAACACTCCTGTGTGCTCCGTGTGTTCATTCCTGGGCACATCCCAGACAAAACAGGGGGAACTCAGGCAAGGCCACTCCACTCTGCTTCCCACAGCTCCAGCTCTGCTCCGAGTCCTGCCCTTCCAGCACCCCACAGCTCCCATCGCTCCCACAGCTCTCCCAGTTCTTGGTACTGCTCAAGTCTCTCTTTAGAGAGATTTGGTTTTCATACACACAGGATCCATCACCAGTGAAATCCCATTTCACAGCACAAAAGCCTCTGAGGAATAAATTTCCTGTCAGAGGGTGCTTTCCATGGATTGCCATCACAGCACAGAGTGTGAGCCTTCTCCCTGAATTTAGCAGAGACATTCTGCTGCCGTGGCAGGGGAGGCAATGTTACATCCCAGAGCAAAACCAAGCTCTCACACCCTTGGGTGATGGATGTGCAGGATAACCCGAGCTGACAAACAGCTGAAAAGTGTTATCTGGTTACTAACACATCCACAAACCTAATGCCCCATGAATGATGGGCCTGAGGAAACCTGAGAGCTGGCAGATGGGAAATGGAACTTGGAGGAAAAGCATTAGAGCTCTTCCAACATAAAACACACCTTCAAAGCCTCGCAGAGAGACTCGACCTCTTCATCTGCCACCGTTTCCATGCCTGAAATGGAGATACTGGATTTAGTATTTTGAACATATTGACATTTCACCAGCATAAAATGGACTTAACACTCAGTCCATCGTGAGGAACTCACGTGACACCATCTGTGGAAGGAACCTCATGGTTTCAGTGAGCAATATCATGTGGAAATCCATACCATACTTGGCATTTTCCACTTTCTCTCTGTACAACAGGTGAAAGTCTCCTGGCCAGACAGGAAACAGAGCTGGAAGTCCTGTTTGTGACAGCCTTTCCCTGGTCTACTTGAAATAATTGAAATCTCTTTATTCCCTTCTCCTCTTCCTCTGATTAAAGCAAACTGTTAAAAGACTTCTTAATGGGCACCACCAAATTCACCAGTGGGAGAAACAAATAGATACAGTTCCTTTGTACACTCTGCAATCCCAGTATTCAAAATATTTTGAATACAGTCAGGTTAAACCCCAACATTTAACAACATTTTCATATATTTAAAAGCAACAAGGGAAGTTTGATATCAAAGTAACCACTTCCACTAAGGAATCTTCAGCTGTTGAAAGAGAAGTGTCTCAGCAAGGCTTGTTAGAATACCCAAAGTGATCTGCAGAAGATCCCACTGTCACTAGAGATGATACATGAATATCAGCGGTTAATAGGAAGTAATTACAGGGATTATCCCACCCCTGGGACAGAAAAAAAGAGTGAATTTCAAGCACTCTTTAATCTCACTGGGACAGGATGAACTCGATGATAACTGTACTTTGTTCAAAAGAATTACTTGTACTAATTAAGAGATGAAGGTGGCAGCTCACAATCTATTCCTGCCTGTCATTTCAGATGTCACATCAATCTATTCCACTGAGAAAATAACAATCAAAATGCTCTCTCAGTCCCAGCAAGCCAATTTGTGCTCTAAAATCACTTTTCCACAGCTGATGGTCGGGGTTTCCTTTCTGGCACTCTGGTGAACAGTCAGGTGGCAGCCAGGAAGTTCTGAGGAGAGGTCTGGGAGCTGGGAAAGGCTCTCAGGGAAGAGAACCAGGCACACCAGGCTGCCCACAGAGGCTGTGGGGCCTTGGAGATGTTCAGCATCGAATGGATGAGGCCCCAAGAAATAAGGACTGGACATAGAAAGTGTCCTGCTGGAGCAGATGAAAGGACGAGCTCTGAGGAATGCACCAGGAAAAGCAAGAGGAGTCAGCCACAATAAAGCTCTCACTGCTAATAATCAAGACTCAAAGAGACAACAGAAAGGAAAAACTATATAAAGGGGTCAAAAATATACAAAAGATACTGTTCACCAAGAGCTAATGAAAATCCTGGCTAATCTATGACAAGCTTTGGAATTCCAACCATCCCCAGTGGAGACTGAAGCAGGATTATTTTTGCTGAGGGAAAAATGTTGTCTAAATTTTTGGTTGCTTATGTATAAAAATAATTCCTGCACCTTGATGGATGTGATGCAGTCCCAGGAGAGGGCTCTGAGACACGAACAAGCCTGGTGGAACATCGATCCTGACTTTGTCAAAAATCAGACAGACAAAATCCTCAGAGCTGTCAAGAGGAAAACAAGGCTCTTCCTGTGGCTCCTGCCTGGCAGTGCCAGGGGGCCAGGCTGGACCAAAGGCATTAGAATTGTTCTGACCAAGTGCCTCAGTTTTATCACCCCTGACATGTCAAACACTGCAGCTCCCAAAGGTCTCTTTTCTGGCAGCTGTTAAAACAAAACAAACAAACTGAAAAAAGCCCATAAAGAAAGTAGCAGCTGCTTGAGCTGTTACCAAGCCATTTCCCCTTTCTTTACTCAAATCCACCACGTTGCCAGTTTTGCACACACCAACGTCCCTCTCCTAAGCCTCTATCTGAAGGACCAACAAGGGATTTTGCTCATTTTCTGTCCTAATTACATCTATTACATTTCAACAGCTCTTTTCTCTGTGTCCCAGGCCAGGTTGGACAGGGTTTGGAGCACCCTGGGCTGGTGGAAGGTGTCCCTGCCCACGGCAGGGGGTGGAACAGGATGAGCTTTAAGGTCCTTCCAACCCAAACCATCCTGGGATTCCAGGATTCTATTTGTACAGTTTTTAAAAAGCTGCCAAATAAGCACAAAATGTGTTTGCACTGGGTCAGAACAATTCTTTCTAGCTCAGATAGCTGGAATCAACATGGGCAGCCATGGAAGCTGCATGGGAAAGCACCAACTAGTTCTTATCTGAGTGAAATAACACTAATGAATTTGATTACCACCAGTAGCACAGGAGCAATCCTTTTCCCTCCTCGTCATGTAAAAGTTATTAAATTTGTGATTTATTAGGCAGTATCTGGATTTAACTACCATTACCAAATGGTTTCCATGGTTTATGAGCAGTTAAAATGCAAATATTTGTTATTCAGACTGTGGGGTTTGGTTTTACTGCACATAGAGATGCTTTAAGTTGCAGTACAATGTTTGCAATGTATTAGTTGTTTTAAAAAACCCCAAAAGAACAAAAACCAGACACTCATCTGTTCAGCTTTCCACCATTTATATTCATGCTTGAGTTTAAAATTCATTTGCCATGACTATTCTCCATTTCCTGCTATCTCTGCAAATATTCTGCCTGATAAATTAATCGGCTTTGAAGAAAACAAATTTAAAGAAAATGATAAAGCAAGTTCTACTTTGTCTCCTCCTTTCCCTCCCTCTCAGTCCAAATATCTGCACCTGAGGATACTCCCCTCTGCCAGTGATATTTTATACTTCATAATCTGCCTGGGGATGTGCTGATTTCCTGATGTGGAATTGGAAAATATCCCGGGGAGCTGAACAGACAGAATAGGGTAATTAAATGATTTTATGTCCTAATTCTGACACAATAACACAATAGTTATCAGATAACATGATCTTTAAAGCTGCTTGATCCTTAAAGCTACTTGTAAAGCTTTTATTGAATAGAATAAATCACCCCAAATTGAGCCACCTTCCTACAGGGACCTTGGCTGGGAATCTCTCAATATGATCGATTAGAAAGAAGCAATTTTATTGATAACTGGGGGTAGACTTTAACAATTTTTGGCTTAAAAATTTAACTCATAGAAGAGAGTTGAAGTATTTCTTGCAAATTAGTGTAAATTACACTTCTAAAGGTACGGCAGAGCCTTTGAACTAGAAAATTCTCTGTAAGAGGGGCCCGTGGGGAAGAGTTCCCTGGCAGAGGAGCTGAAGTGCTGTCAGTGCAGGAGCCCACAGATGGCAATGAGTCCACAAATCCCTCCCCACTGCCAAATTAAAAGATTTAAAGGGAAATTCCTTGTGATTGGCAATGTCTTTAACAGAGTTACCTCTGCCCTGAAGTCTGGTGTGAACATCTCCCCAGGAGGGAATATTCTGTGCTGCTGCTGAGCACAACAAAATAAACCCTTGTCCACACAGATCCCAATTAAGACTCAAAGTTTCAAGGCAAATAGGAGGGAAGGGAATGGTGCACAGATGTTCCAAACTCCTTGTGAAGGGCTGCAGAAGAACTTGTCAGTGGCTGACAGAAATGGAACAGAAATCCTCTCTGCTCCAAAGGCAAGGCAAACAAAGGAGGGAAGACCTTCCCTCTCCCCTTCCTTCAGAGCTGCCTGACACAGCACTGAGCTGGCACAGGGAAGCATTTTAAGGACTTCAGCTGCCAGCCACTTGGCAGCTTCTTTAATTGTCTGAGCTGCACATTAGCTCTGTCTGCTCGTGGTTAAACATGAATAACACCTTTCTGTAGTCGGGATGGATCTTCTGGGGCCATCCTTCCTAAACAACTCATCTCATGTCCAGGGATGCTCAGAGCACTGATGGAACCTACAGTGCCAAAAGGGAAGAGAACTGAAGTGGGGGACAATGCCCTGTACAGCCTCTGGTATCTCCACTGGGACACTAAAGATGGCTGAGAAAACAGCCACCAAAACAACCAGAATTTTAACATACACATAGAACATGACTTGAAGTTTATGTGCAGAAAACCTCTACATTAATAATATCTCGCTCTATCTTATTATTAGTTTCCATGAATATTATCTTAAAGTGAAAATATTTGTGCAAAACTGTCACAGCTTTGACACTATTTTCCCTTAGGGAATTAAAGTTCCAAATTCTAAAATAAAATGAGGTAATTATAATGTTGGAAGCAGGCACAATTATTTATTTATTATATCATTGCTTATGACAGAAATGCCTTCAGATTTTAATTAATTCCACTTAACATTTAAACATCCTATATATCTGCAAACATGAGTTTAACTCAAGATTGGTGTTTAACAACACAGTGATTTTACTCACGATTTAAGTGCAGTTCCTGGTTGGAACTCAGCCCAGGTGGGACTCCTCTCTCTGTTGTATCTCCAGAAAGACTGGGACCAATTTCCACCAAAGCTTCACCAATAAGGAAGACCTTCAGCCCAAACACAGCCTGCTCTGAGTGTTTCAGGATTCGATGAGCGTGCACAGAAAGCAGAGATGGGCTCACAGCCCCAGGCTGGGAGGGCTTTGCAGAGGTTCAGTTCCCCCAGCCAAGGGGCACTGCAGGGGTGGAACGTGGGAAGAGCTGGGTTGGTGCTGACTGATACCAACGGTGCCTTTTAATCTTCACACGTATTGAGACGTATTTTAGAACTTCTACCGTTTCAACAAAACCTTTTATGATATTGAAGTGATACTACGGGGTTTCAGAGAAGCCACTGCACTGGGATTTGGACAAAACTCATCCATTTGGAACTTATTTAACATTAAGAGCAAGTTCTGTAGAAAAATCCAGTTTAATGTGGTGGAGGAAATCATCCATCATAACTTAAATATCCACTTAGGTGCAATACTGCCTTAAAGTGGCTTGGGCGGGGGGGGCAGATTGTTTTATTTTAAATTAATTTATTAGTAGCCTTCTAATGCCTTTGTGTTATTAGGATGTTTCCAAAAGAACAGTCCATCATCTTACACAGTGATAACAAACCTCAAAGCTTAATTCCCCACTTCCTGTGGTTTCTGCAGATACCACCTCTGAACTGCATTAGAAATGGGGGCATCAGTTCCTTAGGCTACTTGCCCAGTAAAAGTGGGTTTGAAGCAAGAATTCAACATGCATCAGTATTTTTTAGAATGAAATATCTGCTATTTTTATGCATAAGGTGGGATGGGAGGAGGAGGGAAGGAAAGTTCACACATATCAGGAGCACTTGGTTTGGAAACATGTGAGAGCCCTTCAATCGATTCCTGAAGGGATTGGGAGCCAACACCCCAGCTGGTTGGAGCTCTGCCTGGAATGGTGATTTCTTAATGAAGCTTTTAGGTGAAAGCCCTGAAAGACTCAAAACTCAGCTGGAGTGCAGTGAAAGCCTATCAAAGACCACCAGCACAAGCACAATAAGTAGCACACTTAGAAATGCCTGGCTATTTTTTCCCTACACTAAATACAGTTTCCATAACCAAAGAACTATTGTATTCTTTAGAGGAATATTTCACATGTTTTTACTAAGTTTTTGTGTTGCACAAAATAGTTGGTTTTGGTAAATTCTGCTCTTTGTTGTACTAGTTTGTGTTATTCCCTGTAGAAATGGCTTTAATTTGATGAACAGATGTAACATTTTAAATCAGAATGATACAGACCCAGAACTGAGTCCCCAAACTTCACCCTCCTTCCTTTGCTGGATGGTAAGAAAAGGCCATGTCTTTGCCCCAGAAAAAAAAATTAAACAGTTAATGTTATTTTCTTCCCTCTCTCTCTTGTATTTGTTACTCAGCTGCACATGGGTAAAGGACCAAAGAGTCTGAGGAAATCTGAGTCACTGCCAGTTCACCAGGAGTGTTAAGAACCATCCACTTTTGGAATGAATCTTCCTTTCCCTCTTTAATAATTAACTTATGGTGATCAAATACATCCTTCACTCTGGTCTATAAAAGGGAAAAAAAAAAAATAAAGTGCATTTATCCACAAGAACTAACGCTGAAGATTTTGTGACTCTGTGCTGTGAGGCAGACTTGGACCAGACAAGGGAACAACTCCTTGTACACACAATATTTTATGACACGGATTAACACCAATTCCAGCTGTCAAATCACATTGCCTAAGAGGCTGGATTGGATTTCTCTCTGAGACATCCCGTGGCCAAGGCTGGGAGGAAAAGCACAACACGAGCTCTCCAGATGCCTCACGAGGCGCCAGCCCTGCTGAAAGAAGGTCCCAGTGCAGAAAGAGCTCCATAAATCTTTATTGGCTCCCCATCCACCTGTGCCCTCCTGATCTCTCAACACTCACACAAGACAGATGTTGGAATTACACGGCATCTGCTCGGCCCTGGCTGCCAGGGCTGGCAAAGATTAACCGCTCCTGGAATTCAAAGTAATTGTCTTTCTGGGTCAAGACCAAGGTGCCTGAGTAGGGGCAATAAAACCCAGCTGTTCCGGGCTAAGTGGAGCACTAAAAGAGAGGATAAAGGACTGGGAAATCCCAGAGCTGCCGATTGCTGGAGGCTGGGAAAGCCCACGACTCGGCAGTGACAGCCTTTTCTTAATTAAGGCCCCAAAGCCCTTGTCTGTATCTCCCTGCAAACACTCATCTTCTTTTCCCTGCTCAGAGGCAGATATTGAGTCATTTCATAAAAGCCAAGAAAAAAAATATTAAAAATTCAGTCTCAGAGCCAACATGTATCACACATTTCCTGTGGCCAAGCTTGTCCATAAAGAATGGGATGACTGGGTGAACTCAGGAGCTGAATGCTCGACGTGGTTCCTACACAAAGCAGCTGCCCAGGTCCCCAGCAGGTTCTTTACCCTTGCCCTTCATAATTAGAGAGGTGCAGGGATTTAAACACCACCCTACAAAAATGCTCAAAGATGTTAAATCTTCATCAGAGACAAACAGAGAATCACAGAAGGGTTTGGGTTGGAAGGACCTCAAAGCCCACCCAGTCCCACCCCTGCCATGGGCAGGGACACCTTCCACCAGCCCAGGGTGC
>JAWWEE010000021.1:1154378-1176524 GCA_035221455.1 Xenops minutus
GGGGCAGCCCCAGCTTCTCTGGGCACCCTGTGCCAGGGCCTGCCCACCCTCCCAGGGAAGGATTCCTTCCCAATATCTAAGTGAATCTCCTTTCTGCCAGTGTGAAGCCACTCCTCTTGCCCTGTCACTGCAGTCCCTGGTGAAGCATCCCTCTCTGGCTCCCTTGTAGGTCCCTTCACACGCTGGAAGGGTGAACCCCTTCATTGCAGTACTTGTTGCCTTTGCCTGTGAACAGCAAGTACCCTGGAAGCACTGACTGATTGCTTCCCATTTGCTTTATGCTGTGGCCCCACAATTCCAATTTAAAGAAGTAATAATAATTATTATTATTATTTAGTATTGGAGCCCAGAATTGGCTGTTATCTCTTTATCCATTTGGCTGTGATAGAGCATTGCTCTGGGAAAAAAGAAAATGCTGTTACAATAGCCTCAAAAATAATTGACTATAATAATTATTTCCCTTTACATGAAGATTTCTTCAGCTGTTCCATGGGGTTTTGCTGTGATTACCGAAAGCTGCAAAATCTGACACAGAAACACAGGGATTCTTTTTTTCCCTTTCTTGAAATAGAAGAAGGAAAAAGCCCTTTCTGTTCTCTCCCACCTCCTTAGCAGATGGCATACAGCTCCACACCTCCCCCGGCCAGCTGGAAGGAATGCTACAGGGATGCTGCAGGAGAATTCCTCCCCCGGGTCCACTTTAGAAAGAAGGGGCAGAGGGAGGTGGGAGGTGGTGAAGCCCCCGCGGGGATGCCCCCGGCCCCCCACCCACCTCCCGCTCCCATATGGGCCTCCTGCCACTCCAGCCCCTCCACACGACTCTTCTTCCTTCTCTCCAACATCCATCCTGGTTTCCCTTCTCTCCCGCCTCAGTCAGCTCATTCCAATTCCCACTCGGCACAGGCGGGGGGAATTTCCCCTTTTCCTCTTCCCCTCCCATCCAGTTTTGTCCTTCTTCATGGAAAGGATCAAACATTTCTGCAATTTCTCAGTGTCATGAGCTTTTCTACGGCATGAAACAGGGGGGGAAATGTCACAGGATCATCATTTGCTCTGTCAGGTCTCTGACAATGGAGGAAGGAAAGAGAAGACGGAGCTGGCTCTGCCCACACCTGAGGTTGTTGCCCAGAAAGACAGCACAGCCTAGGCAAGGGTGTGGTAAGAAATCCTGCAGCCTAAAGTCCTGGGCTGAGCTTAAAAACCAAACCCAAAATATCCTGCTCAGCATTAGCATTCCAACCATCAGGGCCTGTGAAGACACATCACCTCCCCCTAAAAATTCATCCACCAGGAAAAGCAGTGTAATGTGAGATATCATCATCCGACCACACTAAAGCATCAGGAGCTTCTGCAAGTCAAGTGATGCACAGAATGAAATGACTGCTCAGGACCAAAGGCCAGGACGTGTTGAAGTCCTACTGAAGTTTAGCTGTCTTTTGCTGGGGATTTCCCTGTATTTTTCTGAAATGCTGGTAAAGCAAGAGCCAATGGTTCTGACCAGGAGGAAACCACAGTCAAGCACTTCAAAACTATTCTACATTCTGTAGAGCACAAAGTTTAAAACAGGTTATGTTTGTATACACATCGTAGCACCAGATTTGGGCAATAATTATATATAAATATCCTCTAAATTTAAATTATCCTCTAGCACTTGTTGCCACTGTATAAAAGGCATTCTGCTCTGATCAATAATTAGAAATCAATTACAGAGCTCTGTGTGCAGCAGACGATTACTCCCGTGACTCTCTATTACAAGCATTTGTAAGGGCGGTAATCCGTCTTAATAATTCTTAAATCATGTATGAATATAGAAGTGCCTGTGGCAATATTCAATTCCCATTTAAGTCCATGGAAAGCTGCCTGTTTAAATTATACAGAAGTTAAATTTCTCCTGAAATGCACTTTGATGTGACTCTGTGCAAATACACGTTCGCCACGAAATCACCTCATCTTTTAAACAGGTACCTGGAAAAGCTGCTCTGATTCAGGCTCTGAAACCAATTCTGATTTTGTTCTCCACTAGATGTGATTTATAATTTTTCCCTTTCCTATTAATAAATCCCAGGGCCCGGGCAGTGTATTGGCAGGTCCCTTTCTCAGGAACAACCCCAGGTCTGCAGTGATGGACTCCAATGCGATGCTTTCATATTTCAGCCCTGAGTTCAGCCAGGGACTATTGACTCACCCCTCCTGAGGCATAAATCACATTTCTCTCACTTCCATGGTCTGCTTCACTCCTAATTTCTCATTAGAGCAGTTTTAGTGACCCAGGAAAGCCGGAGTATTGAGTAATGTGTATTTGATTGTTAAGGGTTTGGTTTTCCCCACTTTTTATTTAAAACCCAGGCCTGAATGGAGGTTCCTAGAGGAGCTTGTGGTGAGTCCTGACAGCTCCCACCACTAAGCCCTGGATGGTGATGCCTTTTTGCCTCGTTTTCTGACACATGTACGGGGATTTCTGTGGTCTATTAGAAGACTTTCAGAGCTTCCTTCCCCAATGGATTCATACATTTCCAATTGTTGTATTTTTCCTTCCCCTATAAGAAGGCAAGCCTACCACACTGTAATTCTAAGATACTGGAGCTGGAGCTAAACTAGTCCTCAGACTCCAATAAAAAACCAACAAACACTGTTTGGGTTCAGCTTTTCAGCAACACAGACTATTTTCTGAGTGGTTTTTGGAACCCAAGTACAACACGAGGGTCTCACAGGACCAGATTTAAATACGGCAGGAACTGGAACAAACCCAATAAAGTTTCCTCTTCCTTCAAAATGATCCTTCACAAAATAAAAGCTAAAGCACAAACAAGGCTGCCCAGCACTAAAAACCCAGATTACATCCCTGGATAGCCACACCTGGAAGGCACAGGGAGGTTTCCACAAGGACACAGAGCATGGGCTCACTAAAAAACATGATGAATGCCAGTGAGTTTAAGTGCTGTACTGTGTTTTGGGGGCACCTTTTTTTCCACCCACAGAAGAGGGGAAACAGTGTTGGTGGTCCCTGCTACATCCCAGGGGAGGCAACAGCCTGAGAGAGCAGCATTTCAGAAATGGTTTTTTGGGGGATTTAAGATACACAATCCCCCAAATCCAAAATGCCCATAAAACCAAAACCCGACCCCCAAAAACACACAACCCAAACCGCATCAAAATTAAGGAGCTTCAGGGGTCATAAGAAGAACCCCAGGACACAGTTTCAGCTTATCTGAAACATCCATGTCACAAAGAATTAAGATTTATAGTGAAATTAAACATGAAGTATTAAATTACAGTGAAATATAAGTTCAACCTGCCAACAGCATTAATTTAGAACAACAAAAATTACGCATTATTTCAAACTCTAATTCAAGATCTACAAGAAAAAAAATAAAGAGCCTAAGAAATATTTAAAGAAAATATTAATTTCATTTAAAGCTGTTTTTCTACCAAAAGAAAATAAGGGAGGATACGTTTCCTTTACCAACTTCAGAACCCACAAGCTTCCATAGATGTGGAGGGAATGGAAAGCAAAAATAGCACCAGTCCCAATTCAGCAGCTGTGACAGGAGGGTCAGAGCAGGTTATTGATCAGGGAGTACAGCCCACGTGGGTCAGTCCAGGTTAATAAAATCCTTCTCTGCTTTTCCTTGGAGACCCCCAGTTTGGCTTGGATGAGTGAGCATCCCCTTCTCCGGAACACAAAAGGGAGGTTTCCCCTTCCCCAGCCCTTACAGCAGTCTCTGCTACAAGGCCCTGTGTGACTGACACAGCATCAATCCCTTTATTTCTACTTCAGAGCAAACAACTCAAGGATTGAATAATTCAACAAGATGATTTTCTAAGTAATTTCTAAATATAAGGGGTTTATGTGCTTTTCCATCCAAAGGAGACTGAAATGAAAACATCTGCCAGGCTCTTCGCTCTCTAAATTACTCCTCACACCTCCTCAGCCACCTTTGCTTATCTATATTGTTTCTGAGAAAAACCTGTTGGTTCCCTGACATCTGAAACGGTGATAAAGGGTGATTGAAAGCTGGGTCTGTCAGATAGGCAACAGTTATCACAGCCTGATTTGGAGCCTGGAATTATACTGTGTAATGCCAGCTCCAAAGAACACATCTCGAAAATGAATTTATGAATGGCCTTTTCTAGATCTGAAGATAAACTTCTGGTAATAGAAAAGAGTCTATGAGCTGATGGATCAGCCTCTCATTGATGAGGGGTAGATATGTTTATGCTGCACTGGGAATTTCATGGATCAGGAGAAGTCCCTTTACCCTAATTAAATGTCATAGATAAACGTCTTCAATTTTCAAATCATTTATCCTTCTTCCTGTTCAGTTTCCAACCAGGGGAATTGAACTGATGGAGGCTGGAAGCACATCCATATCCAGGAGATAATTGCCTGTGGGAGTGAGAGAAGCCATGAGCCATCCTTGCTGAGCAGACCTGGTCCCCTCCAGGAGCTGGGAAGGCAGGCAGGAGGGAGGACTCGCTCAGCACCATCAGCAGGAGCAGCACTGGGGATGGCTGCAGACAGGACAGAGTGCCCTTTGCTTTGTGCTCGCCCAGCTCTGGGAAGTCTCAGCCCCCTGGCCAAGGTCCAGTGTCCAGACTGAACTGGCCAAGGTGTCCCTGAGCCAGGGAGCAGAGCTTGGGACACACAAGGGTCTCTGAGGCTGAAGGAACTCCCAGCTTCAGGCAGCAGCTGAGTGGGATGTTTGTCATCACAGCTCTGGGCACAGAGGCAAAAATGCCACCAAAAAGTCATTTGCTTATCTATCCTTTATATTCCATCCCCCAGTCTTTCCAGCTGCACACAAAGTTAACTGTCCCAGTGGCTTGCCAGGGTATTTTGAGGATAGCTGTGGTGCCACCAAGACATTAGTGAATTACTTTCTTAATAAGATGCTCAGATACAACATTAATAAGATCTGACATTCCATGGAGAAAAACATTGATGCTTCAGAATTTTAAAAAGGAAGCCACAAAGCCTTGAGCAAACTCAAGACTCTTGTGAAAGCTTGACTGCCTTGATCTTTAGGACTCTCAGAGTTATGATGTCCTGGGACAAATTTGCATATTGTCCCCATACAGAGATGAAAGGTCTTACAAGGAGGTCACCCAGACCAGCCCCTCTGTACTCCAACTACAAATGAACCAGCTTGAAACACAACAGAGACATTTCACAGCTTCTCCACTCAACTACAAATAAGTTCAACTCATTGAAAGTCATGAACTCAGAGTTGTGTGAAGTTTTCCTTTGGTCCTAAATAAATTTTAACATCACAAAACATATTTTAGGATTATTTAACAACAGGAGAGTGTTTACATTTACAGACAAGAGAGTGAGTTCATACAAGTGGCCACAGCTGACTGAACAAAAGAACCTCCAGTTGGTGTCTAATTAATAATCTTATTACTCTGATGAATCAGCTCCTCTTATCTGCAGCACAAACACCCTTCCCTGTTACTTTATCCTGCAGAGCAAGGCACCCAGGCTGTGCCTGGAGATGGAGATCAAGGGTACTCACCCACAAGGTTGAATTACACCCACATAATCCACACACTGTTTTCCCCCACCTAGAATTTGGCTCATCAGTCAGGGTTGGAAGCCACAGCTCAATGGAGCACACTCAGCACAGGCAACAGAGGAAAAGGGGATGGATCATTGTGGGTGATAAAAGAAGATAAAAACAACAACCCTTCTCCTCTTCTCCCACAAAGAGTCACTAAAAAATACTGTGAAAATAGCCCCGTAAATGTGGCAATGAAACCCTTGCTGTGGTTACTAGAGACACCACCAGGTGGGAGGAGAGGGAAGGAGTGGTCAGTGTGCCAGGATCCTGCCCAAATCCCGACAATATTTTAGAAAAAATACACTCCAGTGAAAATTTCCAATCAGCTCGATCAGTTTCCTTGGGAGTAGCCACAGTAAACACCACTTTGGTGTTTAACAACCTCCCAGTGAGTCAGATATATAGCAAAGCTCAAGCCGAGGCTAGCAATAGTGTTCTTCTGTTCATTCCTTTTCCCAATCCTGGTTTAAGAACCTCTTTCATGGAGAACAGACACTTGCACTTAGAGTCAGGTCATTAAAACACAATAAAAAAAGGAAAGAGAAGCATACGCTTTGGAGTCACTCCAACTCTGGTTGTGTAAGTGTCTCACAAACACTTTCCACCCCCAGGTGCCCAGGAGCCTCCTCCCTGGCACAGCTCTGGCTCCAGGGCCAGCCCCACGCCGTGGAGTGGCTGAGTACCAATGCTGGCATGTTTTATGAGTTAATTTGCAGTGATTTAGTGCCCTGCACAGCAGCACTAAATCTTCACATCCTTTTTACTGCTTTAAGGAATGCTTTAACTTCTTGGTAGCCACACAAGCTGGTGCTAATCCTTTTGTAGTTATTTGTTTAATCCCCTTGAGAGTGCAAAGCACATTCTTTGCAGGAGGATGAGCCACCCAATCGAAGTTATGAAGCCCTATTTTTTCCAGGCACTTTTCCCAATCAAGCATAGATAACAGAAAATAAAGGAAAAAAAATACCAACCCCCAAATCCAGCAATTGCTCTCTCTTTGGAGGTGGCTGCTGTATTTTACAGTCAGATTAAAAGCTTTTCCCTGGAGCATTCAGCACCCCCAGTCTCCCAAACTGGGGGGGAGGATGGATACCTCCTGGAGCTTCCCCTGCCTTTTGCTTTTCTGAAAACACCGAGATAATTTCCTCCTAAAAGTTCTGTAGTTTCCTGGAGCAAAATCTCTCGGAGGTACATGGATTAGCATATGATGATGAGACAGAGGGAAACTGATTACAGTGTTATCTGAGTGTCTTCTCAGAAGACCATCAAAGGGTCCCTGCACAGCACAGGGAAGGCCACTGAGCTCTCAATGACACCAGCCAAGCTAAGAGCTGATGAACCCCAGAAAACATTGCCCACTGGGAACTTGCCCAATCCATAAATACTGCAAAACATCCCGGGCCCTTAACTAGGCTGGTTGAAGCCTCAGGTTGGAAATGTTTCCTTAGCCAGGGAATATTGGATAAATTGAATAATGGATGGACACAGAGGTCCACCAAGTATATTATGGGATGCCATCCCGTGAATGGCAGGCAGCTCCCACAGTGCTAAGGGAGGTTTCCACCCATCTGTTAATAAAGGTACATGATTATGTTCTGAATCTTTGTCATTTTGAGTCCAGTTCTTAACAGTTTATCCTGGAAAAACCCACAGTTGACAGGTCATAAGAAACTCCTGACATGGTTGGAGTTGGTTCCATCACATATCCTGCACAAGAGCCTTTTCTTTTCCCTTTTCTAATTTATTTATTAAGTTTATTCAACCCTACGCTTGAATAAACTTAATAGAACAATTTCATTGTTCTGTTGCTGGCCCTGAAACCACATTATTGTTGTTCAGTGGCACTGGTCTCATGCTGGAAAATGCACATTGATGGAATTCTGCTTTCATCCAGGAAACCAAAGCCTCCTGCATCCAGACATCTGGAATTTAACCGAAGTGGGGTTTGTACTCTACTGGAAATTATTGCTAAAACAGGAAAAGAGTGGGGAAATATCTCCTCCCACACAGGGACAGCAATGACAGAGGGTGAAGAGCAGGAGATGTTGCTCCTTTTGGCTCCCTGAATGCAGGGAACACCCCTGTGACCCCAGTCCCCGAGAGGTGGGGGGTCTTTCCCCCAACATTCTGCCTGGCATCCCATTCCTGGAATGGCACAGCCAGAGAAACACACAGGAAAGGAAGAGCAGCAGGAACTTCAACTCATCTTTCAAAAGTTCTTGCAAAGAACTCTGAAAATTGGATCTAAATATTAACAGAAGGTCCCAGTTTGGGGCAAGAGGAAAGTTCAGCCTGAAGTTTTACCACAACAGTGAATTCCCGGGGAATTTCCTCGCTGTTTTACAATAATTCAAAAGAAACTCAGAAATCCAAACCAAGAACAACAGACCAATGATTTTCTGCTGAGACTAATTTAAAAATCAGCTTCTAAATGCAAGTCTGTCTTTTTGCACTTGTGGCTGCTCACTGACATGAAAGAAAATGCTGATATATAGATATTTTAAAAACAATCAATCAATCAATCAATATAATTAAAACCAAAAACCACCCAACCCCTCAGATTTTCAATGCAGATGGTGGAACCCTATCAAAACTCAGTCCTATGGCCCCAAACTATATATTTGGAGCTTCTGTTTTAAGCTCTTCCATGGCTGGTTTTCTTAACCTTTGGGAATTAAAAAAAAAAGATACAAACAAGCAAAAGAACGAAACCAACATTTGCAAGTGATGAAGTTTATGCCACATAGGTATTAATATTGTATTTTTACAGTTCAAATATGCAAAATCCAAAAAAATTGGCACATAGAGTGTATCTGTATGTAAAACACCCTCCCAGTCTCCCAAGCAGCTTCATTTGCAACTATTAGGCTCCCAGAGCTAAAATATTCCCCAATTAAAGTAACAAGAAGCAGCACTGTGATATTTTAAGTTTTCTTTTCAAGTCCATTCTGCAGTTGGCTGCAGCCTGTGGCCATGGAGAGCCTCTCCCTGCCAGGTTCAGGGGCAGGATTTATCATTTGCTCTTTGATTTGAGATGTGAATTCTATCCAACGTGATTCTCCTTTTTTTGACCAAGTGAACATTATTTTTACAAGGATAAAACAGAACCTAACTAATGCACTGGAGCTCATCCTCTGCTACCGAGACCCAGCTATAAATAAATGCATGAAATAGGTTTTTCAGAATTTAGCAGAAGTTAAGCAAACTTAAGGATTTCAGCAGGACTCCTGGAGAGTTTCTAGCAGTAAAAACAGCAACCCCAAAAACCAAGGAGTCCTAAAATCACAGAATTGTTGAGGTTGGAAAAATACTCTGAGCCCATCGACTCCCCCAGCACTGCCAAGGCCACCACTGACTGTGTCCCCAAGTGCCACATCCACATGGCTTTGACTCCACCCCTGCCCTGGGCAGCTGTGCCAGGGCTGGGCAGCCCTTTCCAGGAAGAAACTGTTCCTGATGTCCAACCTAAACCTGCCCTGGCACAACCCGAGGCTCTTTCCTCTCATCCCATCCCTTGTTACTTGGGAGCAGAGCCCGACCCAACCTGTCTCCATCTCCCTTGACTCGGGTCAGCAGCAGCAGCAGCACAACCTGTCCCCAAAAAGCCCAGGAGTGGCAGCCAGAGCAGCCCCCTGTGCATCACCCCAGCCTGGCTCCCTGCAGAGCTGGGTATTCCCAGGGCAGCAGGAAACAGCTCCGTGCCAGTGCCAGCCCAGCTTACCACTGCTGCTTCAAACAGCACAACAAGCTGCAGACAAACAAGCCTGGAGTGCTGCTTTTACTAATAAAAATGTGTCAAGATGTACTGCTCAGCAAATGAGGTTGCTTTAGGGAGGTTATTAACTCAGCCTAGTTTTAGCAAAATAATGTCACAAGAGGCGAATGCAGAAATAGATCCTTTGAGGACTCTGGAGGTATCCCAGAGGTTCAGAGCAGCAGCTTTAAAGGCATTAACCTTTAACCAAGGGATGCTTCTTTTGATTCACAGCACCACATCAGTGTGGAGAAAAACTACCTATTTTTTTTAAGCTTTACCCAGAGAACACTAACTTGAGTATTTTTAAAATCCACATTAATTACAGGCCAAAAATATGCATATAAAAATATCTTCTAAAGAAACTGTTCTGAGGTGGATCACATGTGATGAAAGATTATATCCAATTAGAAATATGCAGCAAATTGCCATGAATTATTTAAATTTATCTCGAAAGATACCAAAATTTTAGGGGAAACAATTTTTTTACACTGCATTGCCTCTGCTCTCTCTTCTCAGCAACAAAGCCACGTGATCAAAGGGGTTTTTTCTCCAACCTGCCTGTTCCACAAGGCCAAGGCATTGCTCAGGTGGGAGCAGTGAGCACTCCCTGCTGAGCTCCAGGGGCTGCAGTGCTGCAGAACCCACTGTGGGAGCACAGACCCCAATTGCAGGCTGAGCCCCTATTTCCACGTGCCTGAAAATGCCACCCGAGAACACCCAGGAATTCTGCCAATGAGGGGCAGGTCACAGAAGCCAAAGCAGTGTGAGAACTGGCGTCACTGCCTAAGCCTTGGAGGGAAAAGGCTTTTTAATCTCGCTCTTCATACACCTGCACAGGGGCTAATCCTCCCTTAAACCTTTTTAATACTGGGAGTTGTCACAGCAAAACCCGGTGTTTTAATTTGTCCCCAGGAAATCCCAGCTCGTTACCAACAACCATCACAGGGGTTTGTCTTTCAGCAGTGGCACCTCAATGTCAGCTGATGAGGCTGATTACACATGAGTGTTGTGATTAGAGAGACAGAGTGGATTAGAAACAAATCCTCTAATCAATCCTAATTACCAGATATTAATGCAATTCGTTGAGCAGTTTTGGTGAACACCAGCTCGACTTCTTTAAGGGGAAATTAAATTAGTGTCTCCATTCCAGAAGTGCTAAAAAAGAGATCAGTTTGGGCCATATTAAAGCCTGCAGATAAGCTCCAAGGGAATATGATCCCAGCCAGTTCTTGGTACTTGTGACAGCTTTGCTCTGCATCTGGAGCTCGGTCTGGGGCCAAGTCATACATGGCCTGCAGAAAAACCCCACTCTGTGTGCAGAGTGGATGTTCCTGAATTTAATCCTCCAATCCTCTCCTGTGCCAAGTGATCCACTCAGGAAAAAGCAGCCAAAGTTCATTAAAAAAAAAAATAATTTAAAAAAATCAATATTCAGTACTTTTCTGGGTTCCTCTCCCCCTGCATTTTTAGCTCCTCTTCCATCAAATGGTCTGACCCTGATGACAGAAATACCTCATTTCCAATTCCATGTTATGGGGTGAGGGAGGGACACAGGACTGTTTTAGGAAGCACATGTATATCAACGTACCCAAGTGAAATGCACACAGAATGCACACAAAACCTGTTTTAAAAATAGCTATTTGAGCAAAAATTAGAGGTTATTTACCTGCCCATCACACCACCCACCAACAGGCAATTAAACCATTGGGGCAGAAAATCACATGTAATTTCCCCCAATTCCAGTGCAGTTTCCTGGGAGGTTTTGGAGCCCTGAACCCCGGCTGGGTGCCAGGAGAACATTTCCTCTGTGCCAGGCCCTTCACTGCAATCAGGAGCTTACAATTATCCCCACCTTAGGGAAGGTAATTGCACAGGAGAGCAGGATCTTGCACCCTGAACAGGGCAAAGCTCCTTCCCGGGCAGGCTGAGCCAGGGCTGGGCACTGCCATTTCCCCCAGGGAGGTGCCAGGGGAGCCCTCTCCCCTCTCCCCTCTCCAGCCCAGCTCCCAGGCCGTGCCAAGCACAAGCAAAGGGATTCTCCAGGCTCCATCCTTAAATACAAGAACTCCAAGGATTAGTTCTAGAACCCTAAGGGTCACCCACCAGTCAAATGTTCTCCATTACAGGGGGTTCTGACCTTTCCTGTCATTTTGCAGTTTCTGTACTTAAATAAATCTAAACATTTTCCTAATTACCATTTGCCACAGGAATTTTATGATTAGTTGGATAATTCCTTTAAAATATGCAATCACATTTTCATAATGTATTCATTACCCTCTCAGTACTCTATTCTTGAAACACTAGTTTTCCATTGAGAACATATTTCTGTATTAATTTCCATAAAACAGTTTTAAAAACGAGATTAATATACTTTTTACTTACTATGTAAAAAATAATTTTTGATTAAACCTGAATGAATAATTTGCAATTAATATCTCATTTGAGGAGTTTAGGTTTTCTCTTCCCCCTCCTTTACATTATCCTTGTTCAGCACTTAATTTGGATTTCATCTGCAAGCCTTGAAACCTGAATAGTTCATAATATTCCAGACCTAAGTAGACATCTTATAAAATTATTTCAAATACCAGAGTGGTGGAAAAGCCTTGCACTCAAAACAACTGAGAAATTAAAACTTTGTCAATAGAAGCTGCTGAGCAATTAGCAATTCCTAGAATTAACCTGTTTTTCTAGTCTTCCAAAAAGGAAAAAGAGCCCAGGAGTTCACTTAAGAAGTCAGCTTTGAACCTTTTCTCCCTATCCCATTTTTCCCAGTGTGCAGAATACAGGAGAAATAAAATCCCTATGTATGAGAGTTAAGGTTAAAAGATGGAACTGTGAGCTGGGTACCCATCCAACCACAAACCACCACTGTATTTTTGCCTTTGTTTTGGTTCTGAGATGGGAAACTGCGAGTGAAAATCAATTATTCTTCCAAATGTTCAGTTTCCCAGCAGGCAATAACCCCCCCTCCCCAGTGGGGTTCACAAACCCCATTTATAAAGGACTTCCAGGGAAGCAGCACCTCATGAACTCTGGACTTTGCAGAATCACAGAATCCTTTGGGTTGGAAAAGACGTTTGAGTTCAAGTCCAAGTATTCCCCATGGCCACCACTAACCCACGTCCCCAAGTGCCACATCCACAGGGCTTTCAGATCCCTCCAGGGCTGGTGACTGACAAAAATGCCACGTTTTCCACCCAAAAGTGCACTGGAAGGACTGTGTGAATCCACTCCCCTCCTGACAGCAGCTCGTGGCCCTTCAAAGCACATCTCACTTACACAAGGCAACTGCCTGGAAAACAGAGCCACATAAAAGGGAGTCAAGCTAAACAACCAACACATTACTGGGCTATAAAAATCAATATTAATTTAGGACACTCCAAGACAAGCAATACTGGAAATAGTGTCATGGAATTTATGGAGAAACATACAGGCTTTTGCTCATTAGTTCTAACTAGTGCTGAACAACTTAGTCAACTGCCTCACTGTGGCTGCAATAAATCAGGGTTGCAATGGTGGGGCTGGAAACTAGTGCCAGAATTTTCCATGCAACAGAATTAGGGGTTTATTGTTGAAAAAACAGAAATAACATACACAACTCTGCCTATTTTGAAGTTCCTGGAGCAAATCTGGGGTAACATCTTTACCTCGAGCAGAGGGTAATGCCACCTTTGGGTGTTATAAGTTTCCTGCCAGAGTTTTCTGAACTGGAACTTTGACTTGGTAGAAAAAGAACTCCAGCCGATGCCACAACCTATAGCAGGGGAACATGTCACCAAGGTACACACTTCTGTCCTTGGCCTGGCTCAGCAATTTGTCATTTCCAGTGTTTGTTTGGAAGTTGAGATGGAAAAGATCATGGCCATTTCTGGGCTGTTCAGCTCCCCTCACAAAGCCTGGAAGAGCTGTTGTCACAGACACTGCCAGCCAGCC
The DNA here is from genome assembly GCA_035221455.1 of Xenops minutus. Classification (NCBI taxonomy): domain Eukaryota; kingdom Metazoa; phylum Chordata; class Aves; order Passeriformes; family Furnariidae; genus Xenops; species Xenops minutus. The sequence continues at coordinate 1,167,630 of JAWWEE010000021.1, forward strand.
CATGGCTTTGCCTTCTCCACTCTGCCCTTCTGAGGATGCCAAGCCCTTGTCCCTCAGCTCAGCTACCACTGGCTGGCTCAGAAACCCACACAGAAAAGCAGCAGCTGCAAAGTCAGGGGGGAGGAAACACAAAAAGAAAGCAGAACTCAGTTTCCCAGACCCCACAAAGACCACAAACACTCCCAACTGCACCTCAAGGTCCTTTATCAGAGCACCTGGGGTAAATATCCCACCTGTAGGTAAAATCCCCACACTGCCCTGCTCATGCAGCCAGCACTGCTGGGAAAGGACATGGAGACAGGGGAGGAGGAGCTGGAGGGTCCCACTGCTCTGTCCTGACCAGCCACAATGTCTCAGGGACAAAGTCAGCGCAGCCACACCTGGAATTCCTGAGGGTCTCCGTGGGGGCTGCACCCCCTGGGCATTCAGGACACCTGTGGCACAGGGACAGTCACCCAGCTCATCCCAGACCCACTCACACGTGGGGTTTGTCCCAGCCCACGCTGAGGAGTCCCAAGTGGCATTTCCTAAAGGTCCCAGACTGTCACAGAGCTGTGCCCGTGCAGCACAAGGGGTGTGGGGAGAGCAGTGAGGGGCTTGGTCAAACAAAGCAATCATTTCATTCAATAGCACATAACTTGTGGAGAATTTATGGATCTCCCCACTGGGAAGGCATTTCTCCACTGCTGGCTTTTCTTAAAATACAAGATGCCTGATCCAAAACTGGGTGGGGGGAAATAATGTCCTTTTCCACCTTCAGTTTTTTATAGCCATGCTTTTAGTCGGTTTAGGAAAATCCCTTTCCAAGTAACAGCTCTGTTTTTCAGAGCACAGCCCTTGGAAGCTGCAGTGTCCCACAATACGGGAAATATATCAAGGAATTTTCATAATACACAATAAATTGATTTGGATTTTTCAAACTGGTCAGATTTACACTCTTCTGATGACAAAATGGCTAAAGAAAATCTATATTATTGCCCTTTTTAGTAACCCCATTACATCATTCCTCCTCAGAAACAGCAGAGCATCTGCACAAGGACGTGTCAGACCCCGTGATTTATTAGGAGTGAGGAAGCAGAGGAACACAACAGTGAGCTCTTGGCTTTTGTGTAATGTATAATTGAAAACTCTCACAGAGCTGTGCAATTTAGGAGATTTATTTTGCAGGGAGTCAAAAAAGTTATTGACAAAGTGTTAATAAAGCAGAATCACAGGAGGAATAAATGTAGGTAAGTGTGGAAGATCCAAACATCAGGACTGACTACAGAGACTTCCAGAGGGCTCAGCACCTTCCCAGTCCTGCCCCCAGTGCAGGGAAATATTCAGTGCCCACAGCCCTGAAGTTCTTGCTCAAATAAATCTGTAGCTGGTTTTAAGACTAATACAAGTTGTATTTAATCCCAAGTGATTTACCAGCATCTTCAGTAAGAAATTAAGATGCTATCAAAAATAAAAACACATCTTTCTTTGGGGAAGTCTCCTGACTTGACTTCTTCTAAACATCCACATTTGCTACGGGCTTAACTCATTTTTCTTACTTTTAGAAGTGAGCAAAGCCTTTTCTTAGCTGCACTTCACAAATAGATTTCACTTTCCCTTTTTTCTGGCTGCCATGTGCTGCACTCCAGCCAGCCCAGCCAGGCTGTGTGAGTGATCAAACTGGGTTAAATAACACTGCAAGGCTGGGGATGTAAAGTTGTGAAGTGGTTTCATGGGTTGGACTTGATGGGATTAACTTGCTGAGCGACTGCAGGAACCACACAGGGAAGGAGGAGAGGGGGAATTAGAGGAGGCAGATTAAATATAGAAACAGTAACTGTGCAACTTGCCTTGGTATTTCCAACCCATCCTTCCCTTCCCCAACCACACCAGCCTCAGCAGAGATTTCCTTGCCTTCCTTCTGCAGCTCTCAGTTTATTTCCTCACTCACCACCCCAGTGACTGCGTGGCTGACAAGCAACCCCAAGATGTGTTTAGGAATGCCCCAATAAAGACTGGGTGCACCTTCACGCTGTATAAAAGCAGGTGTTGAAGGAGAGGATGGACCTGCCAACCTGCTTAAATAGCTATGGAAATTAAGTTACTGAGAGATGCTGCTGATGGTTTTCTCAGAGAAGGAAAGTGTGCAGGACCCAGGTCCAGCTGAGGTGGCACCAGGGCTGGGCACACTCGGGGGCAGCACAGAGACTGACCCAGGGACTCGGCACTGTGGGAGACCACAAGTCTTCTTTGGCTCATTAATGGAGGAATTCTCCAGGGAGGTAAGAGAGAAATAACTACCACTGACAGTAAATTAAATAGGCTGATGCTAACTTGAAATCTATATCTGAGGGAGACAAGGAAATGATGCCCAAGAGTTAATTAATTCATTTCTAACCCATTGCTTTGTCTGCAAAGTACAAACACCTCACAGCAAGCTGAGGATGAGAACAAATGTGGAGATTCAGGCCACCATGTCACAGCAAAGGAGAAGACTCATATCATATATGATCTGAATAATCATCACATTCAGTTTGGTCCCCAACCCCGATAAAACTCAGCTTTGACCTGTAATTTCCTCTATTTGGGAAATTTAAGAGGCTCACGGTGGGATTTTGGGATGAATGTGCAGGGCCAGGTGTGGGACTCAGTGATCCTGGTGGGTCCCTTCCAGCTCAGGATATTCTGGGATTCTACCATTCTAAATAAATAGGTATTTTCTTTAACAGGACACTTATTTCAGAGGTTCTGTACCTGATTGAACACAGATAAAATGGCCTGTTCTGAAAATTCCTCAAGACATTGATTTTCAAGTCTTGAAAAATTTTAGCATCTTCCCAGTTAGATGATAAAATTATGAACACAGACGTGACTCCCCCCAAAATATATTTTATCTTATCTATATTTAAAGGTGCTAGAAAAACAAATAAGGAAAAAGCTTTCAAAAACAGGGGAATTCAGAGCTGCCCAAATCATCTTCCTCAGTGCTTTGAACAAGTCAGTGTCAAAGGGAAAGGAAGCAACTCCCCCTTCTCAACATCTCCCTCTCCCAACCTCTCCATGATCAGAAAGTCCTAGTTAACACAGGTTGAGCCCATACTGACCAAAGGTCCTGCAGACAAATTACCCAAATGTCAGTGCCCCTGTCAGTCTCCACCACTCCCCCAGGCAGGGCAGTCACATCCCCAGCACACGAGCAGAGGGGAGTTTCCATATCTCTGGTTATTTATGCACTGAACAAGAATATTTGCCCAAAGCAACCCAGCACCAAGAAAAACACATTTGGGTGCACAAACAGGGGCATGTGGGAACAAGCAAAGCCAAAAGGAAGAGCACCATAAGTTCACTCACTGGAAAGCAAAGGTTGAGGCTGGTCGTGGCTTTTATCCCAAGGAACTGAGGTCACACAGGAGGGAAAACGTTACTTCTCACAGTGAAACTCAACCTGTTCCATTTCTCAAATATGCACAAGACAACTGTGAGTTTTGGAGTGTTACTGATGTGAATTACAACTCCAGCTTTATATACACTCATTTTTAATCATGGAAAAGAGATTTGAGTCATCTTCTTACAAGTCCCATTGCTTGTTAACTTGTGCCGTCACAGTCTCAAAAGTGCTCTCAGTGACTTCTCAATTCTTTCCCCTCTTCTCCCCGAGGCTAAACTGTAAATCTGCATTCTACAGACTGTGCCAGGTCAATATTTTCTCTAAACACAAATATTTTCTACTTCATGGGCATTACCTGAAACCTCAAGGCCAAAGGTCCCACCAACACCTCCGTGCAAGTCCAAAAATATTCACCCAGATATTCAAATTCCAGGCCTGCCTTGGCTCAAAACTCATTAATCTGGAGGGCTTTGCATACATCTACATTTAACATCAAATTCTGAACCTCTTTTGAGCAGATTCATGCACATTAATAGAATGGGGTGATCTGAGCAGCCGATTAGCCATGAAATCAGGAGCATTCAGCAGGAAAAGTCTGCAAAGATGAGACTGCTGTGGGAGGCCCGTGGAGGTGCCAGTGCAGGGCTCTTGACACGGTAATTGCTTGGAGGGAACGTTCCACCTGTCAAACACTCTGCCAGCAACATCTCAGCCTTTAATGGCTTTAATTAAAGGGCTTACATTTAGCCACCTTGGTTTACACATAAAATTAAAGTTATACCGCCTGCCACTCACATCAACAAAGTGTTTTACGGGCTCTGACTTCTCTGGTCCTTCAGTTTTAACCCAGTGTGTTCCTTTCCCACAGAACCACACAGTCCTCTCTGGCCTGTGCCAATAAATCTTCATTACTGGGACACTGATATTGAACTGCAAGCACCTTCCAAGCAGAAAAAAACCAGCCTTATTGCCACTGAAAGAAAGGATGGCTGGCAGAGCATGATTTATGGCAATTAGCAAGATTAAGAGCCACAATTAACTGCAATTAGACAATAGAATATTAAAGGAGAAAAATTGCCCTGCAGTAAATAAATACAGGGATGATGCAGCTTGCAGGGGCTGAGGCAGAGCTGGGCAGCCCGAGGCACTGAAGGGGCAGGAGCTGAGCACAGCCTGCCAGGGCAGTGGGACAGTGCACACCCTTGCACATGCAGGATCCACCAGTCCCTCTTCTTTGAGGAGTGTTTACAGCACTGAAAGCCCGTGCAGCCACTGAGTAGTAAGTTTGTAAAGAAAAAGAGAAATGCAAGATGTTTCCAAAACAGAAGAGACATTCACAAAACAGGATCTTTTCCAGATCCCAAACAGCTTTGGGTTCTCTGCTTCTGGAAAAGGAGTAAATCAGCCCCGTTCATTACAGCATTAAAAAAGGTTTCTCTCCTCCTGTGTGGCTCCTGTGCAGTATCCTGCTCTCATCTCCCTCCCCTTCTGCAGCCCAGAGATCAGCTAGACCAGGACTTTTCCCCAGAGCTGTCATTAACCAACACATTGCCTCCCTTCTCCCCACTGGCAGCCCTGAGAGAGAGGGTGGGACATGATGTTCTTCTGACATCCACCTGCATTTTTCACAGCTCCTCATAAGGATATGGTCCAAGGTCCCAAATCCAGCCCTGCACAAGGAGTGGGGGGAGCAGCAGAAGCTCTGCAGCCACAGAATTCACTGTGTCATTGGGCAGGGATTATTTCCTTCTTTGAAACAGCCCTTGCCATCAAAGCAGTCCTTGAATACCCCACTGAGGACCCGGAGAAGTGGCAAGAGAATTGTAAAAGCAACATAAAAACTCCTGCTTGGGACCCACAAGAGGATTTTGTCCAACGTGCATCATTTCCCTTTAGGAGAGGCCATAAATGCTCTGCCTATAAAAAACCATAGAATGTCTTCAGAGGTCCTCAGGTGGAAACAACCAATAGCACTGACAAAAGCCACATCCATTTTACTTTACAGAAAGGTTTGGGTTGGAAGGGACCTCAAAGCCCATCCATTCCACCCCTGCCATGGACAGGGACACCTTCCACTAGCCCAGGGTGCTCCAAGCCCCGTCCAACCTGGCCTTGGACACTCCCAGGGCTGGGGCAGCCCCAGCTTCCCTGGGCAAACTTATTTCCCCAACATCCCTGGCTCCTTCCCAGGCACAGCTTGACCCACCCCTTGGGCTTCCTCGGAGGCTGCAGCTCACCCAGAGGTGCCCAAAAACTCACCCAGCCCTGAAACATCCAAAAAATATCCCCACAAACGGGCAAGAACCTTCAGAGCTTTGCACAGCTTGTCAGCTTGATGTTGCCAACGGGGCAAAATATTTGTTGGAGGGTTTTTTGTTGGCTTTATTGTTTGTTTTTTTTCAGTTTGACAAACACTGAAAGATATGCTCTGACACAGCCCCTCCCAGTCAGCAGGTCTAATGCAGTCACTGAGCCACATCAGTGCATCGATCTGTGCTACAAATAAAGGCAGTGGGGAAGTTGTGCTGCTCAGATTTAAGAGCTGCTCAAAGGTTGTTACCAGTTGGTGAAATATCCCTTATTTACTTGTTCCCAAGAGTCTTCCCAAATCCAGCACTTCTGTCTTGTGACAAATTAGGAAATCAAGAAAGAAAAAGAATTTTCCTTTTTCTTGTAGCTGTCTATAATCTAAATAATAACTCTGCAGCAAGCAACAGCCTCACGTTAGAATATTGATCAGGCATTAATTTCTTCACCAAAAGGGTTGTCACAGGGGGAGTCCCCATCCCTGGGGGGATTTAAAAGTGTAGATGTGACACTTGGGGACATGGGTTAGTGGTGCCAGTGCTGGGGGTAGTTGGACTCAGTGATCTCAGAGGGGGTTTCCAGCCTCAGCAATTCTGGGACTCTATCCTATAAGAACCTGTGCTGTTACAGACTCCCTTTTATATACATATATGTATGACTGAAGAGGACCACACTAAATGCAACAAGTCTTTTTCCATCCAGCACAAACCTGCAGTCCCCAGGTCAGTAGCAGAAATCAATTGAAATTAGATTTTTTTCAAATCCAATTAGAATATTATTCCCCAAGACTAAATAATCCGATTCCAACCACATGATGCCAAGTCAGAAAACGACTCAATTTTATTACTGTGTGTGGAGACATAGAAACATGTCTGGAGTTAAGGAAAAATGTTGTTCTTTTGAAGCAACAAGGAGAATTTCTGTTAAATACCAGGAACTCATCAGTAAGAAGTAAAAGAAGAGGAAACCAAGCATGGTTTATGTAGAATGGGAAATTGCAATTAAAAAAGTGAAATCCTATTAAACATCATTTTTCCAACAGACAGAAACACAAAGAACTCAATTTTCAATTTCTTGTATTATTTTGTACATCTTTGCTCAAGAAAGATGAATTTCCATGTATACAAGTATTGCATGGATGACCAAGAAGTGGGAACAGAGGAAGAGATTAAAACAAAATTGCTTATTTAGCCTAGAAAATTAGATGGATTTTGTGCCAGTAAATAAATAAGGGAGAGACAAGAAACACTTTTGCTGTAAGACAAAGTTAGACAAAAGAAAATGGACTGAAAACCAAGGTTGAAAAACCAGAGCCCTTAAAAAGACAAAAACACCCTGTTAGCAAATATCAGCTAAGCAGGGCCCAGCCAGATGGCCCTGAGTGGCTGTACCCAGGGGGCTGCAGTCCAGCAGAAGATATTCCTGCTAACCCAGCCCCTGGACAGTGAGCCTGCACTCCCCAATCTTTCTACAGTGGGTTAATTCAAATAAAAGTCACTCTGACAGGGCTCTGAGTCAGCCAGGGCAGAGAGAGAAAACATCATGGAAAGACACTACAGAAATTCCAGAAAACCACAACACAACTCTGTAAAGACAAAAAATGCAGATCCATTAAGGGAAAATACATTTAAAACATACAAATAAATGTACCTGTTTCATATCTTCCTTCCACTCATGTGACCTGTTCCTTCCAGCAGCCTCCAGAGTGACAGAAAAGCCTCTTTCTGTGTGCTCAGGGTGTTGGTGAGAACCCTTCTCCCTGCAGGGACATGCCAAGCTGCAGCCCATCATCCCTGGGCTGCCCCACTGCAGTTCCCTCCCAGGTGAGCTGACCCCAGTCCCACCTCTCCAACCCCCCCACACCCTGCTCTGCTCCCAACCAGGCCAGCAGCTGCAGAATAACTAGTGATCCAGCAATAAACCCAATAAATGGGGGTCACAGAGCTCTCAGCCCTCCAGAGCAGGGGCAAGGGGTACCTCGGGTGGGCTGCAGGGACGCCTGGCATTCACAAACATAAATAACCACAAGAAGGGTTTATTTCTAAAATAATAAAAAATATCTGTGCAGAACAGTTTCCTCAGGGGAGCCATGAGGAAGACTGCAGACTACAGACATTCCAGTAGGATTCTGGGATGAAACACTGCTGGATGTTTCCAGTCCTTAACACAAAGCCCGAGGTTTCCCATCGTGGAGCTGTGAGCAGGGAGCAGGACACGAGTGTCCTTCAGCTCTCTGTGCACAGCCACGTGTGAGCTCTCAGTCACAAGGTAAAAGCTCTCCAGAACCAGGGGGTTGGAATCACTGTGTCACTGCTTTTTAAAAGCAAGGGTTTGTATAATGTCCAGACTGTCTGGTTTCAGGTTGGATAAAGCAAAGATGCAAACTAGAATTTGTATGGCTTCATATTAATCAAGCTGGGCTTAAACTAAGAGTTTTCTTACCTGGACATGTAGAGAAAATACACATTTCTCTTTCTGTGCTTCATATGAGATATTTGCTCTAGCAGCTTCCCTTCCCTTACTGCTCCAACTGCAGCGTTCCATGTTAAAACTTCTAGGAACAAAACCCCTCTTTGTACAAGAGCAGAAAAATGCTCGAGTTCTCTGGGCTGTTCCTGTGCTACAGGGTTGGAAATTAACACTTGGAGGACATTCCTTCAAATATTCTTCTTAGCCATCATGGGGTTAACATTAAACTCTGACAGGTATTTCCAGGCTCTCTAAAATGCTGTGATGGAAACTGAGAGTGAATTCCCAGGTGGTTCTGGCTCATCTGCATCTCTCCCAGAGATCTCTCAATTGACACCTTGAAAAATGATGATGATCTGCTACAACTTGGCTTAATTAATTGAACTGTTCATCCTCCCTCCTCCCCCACATACCACACCTGATGTGCAGAGTCAGTAAGCTGAATAATTACAGGAGGAAAGCAGGGACACTGAGGGAGAAGGCAGAGAACTCAAGAGAACAATTTTTGTCAAAAAAATTCAGTCATCCATAGGTGAGAACTCTGGGTAAAATTAACACATAAACCTAATTTCTGATGTTTCTAATAGACAAGCATTTAAACATAAATTGTCTACAGAATAGATCAATGTTTTCCAATATTGCTTTAAAGGTTTCCCACTGCCAGAGGGCAGTTAGGTGGGATATTGGGAAGGAATCCTTCCCTGGGAGGGTGGGCAGCCCTGGCACAGGGTGCCCAGAGAAGCTGTGGCTGC
>JAWWEE010000021.1:1219954-1233548 GCA_035221455.1 Xenops minutus
TCTCTCTCCATCTTTCTTGCAGCTCCTTCAGGTCCTGCAAGGCCACAATGAGGTCCCCCCAAAGCTTCTCCTCTCCAAGCTGAAAATATCATGGAATTTTCAGGAATCCTTTATAGACTTCATTTACCATCACAATCAAATAATGTCTCCTGATTCCAAACTCTGTGTGTTTGGGTGTGACCTTTAAGGTCATCCTTGACTCTTTTGATCTGCTGTTACTTTAAGGATGGTTTTATCAGGGTGGAATAATTTCCACTTCTTGTTTTAATACCAGAAAGAAAGAAAAATCAGGTTGGTTGATTTTAATGCTGCTAAAACCCCCTTCTTGCACTAAGTAAGAGGGTCAGCCATGGCTTTCCTTTGGGTGGTTAAAAAGGGAACGTCCCCAAATCCATCTGGGAGGTGATTTGGTTTTCCCTGGTTCTCCCTCCCCCATGAGAGCCATCACTCCATCCAGGCCAGAATCCCAGAGATTTAAGAGCATTTCCATTCCAAAGGCCAAAATTCTTTGGCATCCTCCCTTTACGTGCCCCACAAGGCATTTGAAATCACAGGGGCTGATTTTATGCACCAATTTTATGCACGTAAATATATTCACTATTTATATCACCAACAATTCACCAACCATTTAATCCCAAAGTTTCCAGGGAGGGAAGAGTTCCAGAAAAGTTCCAGCTCTGCTGCCTTCAGCAGGCCAATAAATTCATGATGATCAAGCAGGTTTTGCAGAAATAAAATGAAGATCCTGAAAGAACAGCGACGAGCAAAACTTCCAGACTCCAAACAAAGTCGGAGGTGAATCACTAAATCAATGCTGGCTTTAATTTTACTTTTCTTACCAAAGGAAAAGAAGAAGAAGAAGAAGAAAAAAAAAAAGGGTCATGAATTCTTATCAAGCTTCCTTAAAGGACAGCTTGGCATTGGCTCTGCCTTCTTAAAATTAAAATTATATTGATTTTCCATTTTATTAAATAAATGTGCCTCCCTGAGCTTGCTTTAGGGAAAGAAAAATGTTTTCAGTGCAATTTTCTTTTCAGCAGTTGCCTGGACTTTGCGTGGGAAGGCACAAAGGGATGGCCTGAATTCCAAGGCACTGGTGGCACAGGGCAAGTTTCACCCTCTGAGGAGAAATAAAACAAAAGGCAGCTTCTCTCAGCATTGATGTCTTGGGTTAAAACTGAATATGTGCATTTTTTAGGAAAAAAAATTGGTGGTGTGAAACGTCCATGGATATTTGCATTATTTAGGAAAGAAACTGATGGTTGTGTCAATTGTACGTGAAAATTCACAATGTTCAGGAAAGATATTGGTGGTTGTATGAAATATCCAGGAATACTCACATTATTTAGGAGTGAAATTGGTTGTTTTATGAAATATCCAGGAACATTTACATTATTTAGGAGAGCAATTGGTGTTTGAATGAAATATCCAGGAATACTCACATTATTTAGGAGTGAAATTGGTGGTTGCATGAAATATCCAGGAATATTTGCATTATTTAGGAAAGAAACTGGTGGTTGTATGAAATGCTCATGAAAATTCACACTGTTCAGGAAAGAAATTGGTGTTTGTCTGAATTGTCCTTGAATATTCACATTATTTAGGAGTGAAATTGGTGTTTGCATGAAATATCCAGGAATATTTGCATTATTTAGGAGAGAAATTGGTGTTTGAATGAAATATCCAGGAATACTCACATTATTTAGGAGTGAAATTGGTGTTTGCATGAAATATCCAGGAATATTTGCATTATTTAGGAGTGAAATTGGTGGTTGTATGAAATGCCCATGAAAATTGACACCATTCAGGAAAGAAATTGGTGTTTGTATGAATTGTCCTTGAATATTCACATTATTTAGGAGTGAAATTGGTTGTTTTATGAGATATCCAGGAACATTTACATTATTTAGGAGAGAAATTGGTGTTTGAATGAAATATCCAGGAATAGTCACATTATTTAGGAGTCAAATTGGTGATTGTGTGAAATATCCAGGAATATTTACATTATTTAAGAATGAATTTGGTTGTTTTATGAGATATCCAGGAACATTTACATTATTTAGGAGAGAAATTGGTGGTTATGTGAAATATCCAGGAATACTCGCATTATTTAGGAGTGAAATTGGTGATTGTGTGAAATATCCAGGAATATTTGCATTATTTAGGAAAGAAACTGGTGGCTTTATGAAAGCAGGATATCAATGCTCTCAAATCCTTCTACATTCAAACAGACAACCCCTAAATGGGCAAAGCTGAGTTACATCCATTAGAGCTTCCCTTGGATCTTTGCAGCTTGGGAAGGGTGGAAAGACCAGATTTTAAGACACAATTTGGGTACCAGAGAGCTGCCCAAACCCCCTTTATTTGTTGGAAAAGCCAGTTAAGACTCCGTGGCATAATTTACCAAACACGAGCACTCGAGAGCGAGGGAATGAATAATTGAGAGGCTCATTAACCTCGCATCATCAACACAATTAGCAATCTCCTCAACCCTGGAGAGGGGAACATTTCAGCACAGCACAAGCACCATCCCTCTGGCTCTGGGGCCAAAATATTCCAACAAGAACCAAACCCAAAGAATAAACTGTCCTGAAATGCAACAACCACCTGGGAAACCACCAAAGGCCTGGCAGGGCAGCCTAATTTCAGTCCTGCATCCCAGTTTTTCCACCTCTGTCCCACTTTGGAATGGCATAAAAGGTGGTTTTTTTTGCTGTGACATCCCAGCTTGGACAAGTTTTGGAACTAAAATTGTGTTTTTCTGTCCTGGTGTGATGGGATTTGAAAGCCAAGTGAAGCCACACTTGGCTTTGAGATGGATTTTTGGTAGAAATGATACCACAAGTGGATTTTTAACCACCTTTTAGAAGGAGAAATATAATTCTGGGCTTTGAAGGAATAATAATGCCCTTCCAGGTTTGTTCTTCTTGAGAAGATCCTTCCCAGACTTCCCAGCCACGTGGATGCTCCAAATTGCACTTCTTTTTCACATAAAAACCTGGTTTGGGGATTATTTGGATGCCCAGGGAAAAGGGATGTTCCTGGCTGGGAAAAGGGATGTTCCTGGCTGTGTATTTTCTCACAGGTTCACAAAGAGTTTTCAGGTGTCCAATTCCTTTGGTCTTTTCCATTGCTAAATGAAAATTCTTCCCTGTATTATATTCCTTTTCTTCCCAACCTTTCTGCCCTAAACCCCTACAAGAAAGACACAACCCCTTGCTCTTCACTGGCCAATTAACATCCCAAATTATGACAGCTCTCAAGACTTTTATTTTCTTCCTCTTCCTGGAATTTTCCTTTTTTTTAATGTTTTTTCTCCTTCTTTTTTTTGCTTCTCCAGCTGTTTTCCTTTCCCTCTGACGTTTCACCTCTTGGAAATGTCAGATTTTTCTCTTGTCTTTCCAGTTTTCTCCCTCCTTTGTCAGACTTTTACCTTGCCCTGAGAACTCTGATAATGCTCTGAGGTTGTTGGGCCTTGACTCAAAGTCTCATTTCAGGGGTTTTGATGGAAACCAAAGGTCAAAATCTCTCAGAATTCACCGACTTCGTGTTTGGTTTCAGTCTCCAGCATGGTCTCCTTCCATTCTCTGAGGAGATCCTGTGCAAACTCTATTGGATCTTGAAGACCTCTTGGCCTTTGATGAATGTTTGGGCAAATTTGGAAGAAACACTTGGAGGGAGGAACCTCTTCCTTCTCCAGTCAGTCCTGTGCCACCAGCTATCCAGGACAGGGACATCTGGGGGACACTGGGGACAACCCCATCCAAGGGTATGGGACACCTTCTGGGAATGGGAATGGGTTAGGGCTGTGCTGGATGTGGGGCTGTGTTATCTGCAAGGCCATTACCAGAAAGATGAAATGTTTATTAGAAGGTCTATTTGAAAAAGATTGTCTGACTCCCCCTTCTGCCCAGCATTCCTGAAACTCTCCTCTTGCCATTGTTCTCCAGGGTGACTCATGGATTGGGAAGAACAAAGGAGTGTTCCTCCTTCGTGGCAGGCAGGCTGCAGGTTGGGAGATCATGGCATGGAATCTTGGAGTTATGGAATAATTTGGGTTGGGAGGGACCTCAAAGCCCATCCTGTGCCACCCCTGCCATGGGCAGGGACACCTTCCACCAGCCCAGGGTGCTCCAAGCCCCGTCCAACCTGGCCTGGGACACCCCCAGGGATGGGGCAGCCACAGCTTCTCTGGGCACCCTCCCAGGGAAGGATTCCTTCCCAATATCCCATCTAAATCCACCCTCTTAGCTTAAAACCCTCTCCCCTTGTCCTGCCACTATCTGCCTGTGTATAAAGCCACTCTTTATCTCTTTTCTAATCCCCCTTTCACTGGTGGCAGGTGCTCTAAGGTCTCCCTGGAGCCTTCTCCAGGCTGAACAATCCCAGCCAGCCAGAGTGTCACGCTTCTAAATGATACAGGTTTCTGACAGTGAAGAACTGGAGATTAATTTAACATCCTGCAGAAGATAAATAAAGACGGGAACACCTTGCAAACACACTGCCTGCACTTGCTGAGTTTGTTTATTCCAAAGCCCCGCAGCTTTCAGGACTCTGCAGGGTCCCAGGGGTGAGGATTAGCAGCAGCACAGGACAAGGACAAAGGGTCTGGGCTGAGTTCTGGTGTAAACAAAGCCATTAGAGCCTCAGGGGATGGAAATACAAACAAGCAGCTCTGTATCTAAATATTGGCTTTAAAAACAAATGCTTACTCACATTCAGATTATCAGGGCACCGGCAAAGGGCAGCATTCCAGGAAACTCCAGGTGTAAAGTGAAGGAAGCAGAGTCAGGCAGGCAGAGTGGGTGAAAACATACAGCCTGGGCTGGCAAAGCTGCACAAACACTGTGAGATATGGAGGCTCACAGGCACTTAAAACCTGGGGTCTGGCTGTCCTGAGGTTTGCACCACACCAGGAACCCCTGTCCCCTGGAGCTGCCAAGCTCTGACTGAGCTGGATGGCCTTGGAGCCTGACCTTGGCTCAAGGCAGCCTCCAAATGGGCTGTGCAGTTCTAGCAGTGAGGGGTAAACAACACACAGTATATCTGGGAGAGACGTGGGCTGGCAACTTATTACACCCTAACGAGTCCCCAGCTCCAGCCCACAGACACTGAGCAAAGGCTGCTCAACAAAACTCAACCACCACACACCAGTAATGAACAGCTTTTCTGGAAACTTATTCCTGCCAACACAGAAAAACTGCGCTCTCTAATCAATATGTATTATTTAGCATTGGTTGCTAAATTCAGAATTATAATCAGCATAATGAGACTTCCAAAATACGACGACATCCCTGGAAGACACACATGCTGCCAGCTCAGAAACACTCCCCACGTTCAGCAGAGTTAACACTCAATTCAGTGCACACAAATTACAAACCTCGAGAAAGACAACAACCAGTCCACTCCTCTTCCATGCCTGAACAAGGAAAACTCATCAACTCTTCTTTTACAGCCTTTGTGGTGCCATAGGCTGTTTGTTGAAATACTTTCCATGTTTTTCCTTAGATAGGCAAAACCCAACCAATTGTTCTTTTCTGTGGATGGGTTGAAGCACAAGAGCTTCAGGTACTTTGTGTTATGACTAAACTCCATCACAGAGACAACCAAGGGCTCCACTCAGCATCCTCAGCTTAGCTCATACTTCACAAAACTCCCCCTAAAATCAGGAAGAATTTTACAAGACTTATAAGGAAAGTGACATCAGTAAAAGCCTGTTATTAGTGAAAGAAAACCTTACTCAGAAGGGTATAATTTTACTTCTACCCAAAAATTATATTGGGATTCCTAGAGCAGTATCTGTCATTTGATACCTCCAATAAATCTGGGAAGTGCTTACCAACTAAAGCAACACCTCTAATTTGATGTACATCATGTTTGTGCCACCTGTGCCCCCCAGGGACCCCATCCCACGTCACCAGGAGTTGTGCAGAATGGAAATCATGAAAATCCTCAGGGCTGGCTCTCAGTGAGACAACAATAACAATAAAGTCTCCATCTATCCCTCCTTTAGCTCAGGGCCATTCCCTTTTGTCCTGTCACTACATGCCCTTGTGATAGGGCATACCATATATATATAAATATACGTATGCACGTATACATACACAGCAAGAACAACATCACAAGAATATTTCTCATAATACAGAAACTCCCAAGTGACTGGAAACCAGCTCATATAACAGAGAAGTTATTCATCAGTAACATCTGAAATTTTAACTTCATGAAAATATTGCTCCTCTTCACTCGGGGAATTGCTCTAAAGGTGTCTGTCACTGCACACCCCCCTCCCGAATCTGTTCTCTGCTCAGGAACTGCTGAAGGCACCTAATTGAGCCCACCCTGCAGTTCCAGAGCCCCTGACCCAGCACAGCCCTCAGCAGGAGCCTCCCCTCAGGATGAGGGAACATCCAGGGCTGTAATCCAAATTACTCTTTTGTGCAATGCACTGCTGAGGAGTTTGGGACTCGTTCCTTGAAAATAGGCTTTGACACAACATTAGAGCAGAAGCTTCCCAGTGACCTGGGAGAATCACTCAGCATATTTTAAAGGGAGGGGCCCAACAGTTTTGGAACTCAAGCACTGGATCAAATACACTGAGTTTATAACTTCCTATGCAAGTGCTGCCCTGGTAAGTGAAAACAGAGGTTGTCTTTTGAATTCCAAACGAAATGTGCCTAATGTGAACGCCGTACATACATTTGTAAGAACTGGCTGCAATAGCTACATTCCCTTTTTCAAACAATTTGGGCCCTGGTGGGAGAAAGTTCCATCCAGTTTCACAGACATTTGGGCACTTTTGAAATGCTGCTGTTGTACCATCACTGATCCTCAGCCTGCACTCTGACATAAAACCGATCTTTGACATGAATAGCTCTGAGAAACAACAGCAGAGTTGAGAATGTGCATATAATATTTAGCATTTTATAAAGCTCAACACTTCCCTTTTTCTTCCTCTGCTGCTTTATAGATCCAATAACCATTATCTGCATTCCAGATGTGTAAGGAGTAACTGATGTTCCCAAAGCGTTTGCAAATGAAGAGTATTATATAAATGTAAGGTAAGTGACTATTATAGTTCCTTTAAGGTGATAATGCCACTACATTCCCAGGGGTGTTGGGCAGCCTCTCATAATGAAGTATTATTCAGTACAGTGAAAAATAGAATTATGTAGAAGCAAGAGTTTCCTCTGCTCCTTGGACTAACTGCACTTGAACTGGGTGTCTATTCACCTCCAAGACATGTGCTGCTTCCCTTGGACATGCTATCCTGGAAAACAAGCACTCAGAAATAGTCAAAATGCAAATGAAACCTTTCCTGCTTTAGATTATACTTTGAAACATGACATTAGGGGGAAAAACAAAGGATAGTTTTATAGCCTAGAACTTCCAGAGGGTGGGGTTAGATGGCAGGGGTGGCTCTGGATGGGCTTTGAGGGCCCTTCCAACCCAAACCATTCTGTAGCTCTATGATTACAAATTTGCCACAAATTTTAAAATATAAATTAATAAAAGGAAACAAGCAAGAATCCAAGAGAAATCAAAAGCCCTGGATTGCAACAGGAGTGCATCAGTCTGCTCTAAATACCCACAAAGCCAAGCGATCCCACTCAGCCAAGTCTCACAAATGATTTTGGGAACCACCAGCTGCTTATAAAGCACAAGCCCTTGAGGGCCTGTCAGTAACACAAAGTGAATGAGCTGGCTCTGGGGCACTCCTGGCATCTTCTTGCAGGCATGAGATCTGGAAGCTTCTCCTTCCAGATTTCTGATGTACAAACAGCTTCTCCTGAGGAACTCTCTAAACTAGGCAGTGTTTAACAGCAGCTGATGAGAAAGCAAGTGATGCAGATGTTGCAAGTGATGCAGATGTTGGCACCCAACCTGCTGGCCAGCAGGGCTAATGGAAAGCCAGGCTCTGGACACCCTCGGGATCAGCAGCTGGAGCCCAGCCCTGCCAGCTGATGGGAGCTACAGCCAGCCCCTGAGTGCCTGGAAAACCTGCTGCTGTGGGTCAGATTGCTGGACAAGGTCTGTACACATCACTGGCCTCTCCAGTCCTCCCCTGGGCTGGGGAAGAGGATCAGATGAACACACAGCTCTGGACACACCTCCACACCCGCTCCTGGCTCTGCTCAGGGACACAGTGCTGGGGCAGAACCTGGGGGCTGATGCTCTCAGGGTCACAGCAGACAGAACCACCGAGTTCAGTTTTCTACTGAATGACAGAAGAGACAGTGAGATGTGGTTTTCCCCTGGGGGGTGTCATTAGGGACATTCTGGGTGACAAGTAAATAGACTGGATCATTCCACCCTGGGATTTCTCCATGAAGTCAGTGGTACAGGGGTGGAGCCCACCTGGGGCAGGCAGGAGATGCCCTCTCTTCCAAGGTGTGACAGCTTTGCAGCTCCAAGTTCCAGCAGCACAAGCTCCCTGCTGTGCTAAGGCTGTTTCCCTTCTGGCCAGCAAACACCATTAGATGCCAAGCAGTGCTTCCCTGCAAAGGCCAGACCCCCTAATGACGAGGAATTAAAGCAGACTCGCAGTCAGCCCGTGATGAATTTGCAGTCACCAGGGGTCGAGCCCTCTGCTTCCCTGCTGTCGCTTCCATGACATCTTGCATTTGCTCCTACATTATCACACTGTGCTTTTTTCCCAGCTGGAGGCAAAGGAGTTTTGTATTTAGGATGTCTGTGCAGAGATTCATGGCATGTTCCCCCCTCTCAGGATTTGGGCACACCGAGGCAGGACCGTGCCCTGATGCCAGGGCTGTGGGCAAAGGAGGGATGGTGGCAAGGCTTTTACAGCAGGCTGAGGTGTCCAGGAGACAGAAATTAGAGATCTATGAAATGATTTGGGCCATATTTCTGCCAGGCCATCCCTCTGCCCAGGTTCCAAGGGACAAGGACACAATTCAGCACCCCTGGCACCAGATAGGGGACCACAAGGGCTGAGAGTTGTTCCTCTTCTCAGAATCTTCACAAGAGTCTGAGATTGATTTTGTTTTCCATTTTCCTTCTACTTACACTCCATCTGCACTTCAGTACTGCACATTTAACATTGCCCTGGCCAAATACTCTAAGGGACAAAAACTCCCCTTCAGGGACCTGAGGGGCTGGGAAAAAACCCAGAGGGAAGGGAACTAAGCACACTGGACAAATTTTCCAACAACATGAAATTTTGGAGTTTTTAATTCAATTTAACTTTCTGCCTCTGAGCTTGGCAATATTACAAACACCAATAAATTCATTTTCTACCTTAAGGTCATTGAAACTCGTGCATTTAGGTACATTACACAAAGATTTCTGTAAGTAAATGCTCTATTGCCTTTGTCTCTAATTTCTTTTTCCTTTGCCCTTTTAGTGCATGAAATAGTTTGAAATCATTAGATACAAAAACTTTTAGATGTTTACCACATCCTTAGAGATCTGCATCCTTACCTTCCTCCACAATTTTCCTTTATTCAATCTGGTCTAAATCATAAAAATAATAACCAGGAATGGCATTAAGATCTCATCATCATCATCTCCTCTGCAAAATCCCTGGCATTTAACTTATTTCTCTGTGACTACCTGCTGCTGTACATTTTCCCCACAGAGAAATGACTAAAAGTTACATTAAGAGGAATTTTGGTTTCATAAGAGTAGAGCTGCAGAGTAAAGGAGCTTTGGAAAGAATTGTGCCCCTGAGATCCACCCAACTCCTGAAGTAGCTCAGCTCTAAGTCGTGCCATCATCACTCCTCCCTGTTCAAATGAGGCCTCCCCCTTCTCCTCCAGAACCACAGGGTGGGCATTGTGCCCCAGTGGACCACGTGCACATGGTGCCAGGGCAGCTTTCAGCATGGTTAACCTCAGAGGAAGTGGACAAGAGATTAACAGTTCCCTTGGAGAAAATGTAGTTTTAAAACTCTGTGAAATGACTTCGAGGGAGCACAAGTTAAACTGGACTTTGAGCCATCACAGGCAGGAGATCTCTGACCCATCAACCTCAGGGAATAAAGCACCATTAGCAGGGATGTTGGGAAGAAAGACACAGAGGAATTATTTCATCATTCACAATTTAAGGGCAGGGTAATGACCCGCCAGGCTGTGGTTCCCAACATGTGCAGGGTGCAGTCCATGGGATCACAGTCCATGAGCACCCCAGTGAGCCCTGAGCCATTTCCTCTCCACATTTGGCTCTGGCAGCCCTTGCTGTTCCTCTCAGGGATGGGAGAGCCCCAGAAAAGAAGAGCTGCCTGACTTTAATGGCTTTCTGAGCCAGCTCTTCATTGGGGCAAAGCGTTTGCAGGCAACAAACATGAATCACACAGTTCCAAACTAGGCAAGGGCTGCTGCATCCTTTGCATATCTCCAGTCTCCAAAGCAGCACCCACACAGACTGGGTGTAAGGAGATATAGGAAGAAATAGGAGATATTTTAGATATATTAAAGAATACCTACAAAAAACCCAAATATGACAGCCCTCTACAGCCATTATAACTTAAGATATGAGAAGTGCTAAAAGCAGCCATCACAAGCCCTAGTCCTGCCCTGATCACAGTATTTATTGCCCAGCATGCACCCATGATTGCAGCAAACAGGAATTGGGTGTGTAAAGTCTCTCTTTTCATGCACATTCTATGCTATTCTACAGAATTACTCCCACGGCCACGAAGATGAGCCACCTCTGAAAGCACAAATATCAGCATGTAATTGAATTAATTTTCGAATATGGAAGAAATCAGGGACTCTGCACTGCAAGTTCCAGGGCCAAACTCCATTCTGAGGTGTATAATAAGATTGGCAGCATTGCTATAACAACCCAGATAAAGCATTCACTGCAGATGCCTTGTGGGCCACTGGGACATCCAACTGCACAAGCTCCACGTGCACCTGCACCCCCTCTCTCCAGCTCCAACACTCTTCCATTTCAGTGCTGCTGGAGAAAAGTACTTGGTTTATTTTAAATATGTTTATCCTACCTTGCTGCAGGCCAGAACTCTTCAGGATTTCCTTTTTCCTTGTGGTAGCCTGAGAGAATTTTAGAGGTGATCTCTCCAAACTCTCCTCCTCTGGATGTTGTCCAGTAGCTCAGCACAGCTCCTCTGTGCCAGTCATCATCTGCCAGAGTTGCAGATGTCATCTGCCAGCACAAGGGGCTGTGCCAGCTCCTCTTGCTGTTTGCAGATGTTTTATAAGTGCTCACCAGTGAGGAGAACCTGGAACAATCCACGAGCAACATCTTGTGATAACGGGTGGCTGCAGTTTGCAAACTGCCAACCAAGGTGGATAATGGACTTGGCAAAGCACGAGCGAGAAGGGAGCAAAGTCTTCATGAAAAGCAGATTGGAGGCCAAATCACAGTCCCTTCAGCTGTCCAGAAGAGACTGGCATCAGCATCCAGTCTCCACTCCAGCCAGACAACCTCAGGGAGGCATCACATGGGCACCTGGAAGCAAAAGTTCACAACTTCAAGTGAGACCAGCACAAGCTGCAGATACCTCCACTCCTCAAAGTGTTAAATACTTACTTAGAATCCCAGACTGGTTTGGGTTGGAAGAGACCTTAAAGCCCATCCATTCCCACCCCTGCCATGGCAGAGACACCTTCCACCAGCCCAGGGTGCTCCAAGCCCTGTCCAGCCTGGCCTTGGACACTCCCAGGGATCCAGGGGCAGCCCCAGCTTCTCTGGGCACCCTGTGCCAGGGCTCACCACCCTCCCAGGGAGGGATTCCTTCCCAGTATCCCATCTAAATCCACCCTCCTTCACCCCAAAGCCATTACTTGTTACTTCATAAGCAGCTTTTTAAATTCAAACACCTTCTTTCCCTTCTGCCTCACCGGACTGAGTCAAAGAGCCTTTGTGCAGCTCTGACACAGCCATTCCTGTGCCTTCCTCTATCCTCTCACGGAGAGCAGTCTTTTATCTGAATTATTGAGCAGTTACAGCATCAGATAATGTTTTTCAACACAGAAGAGGAAGAAAACCATTGAAAAAGAGGGGAAAGGGGCAAAGCAAACTCCTAGTCTTGATCATCACATGCCAAATTTCCGCTCAGAATAACTTTTCACAATGGATCTGACTGAAAACGCCGACAGCCCCATAATTGGTGTTTGCAGAGCACCACGCACAGCTACGCTGCCATAATTTGGCAATGTCTTGTTTAAAACACATTTAGGTTATTCAAAGCAGATATTGATGTTCTCTTGTAGCACGAGCGCGGTGCCAACAACGCCTCGAAGGCATCTCTGAGCAACAGGACCCTGTTCAGCAGCAGGTGGGACGGAACGGTGACAAATGGGACGGCAGGCAGCACAGATGAATAAACTATGTAATATCTTATTTGTTTCCCCTGCTTGGCTACTTGCTTTGTTATTTTTCCGAGGCTGGCAGGGTGAAAGCACAAACCCATTCCTGCAGCTCCGGCCCGCAGAAGATTGGAAGCAATTTCGGCTCGATGTGTTCTCCCCAGGAAGGCACAAAAGCGTCCCTGGGGACACGTGGCTAACACAGCTGCCTTCAGCAACGAGTGCTGATGAATGAAACTCTGCTCTTCCTCCAGAGTAGATTTGCAAGGCAGGTTTATTAACAATAACACGATTGCAATCTCTGGGAGGACAAACCTGCGAGCCCAGAGCTCCCACTAAGCAATCTCCCCGCTGCTCCCCGTGGCTCTCAAGTGTTTGCTGGCACAGAGCCTACAAACAGCCTCCTGTCGTGCCCAGGCTCAGCCTCACAGGGCATGAGAATGACTCCTCTAAGGGTTGATTGAGACTGCATTATGTGTAAATGCCTCTGGTGAAGACCCAAGATAGAAAATTCTTACTAAAGCAGAAAGAAGGAAAAGTAACAAAGAGAGAAACCTGGGTTTTCAAAGCCAGCACCTTACAGAAAAAAGGGGAAAAAAGGTTCTTTTGTTATCCAAATCTCTTTTGGGACACAGGCAAAAGGATTTGGAACACCTGAACAGTATGTACTGAGGAGAACAAGCCCTTTACAGAGCTCTGCTCCTGCACAGTTCAGGCTCCACGGGAGCTCTGCCAGTTCCTGTGCTTGGCCATACTTTTGGCCAGGCACCACAGCAGCAGCTTTGCTCATCATTTATCATTATGTTGTCTTAGCTATGAAATGAGACAATAAATATTTACCTCCCTCCCACAGCTGGGAGGAGGTTTAATAAGCCCAAGCCTGTTCGCTGTCTGTGGAACTGCCAAGTCTGGGACTGGCTTTGAGTGTAGGAGCAGCTCAGCACTAAATGCAAAGATAAAACTGCTCTCTTTGAGTGACCTCTGAGAAGTTCCTTATCCATGTGTGTTAAATCATGGAAAAGGTGTTCAGCTTCCCCCACACACACAAAAAAGATGAGTTTGCTACAACACAGACACAAAGAAGTCAAGGGCACATTGCCCTGAGCATCACATGTCCTTGAATGGAAGGTAAGCTCTGTATTAGGACATTTTGTTTTTCTAATTTAGAAATCCCAGGATCCTTGAGGCTGGAAAAGCCCCCCCAGCCCACGGAGCCCACCCTGTGCACGATGCCCACCTTGTCCCCCAGCCCAGAGCTCTGAGTGCCACGGCCAGTCCTGCCTTGGGCACCTCCAGGGCTGGGC
>JAWWEE010000021.1:1233648-1275641 GCA_035221455.1 Xenops minutus
GGACTTGCAGAGCCAGAAGGTCCCCCCTGAGCCTCCTTTTCTCCAGGCTGAGCCCCCCCAGCTCCCTCAGCCCCTCCCCCAACTCCCTTCCCTTCCTTGGACACAAACACATGAACAAGCCCAGCACACATTTCCCTGTATCCCATCTCCCTGCACTCAGGGCACAACTGCCATGACAAGTTTTGGGTCCACGAGGGTCCATGTCCAGCCCCACCAGCAATTCCCTCTGCCTCCTGATGGCAGAAAAGATGCTCTCTGCCAAGGCAGAGAGAGAGTTACACCAGAATCCTGATATTCTACCTTTCTGTTGAATTTTTCCTCTTCTCTGTCCATCCAAGCCTTCTTGGTGCCCTCTATCACCACCTGCACAGAGAAAGTCTGCAGCACTTCTTCAGAAAGGCTGTCAGTGAAGAGAAACCTTTTGTGGATTTGCTCAATCTGAGTTAAACAGCATTTATTGCACATCCTCAAAGAAATGTTTCTCCTCTCAGGTTTTGGGGAAGGACTGAGGGGACAGGACCATGATGGACATTGAGCATTCTCAGTGTTTCTATGGATACAACAAAATAAATTAAGCTGAGAAGAAAATTAAGCTCTTTTTTTGTGAATTTCCAAAAGGGGGGGTCATAAATAATGCACTTTGAATTTAAAGATGAAAAGTGACTGAGCACAAGAACCAGGATTCTTCTGCCAAACTGGTTCTTTCAGGAAAGGAAGTAGGGAACATTCATCCTCTCTGCACTGAAATACCCACCCTTAGGGACAACAGGGATATATTTTCACCTTGCTGGAGAGTATTCAAGTGCAAACACCCTCCTTGTCCTCATCCCAAAGCCATGTGCTGGCCCAGAGCAGTGTCCCTGGTGCTGCACTGCACCAGGACCCACGGGCTGCAGCCTCCTGGAACCAGCAAGCACTGAAGTGCATCTCCAGCACTTCCATTTCCCCAGGAACAGGAATTCAGTTGGTATTTGTGACTCAAATATCAAAAAAAAAGGCTGTTTCACGGGTGATTTAAAACCAAACCACGTTTAAGCACATTCAGATCCTTCGTATTTACCATGGCACAGTTTAACCACCACACAATCCAGAGGAATGCAGGAGGATACATTGAAAGTGCCCATTACTGAGCATCTCAGGGTTAAAGAGCCTTCAGCCACCTCATTGCTCATATCCCCAATATCAGTGCTAAGGGGACACATCATTTCTCTGGCACTTTACTATTGCAGTTCTCCAGTATCACTGCAATCACTTGATTACACTACAATATGTGCCTCTCATGCTCAATAGAACCTGCCAGCTTTTGAAACAAGACTACATTTTACATAGCTTTTACATATATTTAATATATATTTCATTATATTAATTCTATGTATTGTTTTATATAGATATATTTATTGTTGCTGTGGTAGAAACAATACTCACTCGGAGAAGTTTACCTTTAATTGGAGCACAGACAGATTATTCCCCAATTCTGGCACTCCTTTGCACAGAATCCAGCTCACCTGTTGCACAAATATTTAGGCTCAGCTTCAGAGAAGCGTTTTCTACTTTGCAGAATAATAAAAATCTTTGCAGTAACAACCATAGGACTGACAACTACAACTTAATCAAGTTAAGACCTATTTCAAACAGAAGACAAATTGCCTCAAGCCTTGGTAATTATCTCTCTGGGATTAATAATCAACTCTAATTTAATAATTGGCTGAATATTTCCTTTTTTCATTTTTCAATAATTAACCCACAGTCTCTCCAAAATAATATTCCCAGGCCCTTCCTGTTATTTAGTGAAAACAAAGATAAACTGTCACTGCAGGAAAAAATCAGAGGTTAAATCAGAATCCTCAGAAGGCTTTCAGGAACAGTGCAGTTCCACAGCCTGCATGTATTTGGGTAATTTGTCTTCCAGAAGAGTCTACCCAATGTTTTTTCTTTGTCAAGGAATGCAATACATGATGAAAATATGCTGAACATTTGTATGTGACTGTGTTTTCATACCAGAGGAATTCAGCCTCTGCCAAAGGTTGGAAAATAATCAAGTGCTTATGTCAGAGAAGTTTAGCCCTTCTGCATTGATGTCTGAACATTTTAAATACAATTGAGGCTGAACTACTTAAGGTTATTACTCTGTAATTCAGTCTTTTGGTTTTGTTATAAATGGCCTTAAAGAGAAACAATATCTTATATGTGGAACAAAATCTGATAAAGCACTTAAAGATCTTTAGGTCAAGGTGTGACCTGGAACAGGGGCAGCCTGGATAAAGATCCACAGCACGTGGGGTCTGACCCACTGCAAGGCTTGGGGGCTTCTCTGACATTTCTGGAGCCGCCTGATGTTGGTTCTCCTGCCATCTGTGGAGAACTCACCTGAAGAGCTTTTGTTCTGCAGCTTTGACAGCTCCTGATGTTTGCCAGCAAATCACATTCTGGAAGCAAATTACAACAGAAAACATCTCTGTGTCTTCTGGTGTCATGGATTAATTCTGCAGAGAAATGGGTTTTCCCTTCATAAAACAGCAATCCTCTCCCCCAGCATGACATGAAGTGTTTGATCTCACATGGCCCTGCAAACGCCTTGCCCTCCCAGGGCAGGCAGAGCCCCCACGCTGCTCGGGGCAGATGGAGCTCCGTGGCCCTCGTTGTGCCAAAGCCACACACAAGAGGGAGGGGATTTAAGTTGCAATAACTGTGTCTTCCCTCATACTGTCATAAAGTAATTGCAAATCTGAAACCCCGAGGTGGAAATAACAGGCTGAAATAACAGCAGAATCTCTGCCCCAGCTCAGCTGCAGGAGAGAATGATTCCCCTCTTCAGCCCAGTGCACTCAGAGCAGAACTGGGTGTTTCATGGGATCCTGTGAGAGGGGCTGGCTGGGCTTGGGGTCAGCCTTCTGCCCTGGCTCGTTTCAGCAAAGTTGGGTCTCTGCAGTCAGCCTAAAGCTGGAAGTTTAGCAGTACTCTCAACATTACAGTGTGGGACTGTCCATCAGTTATTCCTGTCCCTTGGCTTGCTGTAAACTCTGCTTTCCTGTTGAGGTGTTTCTGTTACACAGTGCTCACTTGGACCAAACACACCTGCTATTTCAGGATTCCTCAGGGAAATGCAGCTACTTTTTCATTCTTCCTTCGCCTTTTATGTTAAGCTTCTTCTTCACATGCATTTGCAGCCTCTGAATGGAAAAGGAGTGCAGAACAAAGGAGGAAATGTTTTTTGTGGGGTTTTTTAGGACCCCCAGCAATCAATAAAAGCCACACTCCAGAAGCAGAGTGTTCCCCCCTATGCTGTCTGCCCTTGAAATATTGATACTGTTGTGGGAGAGGTTTTTTTCCTTCCTCCTGCTTCTTGAAAATACAGATAATATAAATGTTCCCATTAAGAAGAAATATGTCACATCAGAATTAATGGTATTCAGCCAATAACAATGCGACTCTGGCTGTCAAGTTAACTCAATTTCAGGGTAGCAGAGCAATTCTGCCATCAAACCTCAGGCAGAGACAGAGATGGATGAAGGTGATTCTCCCAGGCTGTGGAGCCATGAAAAGTGTGCCCTAGATGTGAGTGATTAACTGGAGCCTCTCACTCCAAAACACCCTTTCATTTCAGTGCTGGGCACGATTCTGACCCCAGCAAGAGACCTGCAAACCTGCACTGACTCCAGGACAGGTCTGGAGAAGTGGAAGTGTCATTACTCCACCTTCTCGCTGATGAGAAAGGATCAGAATCTGCTCTGCCTGTTTGATCATCTTGCTTTACTTAGTTTTATGTCTTAAAAGAAAAACCAGTGTCTTCAAAACAGTCTTTGACCCAGTACAGAAACTCTTCTGTTGAAATATTCAACAGCAACTAAAACACTTGTTAAGACAACTCAAATTAAACTTTCTTTTTTTGCTTGCCTTTCTCTTTTAAAAAGTACTCTCAGAAGATAAAAATGTATTAGCAGTTTTACTAAACTGAAGTAAGACCAAACTGGAGGTATCTGTTACAACCTCCAGGAATGACATGAAATCTTTATTCCAAGAAAAAGGCTATAGACAGATCAATGCTCAAGGGTGATTAAGTGACTAAATCATTTAATATGAGCAGCATATGTTTCACTGCCTAGCAGGGGACAAAGGGAATGTTAAATGAGGTTGCAAGCTCAAGTGCCCATAGTGACACTGACATAAATCTGAAATACTCAGGGTACAACAAGAATATGACATGGCTACAGTCAAATCAGCAATGCCAACAGCTCCTGGAATACAAGGGTCCAATATTAACAATCATAAAAACACAGCTATCCATGCTCCAGCCACTTCAAGTGTCTCCTGATGTTCCCAGTGGTATTTTGAGAAGTGCCCAGGCACTTACCCTGTGTAAGGATGACTAAATAAAACCTTCTGGAATTCTACTAGGTGCCTACATGCCTTTAAAAGTAAGTCTGCTGGAGCTGGTTTGGTGAATGCAGTAACTTTTAGTACAATCTAAACCTCCTCCCAGACTACATCACTCCTCAGCACAGTTATCCTGGTTTGAACATCCCAGCCTAAATTCAGCCCAGAATTTAACCCTTCTGTGCTTAAGAAACAGGTTTTCTCTTCTAGATCCAATCATTTTGGTATCCCAGCTTAATTGTGGTCAGAGTTTCCTCCAGGTTCTCATTGCTGTGTGAATTCTTGAGGATTTCTTTGTATGTGTGACTTTGAGTGATGCCAGAACAGCTCTTGTCCCAGTTTCACTTGTGTCAACCAGTCCTGGTTTCCACTGCCCACCTGGCAGGATTCACAGGTCGAATGCCCTGATTAAAACCTCAGAAAGGGCAGCCTGGCAGGGCAAATATGTTTAATAATCACACTTACTTTGTCTTGCTTACATCTGGCTGAGGATTATTGGAGTTTGGCTGGGTTTAAATCAGTACCTTGCTGAATCTCCCTTTCCATCAACATTGCTTTGGGGAGGATGAAGTTCTCACTCCCCAGATTTTGCAGCAAATACAACATGTTACCACAAGAGCCAGTTCTGCCAGAAGACTCATGATCCACAACCTCATAATAAGCCTCTTCCATCCATTTTCCAGTGAAAGATCACAATATTAATAAGTAATATAATATATTAATAAAATCTGAGAGCAATAGCTTCAGAGCATCTCTGGATGTTCTGAGTCTGCTCACCCTCCACAAGCTCCCAGGGTGTGTTAGATCCACATCCCTGCACAAGAGGTACTGCCAGGAGGGGATCCCAGGGAGCAGAGCAAACCCTTGAGACCAAAACTTGCCCTGGAGCTTTCGCTTCCCTTTGCCACACTCCCCATCATAGGCAATCCCATTATTATGGGAGGGAAAATTGCTCCACCAAGCCTTGCAAGAGGAAAAATATGGGGGAACAAGCAGCAAACTGTTATGAAGAAAACACAAAATTAGATGTAAAATTGCCATAGACTCATACTTTTAAAAATTTATTTGACTGCTACCACTAAAGAGCAATCTTCCAATACTTCCCTTGCCTTAGAAGATATAGAGTTTGTTTTACTGTATTTCTGCAAAAAGAAAATTACTCCTGATTATACTCTCTGCAGGAATGTATTTTTCAATCTGTTTTCCTCTTTCTCCCATTATCCTCTTTTTTTCTCTTCTTTTTTTACGTTTAAATATACTCCTTTCAAAGACTGGCAGTAAAATGAGGAATGGATTGGGACAGTCCTGAATAACAAACTCCAGTAACACAACCCCAGAACCCAACAGCCAGTGGCACAGGCACAAATGCAAACTACATAGCTCTTGGGTTTACACCTGGAGCACAGCACATAGAAAGTGGAAGGACCATCAAATTATAATTTCATTTTTGTCAAATCAGTGAAATATCTTTATGTTTGTGACAAGTGGGAAACTGAAATGTTTGGAGGTTTTAGAACCACATGCCTTTTATGAGCCACAGAGCAAAGAACAACTGGTTTCTATCTGAGAATAAGATTAAAATGAGCAGCTATTTGATTATTTATTGAGTTTCTTGAGTAATTGTTCACTATTTAGGACCTATTTGGTTGCCTGTCTCTGACTCCACACAATTCAGTTTAAATTAGCTCCATACATTGATGTCAAAGGGACTGTTCCTCAAGCAGAGTGAAGGAATCAGTGGATGCTTTGGAAGATCAGAGCCCTCGGCATCCAACACCAGCAGATCCCAAACACCTGAGCAGTTCTCCCAGCTGAGCATGAGGGGCTTACCCTGACTGCAGATCATTAGGAAAATCCAATTAGCCTTGAGAACATACTATGAGAAGAATTCAACAGATAAACCCTACTCACCAAGCTGAGTCAGGTACCAGAGCACAGGCAAGAGGAAGTGATCAGACCCAGTGGCACTCTCTGTCTTGGGCAAAACACCACCACGATATCTCCTTTTGACCTTAAATATGCATGAAAAGATGATAAAGTGGCACTTGGAGATGGTAAACTGAAATTTTAGAAAGACCCATAAATCTTGTTCAACGTGGCCCACTGTCTTTTACAGAATCAGAGAACCATTAAGGTTAGAAAAAACCTCTTCCAGAATAATGCAATAAGTACTGAAACAATAGAAAAGTTGTAATATGTAGGAACTAATTACTGATGTTGCTTCATTAATAATTTATGTTACTATTATAATCAGCCAGGACTCTTCCTAGGACCAGCCCTTCTCAAATGCCAAGAAGTCCAAGATGATTAAAAACACTATTATGTTCATTAAGACTGAAATACCAGCAAATAATTTCAGTCAGAATTGTACTGAATTATTAAAAAATATATCCTATATGTCACACATTAAAGTTTTACCTGTGGAGGCTTTGCTGGCATAAAAATGTAAATTTTTAATTTTTTGTTAACAATACAAATGAAGTTAAGACATAACTCAATAACTTAAAACATTGTTAATTGTCATATTAAAACTTTGAGTGACCTGGTAAAGCAGCTCTGCTTTCTCTTAAGCTCAGAAGCCCAAACCCTCAATGGTGAGTGAGCAGGAGCTTTCAGGGCACCACTTGTCATGGCCCCTTTTAAAAATTAACTACAACTCTTTTCAAATGAAACAATCACAATTTTCATACTTGCTTTGCACATGGTCTTTTGAATATTCTCTAATTTCAAAGAAAAAAAGACAAATTTACAGGGGAAAAAAAACCCCTATATTTAAATACCATTCTTTGAAGTTTTTGGATCCCTCAGCGTTGAGAGGGAAGCAGAAGGTTGTCAAACAGCTCTGAGTTACACACATCCCTGAAGGAGCCCATTTCTCTAGTCAAATATTAGTAGAAGACTGATAAATATTTCCTTGAGTTTCATACATCCTTTAGTCCAATTAAATCCTGAGTCCTTTCTGTTTGTGCAGTGGCTGTGCCCCAGCTTTCCCCATTTCCTGCAGCTCTGGGCTTTACTGTGTAAGCCTGGTCGGACACAGCTCCTGGCTTTGAGCAGCTAACGAAGCAAAGATAATTACTGCTACTGTTGTGATTTACTGGGACAGGGGGAAACAGCACCCCAAACCCTGCACTGTGGTTATGGGGGCACATAAGAAACTGTGGCCTTGGCTCCAAGGGAAGAAGCCCCAGCAATTCCACAGGCAGAGCTCCATGCCCTCCCAGATGTGCAGCAGGCAAGGCACGGGTGGCTCCATGGCAGTGGAAGAGCTTCCTTAGCACAGCCCTCTGCCCTCGGAGCTGCAGCCTTTAAACAGCTCCCTGGGAATCGATTCAGGTTCCTGGAACAGCCCCCTTCCTTGTTGGCACTGCATTTTATGGAACAGCCAAACCCAAACTGACCCAAGAGATTGGCTCGTGACGGCTCCAGCCTGCTGGGCAAGGTGATTTGGGGTGTGCTGGAATGAACCATAGACACTGACACTGCTCCACATCCCTGTGGGCAGCTCGGCTGGTGGGATCCAGGACTGCTGACTCCAAGGGGTGTGATGCTGCCAACCCTGCAGGGGTGGGAGGCATCCACAGGGACCTTGCCAGCCTGGATTTACCAACCTGCCAGCCTGGATTTACCAACCTGCCAGCCTGGATTTACCAACCTGCCAGTGGTTCTTCTCGATAGAGAACTCAGTGAAGGCAAGAGAAATGTCCTTGCTGTATTGTCATACTTCTTGACATGCCACAGTTCTACCCATTTCCCTTGGGATGACTCTGTCTTCTTGGGATTACTCTGTCTTCTGCTTTATTCTTGTTCTTTTGTTGAATTGTAAGGTAGAAAAAGTGAAGGCCATTCATAATTCAGAGCTGCAGAAACAACAACATCCTGAGGGCTGAAAAGTCTAGACAGATAACAAAGTTTGGGCAGAGCCTTCTTCTCTCATGGCTCTGTGTAAGGAC
This sequence comes from Xenops minutus, assembly GCA_035221455.1. Classification (NCBI taxonomy): domain Eukaryota; kingdom Metazoa; phylum Chordata; class Aves; order Passeriformes; family Furnariidae; genus Xenops; species Xenops minutus. The sequence goes on from JAWWEE010000021.1 coordinate 1,241,976, forward strand.
TTCAGTGTCCTACTTTTTCACCAAAATCCCTTTGACTTTAGTTTTGTACACCTTCAGCTCAGTTGCTGGAGAGTTTTCTATAGCAGTTCCTGTCTCAGAGTTACGATGGGATGGGTTTGGAGAAATTCAAAATGCAAAACTTCAAGGCAAGAAACATGATCAGTTTAATGGGGCTGAACCTCCCTGAGGAGCTGGGTACTTCCCTCTGCCACAGACCTATCAGCATCAGAGCCTGACTAGGCAGGAAATTCAGCCAGTTCTCCCTATAGCTCAGAGACACACAAGGTACAGCTAAAAAACACTCTAAAACCCTCATTGTGGGCATTCAGAACTTGACATCTCTCTGTGGTTTGCTTTTTTTAATTGTCTTTAGATACTTTTTTTAAAAAAAAAAATAGAATGGAAAGACCTTATTACTCCAGACCAAGAAAGCTTCCAGGGAAGGTGATGTTTCTATATCAGCTGCAACTTATGTTTTAAGGCTATACCAAAAATATTTTCTGAACAAAAAAAGGGGTTTAGTGCAGTGCATAAATGGTTGAAATACAGCAGCTATTACAGGAATGGAAAGAGAACTACAATGCCTGCATGAATTGATAGCCCCATTTCTGTGAGATACACAAGGTGGTGAAATAACCCCTGTATTACAGCAATGGGAGAGCAGAGGGGCACCTGGAGAGGCAACAAAGGCACAGGAACGTGTCTCTGCCATTTCCCAACACACAATTACTGATTTACCACTGTGCTTCCTTCCAAAAGACACATCCTCACAAACACAAACTGCTGGGGGAGGCTCTGCTGTTCATTCAGGAGCATTTCTAGTTGTACCCAGCAACAAGGCTCAGCTGCTCCCTCAGACACCAGAGCTGTCACACAGCAACCACAGGGTGAGGAGCAGCTTCTGCTTCTTCCACCCATGAAAGAGTCATTGTTATGCCACGCTGCCAAATCAGACCCTTCACCTCTGCTGTGCTCTGTCATACTGAAAATTTACACGTTTTACAGCTGGACTTTTTCCCCCTTGTGTTCTGAATGACATCAGCTCCACACAGATAAAGTGGGATCATTAACACATTACCTTCAGTGAAACAGGTTGGATGTGGTGACTGCAGAAGCCACTCAGCTGCACTGACACTGCTCAGACACAGTCCCTGTTAATTCCTGATTTATCCACTACAAATTCACTTGTGGATCACCAAATCTGGGAACTGACAACGTTCCTCACTCACAATTCTGTCAGAGAAAGGATACCAGCCCATCTAAAAGTGAAGAACTATCTGCTCCTGCACTACTTGTTTTTATCACAGCTCTGCTTGGACTTACCTTGGTCTGGGCTATAAAGCAGGAGCAGACAAATGAAGTTCTGCCTCCAAATTCTTCCCAGCCTGCAGGATTTAGCTGGGTTTAATGGCCATCACATCCCTGAGGTTTTGGCAGGCACCAGGCTACTTCTTGTCTCATCCCAGCTGATTTCCCCTGCAAAAATGTGGGGAGAACTGCAAATAAACAAGGCACAAGGCATCCTGATTTGATGAAATACCCAGAAATGTGAATTCATGGGCAGGGAGGTGTCTCTTAAAAATGAATGTAAAAAACTGTAAACTGTTCTATTCAAACACAATTTTATTTTTTAATTTTAAATGCTGTTTTCCCTCTACCCCCAAGAGTCTGCTGTTCTACATACAGGATATTGTTATGGCTAAATACTATTTCTCTAAAAATGAAGTGCATTTCTTGGCAGAAAAGAGCAGAGTTGCACAGAACAGAAAGGCACGAGTAAAGAGGATTTGGCTTGTTCTGGCAGATCTACCAGCAACCATTTGCAGCCTTGCTCACACCAGCTGCTAAATTGTGTCCCCGAGGTCCCCACAGTGCTCAGGGCTGGCACATCCCACAGCACAGGTTTCATTCCTCATTTGCCCATCCCAGCACATGTGCCAGGGGAAGGGAGCTGACCTGGGCTGAAGGAAAGCAAGGAAAGTTGAAGCTCTTCAGGGCCCCAGATCAGGGCAAATAACACACAGCCTTTCTTTTCTTTGTTTTTAACTTTTTTTTATCAGTTTTGTGGCTGTTCTGGATGTTCCAGAGACTCAGAACTGGCTGAGAGAATGAGAAAATGAAGCTGGATCCTGGCACAGACAGCAGAGTGCCAAATCTCTCCCTGTTGGGAGGCAGAGGTGGGATGGGAGACATCTCTGCTCCAGGATTCAGCAGCCCCAGCACACCTGGAGGTACCAACAGAGGAGGGATCACAAACCTTTGTCCTGCTCTTGGCCTTCCTCCCCAGGAAGGATGGAAAGATGCAGCAGCCTTTGGAGCAGAATCTCCTGCCTCCATCTGTATATACCATGAAGGTATTTATAGATATATATTGTTGTATATATAATGAAGACATTTAGATATCCATGTGATGAAGACAGCATAGAACACACCTTTAACCTCTGGGCTGAGTTGTTCCAAGCCTTCCTTCCGCACCCTGTGACCATTGCAGGTCCCTGAGGGAGGGCAGCTCCAGCCCCAGCACCCTACACAGCACCCACAAAACCCTCCACATCATCTTCTGGACTACACACCACCTAAAATGGGCAGGAAAAGAGGGACCTGAACCGAAGGAGCAGTTCAGATAGCTATAGAGAAGTCCAAGTTCTAGAATCATTTGTTTCCAAGACAAAAAACTGAAGTGGGAAAGGAAGAAAGCAGCAAATAGGCTTCTTAAAATATAAACTTCTTAAAATAAAATATAATCCTGTCAACTGTTGTCTTCCTGTGAGCTCAGGCACTCTCTGCTAAAGCTGCAAGGTGTATTAGGAGTTGAAGAAACCATAAACTCCCCCATAAGTCTCTTTAATTTATAGCTGCTGACAGTCCTGTTCTGAGCTATTTCCTTGATGTGCTCCTGACGTCACCTCGGCTGCTCTGTGCAAAATACAAATACAGCAGAGATGGAGGAATGATTCCAGATGGGAAACACCCCGGGGCAAGACTTCCTTCCCCCTCAGCTGCTCACACTGCCATCCCCATCACTGCCCACAGCACCACCCACACGGGGCCTCTCACTCAGACAAGCCTTGCCAAAAATGTGAACTCCCATCTTTGGGTGAGATGCAAGACCTTCAGCTGGAGTGAGAGCTCCTGAGCTGCACTGCCAACCCAAACAGCCCCAGCAGCTGCCCTGCACCTCCTGCCACTGGGGACCTGCTGCCCTACACTGTTCTTGCACCTGGAAACCACACAGCACTTACGGTGTGGGACCATGAGGGACATGGAGGGGGCAAAAGCAGGATCTAAGAATGGGTTACAACTCAAAGAATGTAGAAAATCCAGCAGCCATCTCCAAAATCATGGAATCACCAAACAGCTTGGGTTGGAAAGAACCTTAAAGTCCATCCAGTGCCACCCCTGCCAAGGGCAGGGACACCTTCCACCAGCCCAGGGTGCTCCAAGCCCTGTCCAACCTGGCCTTGGGCACTCCCAGGGATCCAGGGGCAGCCCCAGCTTCTCTGGGCACCCTGTGCCAGGGCTGCCCACCCTCACAGCAAAAAAGTCCTTCCCAATATCTCACCTAAATCCACCCTCCTTTCAGCCTCTTCAGTAGTGTCATGTATTCTGAATACACAATTGTGGTAACCAGGGAAGATTCAAGAGATTTTCACCAAGATTCACTTTGGAAGCTGAGAAAAACAACATAAAAGGTGCTGGAAAAATGGAGACTTCTCCCTGTCAAGGTCACATTGGCCTCAGTCTGGTAGAGCACAAACACATATATAATTTTGAGCACACAAATAATTTAACTGTAAACACTATTAAAGTAGCTTAAAAGATCAAGGCTAAGATACCCACAACCTTTTCTTAAGAAGCCTTAAAAGTACAAGACAGTCTATTAAAGCAATTTGCTGATATAACATCTCCCTCAAGAGCTCCTCCTGACCCTTTTCATTCTGAAGAGTAAATATGTTTATGAAAATATTCAACAATTAGTCAAGGAAGGAAAACTTAAGTCACATCATCCTATGAATGAAAAAGTCCTTGCACTAATGAGCTGTTACTCAACACCTTTGCAATCTTAGTGCTTGTAATTACCCTGTTCAAGGCTCCACGGCTTCAAACTGCAGTCCAAGCACAGAAGTTGGATTTATTTAATCAGCATTCCTGCTCCTCCTGCTCTGCAACACCAGCCAGGAAGGATCCATGTATAAAACCAGTCCATGTCCAGCCAGGAGCAACAACAGAGGCACTATCCAATGGTGCCAAAATTGTTGTCACCAAGAGCACAGTGGCCCATTATCACATTGTCCATAAGCTTTGATTTAAAGGCACTGCTGGCAGGGTGCCTCAGCTGGATGCCCACGGATTCCAGCCTGGGGTGTCTCTCAGAGGAACCCCTCAGTACCAACCTCCCCCAACAAATCCCAGCTTTTCTGGCCAGTGCTGAGTGCTCACATTAAATCTTCACATCAGCAAGGTCAGAGCCACAGCTGTCACAGCCCTGGGACAGCTGCAAAGCACCAAGCCCAAGGAGAAATCCAAAGAATTTATAACTGTGCCCAAGGTGAGCAGGGGCCATGGCCACAAGGGCCTCACAGGACAGTCCTAAAAGGCATCAAAGATCATCCTGGGTACAGACATGTTTTGTTTGTGGTTTGGGTTTTGTTTAAAAAATTCATGAGGTCTTGAGCACTATAAAGATACAGAGAGTGCTATGAGTTATTTAAAAAATAGCCTAGAACACTCCAAAACACTCAATAAAAAACTAGCACAATCAAATGAAAAAGCCTTGCAGAAGTTTCCTGCCAAGCAGGAACCACCCATGCTCCTGTTTCCCTCTGCAGACTGAGTTCTTGCCCTGCTGAGGGGCCTTGACCTGCCCTTGGGCTTGGATGCCACAGGAGGCACACTTTGTCCCAGGGAGCAGGAACAGAGTGGGCTGAGACACTGAGACAAACAGATTTCAAATCCCATCAAGCTGTGAGTCAGCATAGACAAATCAAACTATTTTAACATTTCTGGTAGGAAAGGCAGAGCAATAGCATCTGAGGCTGGGGAGGAGGAGGACACCCACCCCTGGAGGGTCTGTTTATGTGGAAGCTCACAAGTGTCACCCAATGCTTTTAGTTACCCAGCAAATTTCCAGCAGAAGCCAGAATAGCAGGAAAATGTTATAACTGCATATGGAAACTGGATACCATTTGCCTTGTAAGCTGTCCATCAGCACTGCTGCTGGGGCCGCTGGTGGGAGCACAGAGGTGCCCAGGAGCAGCCCCCACATGCAGCCCATCCCTTCACTCCTCCATCTCCCCATGCCCAGCTCAGAACAGCCTTGGAAGGCACCAGGGGAAAAAATTCCCACAGGTGAAATGAGAGAGACTCTCTCTGTCTGAGGCAGCAGCAGCAGCTTTTGCTAACCCCATCTCAGGTGGAGCTGGTGCTTGGCATATCTTATGGGAAGGACAATCCCCCTGGTCTTTATATGCCTTTATATGTGTTGGGAATATCTCCCTGAAAGCAATCCACTAGGAAACTAAAATCAACAGCTCTGCCCTGCCCAGAGCCAGCATAGCAGAGTTAGAAACACTGAACAGCACTGCTGCAATGCACCCTGCTGGAGGGAGAGGAGAAGGAGTCCTGGAGAGTGGAGAAACGCTGGAGCCACCAAGGAAGGCGATCTCAGTGGAGCAACTCCCCCACCTGAGCCACATATGAGAGCCATGAACCCTCCTGTGGCTGGGGCAAATCTTTCACCTTTTTAACTTGCAGTGACAGCTTCATATAAAACCTCCTCCTAGAAGCACATACATACCTTCAATAATGCACTGTGAGACTCAGGATGCAAGCAAACAGTTCATTAGTGATGAAAACCAGAAAAAAGAGGTGCAAATGTGCAGAAGAGTTTCATCCCCCCTCTATTGCAGCGCCGTCTTCTCAGCAGGAGCCTTTAAAAAGCGTGTCGCTGGTGTCAGCCAGGACCAGGGACAGCTCCAGGAGAGAGCAGTCCTGTGGCATTCCCGGCTTTCAACAGCTCTCTGCATATTGGGAGGTGCAATTTCAGCTTCCCAGCAGTGCATCAGCTCACACCTCCTCGAAAATAACAGTGCCCAGGAGTTATGAGGGAGAATTTGATCCAGACCTGCAGCAGAGTCACCTCCAGGTGCCCTTGCCCTGCCAGACTCTGCTCTGCAAAGTCGTGCTGGCAACGAGGTAAAGTGGGACATGGGGAACAAACCGAGGCTGCTGATGGAAAACAGGATGATGAGCGTGACCAAAGCAGTGGGACAGCCATTAATAAATAACAGTCATGATAATAGGGGAATAATTAGTTATTAACAGCAAGAATAAAGAAGATTTCCATGGTCTCCAGTGCTGCTCAATATTAGAAGCCACTCCAGACATCACCTCATCCCCGAGTGTCCCAGTTGCTCCCTGAAACACTTTGGAGGACGTCTTTCAGTTTTGCAAACACTGGCCTGTGTACTGGGACTATCACAAGGCTTCATTTTATCTCCAGGAGATGTTAGCAAGCTTAAAATAAAAGGAAAAAACCCAAATGCTATCACATCAATAAATTAACTACTTTACAGGTAACTTTTGGAGGGATTCACCACTGCACATCACAGTTGTATAACACCCTTTCATCACACAGAGTTCAGTCAACAGTTCTGAAGGGGCATCTGAATAAATCATTGATTAGTTGTAACATACAAATAAATGCAAAAAATGTCTAGAAACTCAACATCAAAAAAGAGCTGTATTTCCTTAATAAACTTCTTTGTGATTGTTATGGCCCAATAATAACAATTTTACCAAATTTCTGATCTTGCAGTCTTCCCATTAAAAATATTTTTCTGCCTGAAATATCCAGGGTAGTTGTATTAGTTTTATACTTGCATACCTTGGCAGTCACTCACTATAAACAGCAATTCTTTTGGTGACTGGACGTGCTTATTTGCTGCTTAATAAAGAACATTCATACTTGTCAATATTTTACTTCTAAAACACTGTATCATAGACTGTCTTTGCTAAATGTATAGTTTGATGAAAAATTATATGCAATACTTAATCAAATTAAAATAAATTCAAGCTGGCACTGACTTCTACATGAGATATGTGTGTTCTTTTTATTTCCCGTTTGCTTCAGCTCTATTTATGTCAATATAGTAAATACTTGTAAAATTAGGCACTATTTATAACTTCAAATTATAGCTGTACATATATAGGAGCATATATTTGTGTTTGCAACAGCTGCTGGGTACGAGGGGAAAATGGTAAGGAGAAGGCTTGCTGTGCCCTTTTTTCCAAGTAAAATGACTCCATAACCCCCAAAACTAAGGGATGTGACACTCTGGAGGAAGAGAAAAAATATTATACAATCTCCAGTTATCCAGACCATGGGCCAAGAGCTGCTTCAAAACCCATCACTGGAGTCACTTCAAAGTAGAACTAAGCTTTAGGAAGCCTTTTTAAGCAAGTGCTTCCCAAAGTAGTCCTGTATTGGCACTAGAAAAGATTGAAGGAACTAATATGCCTCTATCCCTCCATAACTCGAAATGTATATCTATTAAGAGGACATAATAAATCATAAAAGTCTGTCACAAATGGAGACAATGGAATGAACTGGAAAGCAAGGATTAAATAAAGTTTAATAAAAAAGTATTATGAAGCAGTGATAAATGGGAATCAATACTTATTGTGTAATTCTACCATATTTCTTTGACATGAAATATCCCAAAATGTCCAAGTTACTTCCGCTATTATCTGTTTTTCAGCTCAAAGCATTTCAGAGAGGCTGCTCCGAGTCAGGGACTCTTACTGGGGGTACCAGAAAATGGTTATTAAATAACAGGGAAGTGAAATGTCATCTCTCATCTTGGCTAGAAATGACCACCACAACCTTTAGAGAAATTCTATTTGCAGCAATGGAGAGAGCCCATGAAAAACAGCAGGTGGGGATAAAAGAGCCACAGAAGGGGGAGCCCACCTGAAGTGAGGGGACCTGATGGGCAAACCAGGTGATGGTCCCTCACAGGAGGGGAGGCAGGTCCACGTGTCTCTGATGGGCATCTCCAGGGCTTGTCCTCAGCCTCTCCCCCCTGCTCCTCTCCCAAGGCTCTGTTTATAGGGAAAGCAGAAGGATACAGGTCTTGAGAACAGAACTAGACATAGTTTACATTCTTAATTCTCCATCAATTCCAACCTGCACTGCTGAAAACACAGTGTATCAACACACAGTGCATTCCAATTTGAACACACCTTATTGTTTCAGGCAATATTTGTTCATACTGAAGGTCTTTTCTACTGTAAATGCCTGGGATTCCCAGTACTGCCAGGAGGTTCCATATACTGATTTCCTCTGGTAAAACAGCAGCTCTTAATTTAGGCACAATAAACAAACAGGAATCTTGCAGGGGGAAAGTCTTATAAAGCTGCCAGTGTTCTCCTATAGCTTTATAGTCCCATTATGCTGGAAAAGCACCAGAAGTGGTCAGGGCTTGTTCCCTGCACCGACAGTCAGGAGGGAGTGGGACTGAGAATCACAATCTGCTGAGGAGTGTTTTGTTGGAACGGATGGCTCGCGTTTAAAGCTTAATAGAGCTCAGGCAATCACCTCCCTGCCCGTCCAGAGGAGGCAGATTTCATAAAAAGATGGACTCGGAGACAAAATGAGCCTTTCTGCTCCATGCAGGGGAGATTGCTCTACCTCAAGTGCGGGTGACAGGGATATTTCCTGTTTGTGAGGAGCTATTCCCAATGATCACTGCTACATTCGGGAGAAAAATGGCTTCAATTTCCACGTACAGAATGTACCAGTGATTTTGCCAACTCATATTCTTCCTTGTTAAACATTTCATTTATCTTGCTGCTGGCAGCAGGTGCAGGAGCCAGGTCTGCTGCCAACACCAGCACAGCCACAACGGTGACCCCTTTGGTCCCAGACACGAGTGGGAATTTCTCCTTGGAAAAGACCTGGATGTGAGAGCTGAGCACACAGCCCTGCCATCCATGCCCACGGGCTGTGCCCAGCTTATCTCAAGCACAGGAAGGGGAGAAACCCACTGTGTGACTCTTGGTCCTCAGCAGGGCTGTGGGTTGGACTTGAGGGTCCTTGTGGGAGCCTCCTGTGATTCCCTGATTTTCCAGGCAGCCAGAGATCAGCCAGCCCAGCCTCCATCCCACTTCCCAGCTCTGCTCCCAGCCTTCTCCCTCAGCAAAGCAATTAAAGCTTCCAGCAAGTGACTGATGTTGCTTTAAGGGTTGGTTAGTCAGCCCAGTATATATTTAGTATAATTCAGCCTTTCTCTGTTCCCAACAGATTAGATAACGTGGTCAGTGAATTTGAAAAGAATAAATGCAGAACTCATTTGCATCAGTGCTTTCAATTTGCTCAGAATGTTTTCTCATTTAATTATTAGCCCACAGTAAACTAGTTATCAATTAATTGCTAGAAAATGGAAGTGAGTGTGTGTTAGTGCTTAGATCTCTAATTGCCTAGACTGCAGCTTTCTTGTTAAATGCTAATTAAAGTTTTGAAACAGCCAAACATTCGTTAACTTTGAATGGTTTAACAAGATGCACTAAGGTATAAACACATTTATATTACACATCACTTTTATGCCATATTATGGGAAACCCAAAGGAAAGATGACAGAGGTTGTTTTCACTAATATATGCCACTATTTGTGTAGGTTTAATTAAACAAGAAAGGTCTTTTTCTTAATTTCATTTGTCAAATATCTAGCCAATATTGCAAATTACTAATTAAATGGAAGTCAAGACAGAACCGAGTGCAAAGTCTTTGCTAATGTTAGTAATTGTAATATGCAGTTCACACAAGGTCTCATTTTGGGGAAAAAGGCCTCAGATTACTGAGAAGAATTAGAAGGCAGAGACCCTGTTAACACAGCACAGCCTTGTCCTTCTTCTGCAGTTCTGATTCAGCTCCAAGAAATAAAGCTCCACATCCCAGTCACATTCTCTACTCACCTACTCCGGGGTCTCCATTGCAGGTGAGAAGCAAAAGGGTTTTCTTCCACCAGTATTTATACACTATTTTTCTTCTTAGAGCCACAATATGGGCTCTTAAAGATATCTCATTCCAACCCCTCTGCCTGGTGATCTCATTGCCATGAAGATGAAGAGTGACTTATGGCCAAGTTAATCATTTCACCATAATCATCTCAGCAGCTTTTTGGGAGGAAATAATCTCATTTATGGTTTCCACACAGTTTCTAAACGTATGGAGCAATTGACAAAATATTCCAAAAAAATAGCAAACTAATGTTACATGAAGCTTATGGAATTCATCCAAAATTAAAACTATAGGCAAGAAAAAAGCTGCAGCAACCCTAAATGTTATTTTTAGTGTGCCATTTCAAGCCTGGGATTGAGTTCAGCTCCTGGAACTCGAAATGTGATGGATTAAAGCTCAACCTCTCCCTTGGGCACTGCTCTCTCGTATAAAGGTACAGGCAAAAGGGGAAACCTCAGGGGGGCAACATCATGGTCTTAGGGCAGTTTTCTGTCCAAAAGGGAAGGTATTGGCATAAAAACCCATGAGATGCAAATATAAGCAGTTTGTAGCAATCACAAGCACAAACACTGACTTTTTCGAGTGCTCCTAAATTGGAAGTAATAAATAATTTCATTATAAACCCAGATCTCAGTGAAAATATATCAAGTGTTCTTTGTTCGGTTCAAACACAATCTGTAATCTCCATCTTTAATTAGACATTGGATGAGGCAGGCAAAGAGTGATTTATTTAGATCTTGTAGACCAAATAGGGAATTGAAAACTGAACAAAGAGGGAGGGGGGAATAATACCAAACCTCATCTCTGTGCTGGTTTTTCCCGCAAATGTTTTAAAAATTTCCTTTCAAACCTCTCAGATGGGTGCTCTGGCTGTGAGTGTCCCAAGCACAGCCCCCCCCACTCCCATCACCATTAAGGGAGGAGATTTAGCAAGGCCCAGGTGAGGAGCAGTAAAACCCAACCAAAGCCACTGAGTGCTTCTGAAAATGAGAGAGCAATTTGGAGCCCTAAGGATGGGATTTCTTAAGGCATTTCAGTCATTAGAAGTGTAAAAGTCCCATTGATTGCCAGTGGAACTTTATCTCCCTGGACAGCTGAAAATCCCATTCCAAATGTCAAACAAAGAAGCCAAAGAGGTACAATTTTGGCTGAGATTCGATTGCCCCTGAATTACACCTGGATATGCCCTTTGGTACCTTCAGAGTCTTTCAAACAATCCAGCTCCTAGATTAATTTAAAATTGGTCTTTGAACTAGAAATAGATGCCAGTAAGTTTATTAATCCACCTGAAAAAGAACAACCAGATGCTTTAGAGCCTGGAGCTGCTGCCCCAGATTGCCATTCTGCAGGTGAGACAGAGCAGAGCAGGCAGCAGCAGGGAGGGAGGCAGGGATGCCATGCAGAGCTGCACCCAGAGCTGCACCCAGGGCAGCCCCAGCTCCTCCCCAGCCACGACCAGGGGGAGCAGCAGGAGCTCCAGGGTGGATTCAGCACGGATGGGGCTCCACGTGTTCCCCACGCCACAACCAGACACAGCTAACAACGCTAATTTACAGCCAATTATCGTAATTACTGAGTATATTCATTCTTGTTTAAAATCAGCAGTAATAGAAGATTTGTTTCTTTGATCCCCTCTTGTCCTCCAGACTGAGCCATTAACAGGGTGTTGATGCCCAGTTTCCCCGCCTGCTAATGAGCCTTTTTCCAGGCTCCTTTAAAAAGTCAGCCCTAAATGTCCCAGGAATTCAGATGCCCGAGTGGGTGATTGTGCAAGAGCACCTTCTCCCAGAGCAGCCGGGGCTCTCCTGCTGTGCTCACACTCCCTGTGCATAATGACGGGCAATCAGGCTTTTCACAACTTCTTTCATTAAGCAGATACAAGGTAACAAATTAAAACTTCAATTACCGGCGTGTGGAAGCTGGAAGAAGCTACAGAAAGTGAAAAGACAGAATCATTTCGTTTCCTAAAGTGATATCACTCTTTGCAGCTCTAATTGATTTCCCAATCTCCACCTGTTTCCATGGCAGCCACACTCTTCCCTTGTCCACCCACCGACTTGTGCCTCTGGATGCAGGAGGACCTTGGATCACCTGCATCAGAAGGAGCAGCTGGATGGAACACCACGGCAGGACATTTAAGTGCCTATTTAAATAAAATCTAAATATTGTGCAAAATCACATCCTCCTTGTGAGACTGTGAACTCCAGCTGGAGATGGTGTGGCAGTAGGGGTACAAAGCAAGGGTTTGGAGACATGTCTGGGACAGGAGGAAAGAGGTGGGAAGGTTTGGGATCTCCAGAATATCTAGTCAGTGCACCCATGAGAGGCAGCAGGGACAGAGCTGCTGCAGAGTGAGCTCCAGGGTGGACCAAAATGCCTCATTTGGCACCCAAAAAGCCTCGTCTGGCACCACTGCTTTTCCAGTTCCATAGTTAAGAACATAACGGCATCAAAACTTCTCCATGGTTCAGGTCTTGTGGGGAGAAAGAGGAAAACTGATGAGTAAACTGCCTGATAAAATAAGAGTTAAAAAAAAAGACCCAAAACAAAGAGTGAAAAAAAAGCTGCCACCCAGGGATATTAAATTGAGTTTGAGAATAGATTGTATCTGATCAAAGCTTGTACCATCAAGGCCTCTTCTGGAATCTTAATGAGTCAGAGCTTCTCTGGCTATTTTGCATCCACACTTTCGTTTCAGTGGAAGGGAAGAATTGATGGTTTGAGTACCTGTCCTGTGAGAGATAAAGGGAAGTCTCTTGGTATCCAGGTTAATTAGAAATGAAGCTCTGCTGACACTGTTTAACAGTAAACAACCATCACATGAAATAAACTCCCCTTCCCTGTACAGCTGAAGTGGAACAAAGAACCTTCTGAAGGCTCTTTTCATCTGCACTTTATAATAGGCAGTGATCAGAACAGCCTGAGGAGAGGACACAGCTCAGAGGGGATGTCCTGCTGAAGGCCACGGTGGCAGCTCTGATGATTAGACACAAGAGTCTGACCTCAACTTCATCCTCCAAGCAAAGCCCATTTGGCACCTCAGAGACACCACAGCAAGATGGAGACCTGGAAGAACTGTCAGGAAAGGTTTCTGAGAAGGATAAATTTGAGACAGGGGAATTATCACCTGGCTGGGACCCAGGTGAGCACCAGTTTCTCAGAGTTCAGCTGGTTAACAGATGACTCAGGGATGACAGTCTTCTAAAATACAGAGTGATAAATAAATAAAGCATATAAATATGTCATCTTTAATAAAAAGTAAGCCCCCAGCACATCATGAGACAAATACCCCAATTTGTCCAACATCCCCTTGAACACTCTTGACAAAGGCACAACAAGGAGCCAGCAATGGATGTCTGTGTGTATTGTCATGTCAATGTAAAGCTCTTCCCAGGAAATAAGTCCTTGATGGCAAAATAATTCTTTTGCTCCTCATGGTGGAACAAAACACCAAGTGTCCCACCCAGCTGTTCATATATAAAACACAACCCTCCTAGGTCAATCACACTTGGGAGCCCCCAGGAGCACTGTTGAGGAGAACAAGTATTCCAGCCAAAGGTCTGGGGGGTTGTTCTGTCACTGAAGTGAGGAGGGAAATTCTTGAGTTATCAAGAACTGCCTGAATTTCCCTTGAAATTATTTTTAGATTTATTTGCAACAATTTCTGAAACATCTCAGTTGACTTGAGATTAGAAAAAGCAACCAACCCATTCCTATTTCCTGCAGAAAGATCCCAGCTGAGGGAAGGACACCCTCCACCCAAACACCCCAGCCACAGAAATGCTGGCCATGTGCTCTGAGCTGGGAGCCCAACATTCTGCTGAGGATCTGGGCTCCAGGACAGCCCTCAGGACACAGTCCCCTCTTCATTCAGCTGCAGAACTGGACAGACCTGCCAAGCATTCCTGAATTATTAAGTTATTTAAGTTATTAAATCATAGTCCATGACTTCTTCATGCTATAAACTTCACAGCCACTGCATGAAAATATACTTGTCCTAAAAAGGATAAAAATGGCCTAAAAAGAAACCCCAGATGATGGCCAAGGGGAGAGAAATAACCAGAAGATATTCAGTCATGTGGCACAGCAGCTCTGGGAGGGGTCCAGTGCACTCCCCCTGAACACTTCTCGGGCTGAGTGGGGATACAGGGGTGTATATTGATTTATGGACATCACTTGGGAAGTAGGATTATATTCCTGCTAAAAAACAGGAAACCACATGACAGTGCTTATTCCAGCAAAACATGCTCTAAGCAAATTAACTTTCACTGAGATGCTGTTAACAAAAAGAACTCTTTCATCCTGCATTCCTTCTTATTAATAAAAAATTCCCTTGGTCTGCTTTTGTCTCTCAACCTTCAATTTCTCCAGCTCTTCTGATTCCAAAGGAAAAATTCCTGGCATGGGCCAGTGTGAGAGCTCCAGCACTGGTGTCAGTGCCTAAAACACATGTCTGATCCCTGAGTGTTCTCTGTAACATGTTCAGTCCCCCAGCAACTGCAGCATCAGTGTCTTCATTCCCCACGGGTATTGTAGCAATGGGAACATAATTGGTGGTGGTTATTAGACATGCAATCTCATGCCAGCCAACCCTGCTCCAGCCACAATCTGGAGACATGGATTCTCTTCCCTCTCCTCAAAGCACAAACACTTCTGTTCCCCTGCATCCCTCCGAGCCTCATTCCTGCCTCCCTGACAGCTTTCCTGGCTCACCAGGAGGACACAATGGCCTCAAATGCTTTTAGTACCTCTAATGTATCACTTCTGAAACCCAGCCAGAAAGCAGGAGCTTTGATGGCACTGCCAGTTTCCCTCCCTGACACTCAGGTTGAGGAGGAGGAGGTACCTGCTGGCCCATCCCCATCTGGAGAGGAGAGAGGGCACCTGAAGGGAAGGTGGACACAATTCCCCTCCTGCCTGAACAGGTGACCAATGTACCTGTCCTGGGCATTGCTGTTCATATGATTTGACATCTGTTCAAAACCACCCAGTAGATGATAGAAATGTAAAAATACTTCTCTGGGTATTTAAATTAAAAGTGCACAGTGTAACACATTCCCCTTACCACTGCACATGTGATGTATTAATCCAATGTATATTCTGGCCAAAGTAAAAAATAGTTATGATATTTTTAATAAAAACCTCATTTTCATGGTCATTTTTGTACACAGCAAACAGATTGGTTGGATCTCATTCATTAACTACATCATGCATTGATATCACAGAATAATCTTCTCATCAGGCCAGCTGCCTTCTTGCAACACTCCTGAAGGTACTTTGAAATCCAATTTTCATGCTGAATATAAATCAGTCAGTTCTGGCTCGGCCAGCAATGCACAAACCAGAATATTTAAACTTCCCCTGTGCCATGAGACAGCAGGGAGGGGATCAGCTCAGTGGTTCTACACCTGGAATGAGCTGTGGCATCCACTGCTCTCTGTCCCTGGGCTGCTCTGGCTCACCCTCAGAAGAACAAAAGCCTAAAATACAAGGTACTACCAGACTTAGCCCATGGGCACATCCCAGAGGGACTTGTCTGTAGCCATAGAATAATCATTGAGTTTGGAAAAGCCCCCAGGACTATCAAGTCCAACCATCCAAGGCCACCACTCACTCATGTCCCCAAGTGCCACATCCACACAGCTTTCACAGCCCTCCAAAGACATCCTACAGGGAAACAGCACAAGGATGAGTCTCTTCAACCCGAGCCCACCTCACCCTTTGCACTGCTCCTTCCCCATCACAGAGCTACAGAACACCAAGGAGTCCCCACACAAGTGTTTGCAGGGAACTCACAGAAAGGTTGTTCTCCAGCCTGCCCACCCTCCTGCTCCTCCAGGGAACACCTCACCAGCCCAGCTGGGCCTCTGGCCTTTCATCCCACTCTTTAATAGCTTAAAAAACCCACTAGAACACAACTTTTAGAAGTGTATCCCCAGCCTCAATAAAATATTTCATAACCTCCAGAAGATTAACTTTCCTCCCAGCTTTTCAATGCACATTGCTCCAATCAAAAGCCAATTTGGTTCTGTGACAGTTATGATATTTCTAAGTGAAAATGTGCCCTATTGCTTTAATTTCCGCTTGTTCAGAAATCAGATTGGGGTGTTTTGCAATAGTACTGACAAAGTATTTTCAAGCATTTTGGTTCCACCCTGACTAATCCTTCCAGAAGGGTCTTTCAGAGCTCCTTTCAGGCTGCACAGAACACTGGGGTAGGAATTCTTTCTCAAAAGGTGTGTAAAGAGTAAAGCAGCAGCCAGCCCACTGCAGAGCTCCATTCCTGGTATGAAATCATTGCCTTGGAGCCCAAATGACTCCTTTTATACCCTCATTAAAATCTGTTGGTCACTACAGCATCACCAGTAAAACCTTCCTCGTCTGGAATTGCTGGAACTTGCAAGGAAGAACCAAGACAAGGAGAGAACTACAGCATTCCAAAGCAAGAAAGAAAATAAATCCCAGTGTCTAAACCAATTCAGAAAACAGTAAACACCTTTCTACTTTTCCAAACCACAAAACCAGAGCAGGAGTCTTGGCTGTCCCAGGACAGGCAGACAGGAAACAAGAGGAGTGTTTCTAAGCATGAGATCCAGGCAGCTCTGGAGGTCCCAAACACTGGGAGCCCAAAGGGCTGGGGACCAGGATCAACACCAGCCTCCCATGTGAGCTGCTGCACCCCCAGAGGAGGATTTATTCAAGATACACCCCCCCATGTTGGTGGCCCTGCCAGAACAAGGGTTTGCCAAACATTTCCAATCATCCTGTTTTCAGTGACTTCAACTTCACTGGGTAAGGTGAAGGTTCAGCACCTGCTGAGCACACAGGACAGAGGGGAGGTCTGTGGGAGGGCATTTCTTTGCTGCCTGAGTGAATCCATACGGATCCAGCTGCAGATGTCCCCGAGCTGGAAATGCTTGGAGGAGGAGGAGGACATTGCTGCTGCCTCCCCTGCTCTCTGAGCTGCCAGGGCTGCTGCCACACCGAGGCAGAGGGCAGGACAGCCCTTGCTCTGACCCCCTGCGGGCACCTCACCATTTCCACCAGCACGGAATTCATTCTCCCATTTATTACCTCCCCCTGGAGCCCCATTTGCTGTCAGACCTCTTGGTTACCACAACACCCCAGCATTCAGCAGCAAGAGTAATTGAGGCCCCAGTCTGAGGGGACAGTGCCAAGTACAATCCAGTTTTATTAAGAGCACTGATGGTGATTTATTTGTGCCTGGGAGAGATTACGGTTCCATCCCCACACAGTATTACACGACCACTCCATATACTGATTTTTCAGAAATGATTGATTAGAACTTCAGAAGTGATTCATTAAGAGATCCTTTCACACAAACCCCTCCAAAACCATGCTGTGCCTCCTTTAATAAGATACAAAGAAAACGTTTTAGCAGCTTATATCAATATTACAGCAATAAGTGTAAATGCACCTCCATGCTCATTGTTCAGACGAGCATGAAGCAGAACAAGAAATAAGGTACTTAGTCCTGTTATTGCACAATTCGACAGGATCTGTGGACTGGCTCTATTACAGTAATGGGCTGCTTTGCAATTTGTATTCATTTCCTCCTGCTGTATGGCAGTCAGGATAACTTGTCCTGCTGCATTTATCCCAGATCAGAGCTTTCCTCTATTACTGAAGCCCAGACTGTTGAACCTCCCCAGGAGCTCTCCAGTAAATGGACTATCCTCCTCCAAAGGTAATCATTTCCACACCACTGCAGAATGAGTTTACAAAACTAATCTTCTAAGGCTGAGGAGCCACTGCATTGAATACCAAAAAGATTTATTCATATAGCTGCATGTTATGTATTATTGATGCTGGGTTTGTTATATCCTTGAGCAGTGCAGGCAACGTCATCCCACCACTCTCTTGACCCAAAATGCAATCTTTTGTTCCATTTTACTCTTCCAATTGATCTCACAACCCAATCAAGTGTTAAGTAGCTCACACGTGTGTTCTGCAGTGTGAACCATCTATGCTCTAAATTATATAATGTACCAAATACAGATCCAGGGTACAAAAATATTGCTGAGCTTTGTGTTTGCCTCCTTGGCACTGTCACTGTTCTTGCCATCTGCACCTAGAACTGTAACTTAGAATAAAGCTGCTGGTTCACAGCAGTGTCTGGGGTTCAGTCTTCCTCAATAACTCTGAGAAAAGAGTCTTGATAAAAAGGGCTGGAATCAGCTTCATCCAAGCATGGAAAATTAGGACAAGATGAAGACAGAACAGACAATTTTCTGTCAATTAACTAATCCCTTAATGTGACAGAAATAGTAACACCCTGAAATAGTCAGAAAGTGGCTCCCAATATCAGAACAAAAGCATTTGTCTTGATATACACAGAGCTGTGTCTGCCTCCCTCACACTAGCCAAATCTTTTGTTAGAAATGGCAGAATCTTTTCCTTAGAAAAGCTGGATTCAAGGAGAACCTTGTGGTTCTACTGCTGCTTTGTGTTAGTTTAGATTATATATATTAAATAACATCCAAATTAAAAACTGATCTGTCAACTCTAGACCTGCCAGTAGCAGTTATTTATAGACTCTTCTCTCTATCAACGCTGACAAAGGTTTGGGGGCTTTTCTGCATTTGGGAATTGAGGAGCATCATACCAACCTGCTAACAAAACTCACAAAAAAAGAACTTTAGATACACAGGGTGTTTATCTGAAACTTCCCTTTGGTGAGTGCACAAATAACAGATATCACAGAATCACTGAGGTTGGAACACATTTCCAACCACAGGAAAGCACATCCTGTGCACTCACTGGGCCAATTGTCTAAGAGGTTTTTGGCCTTTGTTTTTTGTCTTTTTTAAAGTTTTGTCTCAGGAAATGTAACACATAGTTAAAACACATAAATCCTCAGGTGAGGTCCTTCCAGGGAAAGCAGAGTCTGGTGGTTTGTCATAAAAGCCAGAACACAGTAACTGTTTATTGGGGGTTGAAAATACATGATCTTTAAGGTCCCTTCCAGCCCAAACTGTTCTCTGACTCTATAACTGCATTGAAAACCTAAAATTAAATCCCAGCCAACCATATTCATCAATCTTACTAGAAAAACATCAATCTATTTAATGACAACTCACAATACAAAGAAAAAATAAAGAAGAATTTGGTAAGCTCTGATGCTGCATGACAACTTCCAAAGCCCCCTCAGCACACCTGGCATTGGACTGGGTATTTCCACAGGGAAACCTCGGGATAATCCATATGTACCACATGAGTCAGCCCAAACAAAGCACTACCTGGGTCTCACACAATGAAGAATAACTTGTACTAAGCCAGAGAGTTTAATGAGCTGGGACTCCAAATCCCAGCAGGGACTCCCTGGGTTTATTGTGCATCCCAGCCCTGCTGGAGCTCAGAGAGGGCTCTGCACACCCCTGTGCTGGGTGGAGGAGCCCCCACCTGAGCCTCCCTCAGGCTGCTGGCCAAGTGCAATTACCCAATATTTGCCCTGCCTCAGGCCTTGTGTAAGCACATTATCAGCTTAGAGATGCACTTGACTTTATGCAATTAAGCTCAGTCTGAACACCTAATTTTTGTGAAAGCTAATTACCATACTTATTGCTACTTGAGATTGCAGAGGGGATATACAGAAAAGTTTAATGGTGCTGGATCTCTAGAACTAAAATATCTTCCAGAAATAAATTAGCAGAGAAGAGTTTCCAACTCACACATAATCACCTGATTTTGGCCCCATAAATACATGGATTATTCAGCCTGAAGCATCTCAGACTTGGGTTTGTTCTCTACACCGTAAGAGCGAGTCAGTCCTGGAGCAGGGCACATTTAACCACACATTTAATGATCAAACACAAAAGGAATCAGACAGTGCAAATGTCCAGGCACCCAAATGCTCATGTTCTCCCAAAACCAGCTTCAGGAGTGTTGGACTCCTACTGGGTCCTGCTCTTGGCCCTGCACATACAAACCCTGACCCTCAGGCAGTAAATGCATGCAGGGAAAGGGCTCCCTGTGATTTCCTTTCAGGCTGAACCACAGGAGGGGAAGGGTCTCACCTGGAATGGGACACCCCACGTGGAGTGGGAATTCCTCCCTGTGTGCTTCTGTACAGAGCTGAATGGAAAAGTGTTTGTTCCACACTCTGTGCCAGCTTTTCTCAGGCCAGAAAGGTACCGAAACTGAATTGGCAGACAGCACCCTTTGAGTTCTTCCCCAGCAGCAATCCAAAGCAGAGGTAATTAATCAACACAGGGGTCATTTTAATTATACATTGATTTAACTGCAAAGGAGTTAGTTATTAAAAAGAGAAAAATGTACCAAGCCACATTTTCTTTTGACCATCAAAGCCTGAAACCTTATGGATGCTCTGCTCAGGTATTGCAGCTAATTTTCAGGAAAACCATCCCTTTTTGTTTAAAATTCAAGCTTTGCCTTTTGCAAGCTCTAGAAAGACCCCAGAGAATCCACAGCTACCCGTTTGTGCTACACTAAAATATTTAAGGAGCCCTGATCCAAGAAGGATTAAAGCTCAGAACAAGTCCAGAAGGAAGAATCCAATTTGTTCCCATATAGGGAGTCCAAGGCTTTGGACTGCACTGCCTCCAATGACACATGATGAGAGTGCATTAAATGTTAGTGTAAGAGAAGGATACAGGGCAACTGCAAAAAAATGAGTCTCTAAGCAATTCAGCACCAATTTAAAAATTAATTCCTAAAATAATTCCCTAGTAATGGACTCTTTCTAATTAATTACCTTGCAGCCTATCAAGATTTTTGTGAACCTCCCAGGTATTATTCTTTTTACCTGTGTTATTTTCATAGTAATTCATTTATCTCAGTAAATGGAACCATTTGGAAGCAGTGCTGACTTTCACCTCCCAACTACACGTGTAGCCAAGGATGTGTTAGAGGAAACTGAGGCATGGGAGGGATCCAAGGGCTTTATGATGACCCAGGATTTGAGTTTTCCATACAGACAGTGGTTTGTGGACTTTTGAGATTTCCTCCTAACTTATTTACACAGCAGAACAGTGCCTGTCTCTGCAGAGCTGGGATTAAAACCTGCTATTTATGAGAGAGGAACTCATAAAAGGCAACAAAACAACACACTTTTCAAAGGCTCAATTTGACTCCACCTTACAGACCAGAAACGTGACCATGTGAATTCAAAGAGATGAAACATCTAAGGAAGATTTCCTATGAATTATATGGCTATTTTCCCTCTGCAGAGAGTCCTGTTCCTTGGCAAAAATGTAATGAAGCCTGAAAATCAGCCAGAAATCCTAATAAAAGTACCACAAACACCTCAGGGTACTCAACAGATTTCAGAGGTGTGTTTATGGGGATAATACCTGTGCACCAGAGAGGTAAAAGGCACACTGGGTGGAGGGTCTGGCTGGTTGTTCTCTGATCTCATCCCACAGCTCCAGGGGATGGGCCATTCTGACTCACAGCCCTTTTAATTGGTTTTGGAAATGTCACTTTGGTCCAGGCTAAGAAATTCAGCATCTCAGCGGGGTCCTGTGCCACATTTATCAGCAAAGTGCTCCCAGCACTCGAACAGGGCAAGATTTCATCCAGCACAAAGGGTCTGGAGAAGGGACACCTCTGAAATTCCTGATGAGCCCCCTCCTGTGCCACCTTCTCTGCTCTCATCCCACTCCTCTGTGCCATCCCTGCCAGTGGGTGGGCACCAGCCCCACCTGGAAGGCTCCCCATGCCCACCCTGGCACTGCCACAGGTTGCCCAGAAATGCACATTCCCTCCACTCCAGGTGCCTGGGAGCTGTTGGGGCCCCTTTTGCCATGGAAGCAGCTGGGGGGATTCACCTCACTGATAACATCCTGAGAATCATTTCCTGATGAGAAAAAGAGGTTTTAGCAATCCTTTCACAAGGCATCTGTTAACTAGTTATAGCAGGGTGATTTTTCTCCTAATGTGCAGGGTTTTGGGGAAACGTCTTTCGTAGCAAATCTCAAGAGATCCAACCCCCCTGATTTCCCTGAAGGAAGAGCAGGTGCTAAACCAACAACAGAGAGCACACTGAACCAGGAGAGTTCCTGCCCAGTCATGAATCTGCATAGGATGGCTGGGAGTATTGGTGAGCAACAATGAGGAAAATCTATTTCTAAAAAGCACAATTAAAAGGGCTCAAATGTTGCCTCGGCAGGCAAGAGCCTCCCCTCTCCTGCAGCAAAGCTCATTTGAGGCAACGTGAGTAGCATTGAACCATCTTTTGTAATTAAGGACAAACAGAATTCTTAATTGCATTTAGTTGCCAGCAGTTTGCCCAGCTCCCTGCATATTCAGGATTAAATAATGGGGAATTATTGTTGATATTACTTTTATGCAATGGAGCTGCTCATTCTTCTATTCACATCAAATATTCAACCTCTTTCAGCTACATCTTCTGGGATTCTTTTGGGTCCCTTCCAGCTCAGGGTGTTCTGTGGTCTTTGGTTTAATTCCAGCCTCTGAAGAGCTCAGCTCCAGATTCCCATCTCCACCAATAGGCACGTGCATGCACAGAAACCACAGGAGACTTTGGTTTACAGCAAAGGAACTAGAGAATAAAAAACTTCCAGAACAACAGGAGTTATGTTCTTTAGACTTATACAACACCAGGAATTTTATAGACATGTGTCTCAAACAATCTAATTCAGGATATCCATAAAGATGCCGAGTTCAGCTGCACTGACACATCACATCAGGTACAGAAGAGAATAAACAAGTCAGAGTAAGCTCCTTTATGATACTACAGAATCTTTCCCTTCTTTTCAATTACTTTCCCTCTTCTAAAAGATATAACCAGGTTTTTTTGCTTGTTTTTCACTTTTGAAGGATTTTCCATTCTGGAACTTGTTTATAATTAAAAGGTGTGTGAAGTGCCAAGAGATTATTTGTTCTTTCACAAGGGATTTAAAGAACTATCACAATAAATCAATACAAGGGTCAGTATGAAGACAGGGAGAGACAGCAATGCTGTCAATATGAAAGGGCAGTGAACTGCAAAAATGAGAATTAGGGTGCTGAGCAGTTTGTCAGGCATGAGAAGGAGATGGCAGAGCAACCACAAAAGATATACAGAACCACAGGATGGTTTTGGATGGAAGGGATTTTAAAGTTTATTTTGGTCCCCACCACGGGCAGGGACACCTTCCACCAGCCCAGGTTGCTCCAGCCTCATCCAACCTGGCCTTGGACACTGCCAGGGATGGGAATCCCCAACTTCCTTGGACAGCTTGGCCCAGGGTCTCACCACCCTCACAGGGAGCAATTTCTTTTAGACACCTGACCTACATTTTCCCCTTTCAGTTATGCACCCTTGCAGCACACTCCATCTTGCACCAGAAGTTATAGAAAATGCATCCTCTACCCCTTTCAAACCAGAGAGAAGCCAGAATTCCCTGGTTATCCCATAGTAGTTCCCAGGCACAGGGTAAGGGCACAGCTGACACCCATGTTTGCCTCCAGCTCAGTTCAAACCTCCAACATGAGCTCCCAAGAAGATGCCAGGCAGGAGCAGCACAAAGGCCCCAAGGGAGAACAGCTCAGAAGGAACAGGGGAAGATCCAATGAGAGACTCGATTCAAATTTTGCCTTTTCCAAGACTTACAAGACAAATGTAAATCACTCCACAAAAATTAATTCCATTCCTCTGCAGTTAACAGATTATCCCGTATTATTTTTCAAAGTTCTTGAGGGAAAGCACCACATGCTATTCAAACATGCATAATTCAACAATAGCTGATGTTTAACAGAATCTCCCATTTCATTCTTTACTCACAATTAGACTTCACACTTATTACTGTAGCCCTCAATTATGAACACAGTTTAACGACATACCTGAAAGAATTTTAGAGACATTTTATCTCCTGATGCAGCCCCTGAAAAAAGTCATTAATTGCTTGTCATTCAAAGAAAATTAAAAATCATTTTGGGAAGGATACGAATTGAATTGCAATTAATATTTTTTTACATTCGAGGAAGAGCCCTTTGTGTTTGAGGGGCCTTCAGCAGAGAGATGAAGGACAAGAACTGTTCTGTGGATGAATCTTATCACATCACAAATAAGTTACATGAATTGAGATGTTAAACTTTACCCTCACATGGCCCCCATATGACCTACCCCCCCAGTTTCACCCAAATGAAGCTGTTATCTGCTTGCAGAAGCTCCAGCAACCAATAAAAGTAATAAATTAATACATATGGTAGCCACTCATCCCATCCCTTCCCAGCTGTCCAAACCCTCCTGGAAGCCACAGAGCACTGAGTATTGTTTCCCTGATGTCACTGGCACAAAATCGTGGCAAAACTAACTCCTCCTAAAGGAGGTGGCTTTTCAGGCATGTCAGGGGAGCCTTCTTGTTCTGAGAAAAACAAAACCCAGTCAAAACCCCTGACTTCATGCCTGTCCCCATTTCTTCTTTCCTTAAAGGTTAAATCCAGAACAAACTACTCATTTTTTCCTCTCTGGCCCTGCAATCCATAGCATTTTCCTAACAGAAGTCACACAGAAATAAAAATAAAATATATTGAGTTTCACAGGGAAATATTTTTCTAATTCAAGTGGTCAATTTTTTTTTAATAGAAGTGTTTATGCTTTAAAGTGATTTTAATACATGTTCAGGAATAAAACAGAGGGAACATCTAGTTTAAGGCACCCAATGAATACAGAAATTAATGACACAGCACAACATCCCCCTGGCACTCTCAGCCCCACCAGCCTGTGCCTCTGATTGCCATGTCTGTAATTACATCACCAGCCTTAGCCCACGTGTTCGTGCCTTCCTGAGCACATGGCTCAAATCCTTTCTCCTAAACGAGCACGTATTTAATATTTTGGGTTTGCCTGCTTTTGCAGTGTGCCTGAGCCTTATCTCCTGCCTCTGTCCAAACACTGCTCCGAAGAAAGAATTTTTCATTTCCTTTGGGCTTTTCTCTGCTGTTTGGCACTATCTGAATGCTCCACAACATTAATTAAACTGACAAGGTAAGGCAGCAGAATTATCTCCACTTCACACACAGGGTGCTGAGGCAGAGAGGAGTTAAACTCCAAAGTAAAGCTGGCCCTAAACTTCACAAAAATGTTGTAGCTGAAATACAAAAGGAAACACTGCCTTTACATGGAAGTGTGTAACGAGGCCTGAACAAGGCAGTAAAAGCCAGTCAAGCCCAGTCTGAACACAGAAGATGGGAATTCTATTTATTAAACATCTCTGGATTTAGAGTTCCATCCTGGAAACTTGGAGATTGGTCCAGCTGCAGTCAAAAATAACCACTCATGTTGGGTGTTCCACAGAGGGCTTTGCTACACAAATCCATGGCAGGAGTTTGAAGTGAACCAGCCCCAAAAAAGCAACATTAAGGGATCTAAACTAAAGGTTTCTAAACCCCAGTGTTGATGAAGAAGCAAACTCCCCCCTCTGTAAGGGCAGGTAATGAAGGGATCCCTTTGGCACATCCTCTGCAGGTGCCCCAAGGAGGCTCCTCCTGGCTGCAGGGAGAGTCTCCTGACATCAAATTCCATAGAAACGAGTAAATGCAATCCCAGCCCCACAGGAGGGGCCAGGGTAGGTGTGGGGATGTGTTATGCAGCAACAGACATGTCTGGATGCTCCAATAACTGAGCTTCTCTTGGCCAGACAGAGCTACACGAGCCTGCCCTGGAACACAGTCCCAGAAAACACACTTTCCCTGAATAATTCAGAGCCTTTAAAAAGCCAACATCTCCAAAAATAATTGACAAATATGGTCACAAAATCCATGGGATATTTGCAGGAAAAGATGGCTTAAGGACTCAACCTGCCAAAGAAACATCATAATTTCTCTGAAAACATTTCCACCTCATTATCCAAAACCTTCTAATCAGTTCCAGAATCCTCTGCTTCTTTCCCTCTCTGCCAAATGCTATTAAAAAGGAGCAAGTTACCCATTACAAGGATGTGCCTCAACTAAATCCCTTAAGAGCATGTCAAGTGTATAAATATTTTAACAGTCAGTGGCAAATTCTACCCCCATATGTATCTTTTTATTAATTTCAATCATGCAGGCCAGGGAGGTATGAGAAGGGCACTGTCATTTAGGGCTGTAATTAATCATCCTGGACACTCCATTGTCAGGGACCATAAATCAAGGAGCAAGTGTTTCTCCCACTCGAGTGATGTGGAACCAGCATTAACACAGTGACAAAAATTTAAGGCTGTCAGGAATGGGGAGATATTTTATCTACCTTTGACACGGGGCTGTTTCACACCAGTGCCCTCCACCCCTGAATTTATTTTCTGGATGTAGAGCACATAC
The DNA here is from genome assembly GCA_035221455.1 of Xenops minutus. Lineage (NCBI taxonomy): Eukaryota > Metazoa > Chordata > Aves > Passeriformes > Furnariidae > Xenops > Xenops minutus. Next base: position 1,268,281 of record JAWWEE010000021.1, read on the forward strand.
TTTAAAAATATGAGCAGAGGATAACAACAAGGCTGAGGTAAGAAGTTGCCAAATGCCAAGATATAAAGTTCCTGAAGTAAAAGGAAAAAAAAATACATCAATAAAAGGCATAACAAATACATGTCAGAAATAAGATGGGACAAATCACTTTGCAGGACAGTGTGAGGCAATTCCTAAGTCTTAGAACAGTTGGAAACCAGCCCCTGGTTAACTCCACATGTGCCTCTTAAATACCCACCGGGTCATTAAGAAAATGAATTCCCCCCACGTCCAGCTACACCTGGTGCTTCTGGGGTTATTCAAGGCATTTCCTACCAGCCATACTGACATTCACCACAACACCCATTACCTGGGTGTGTTTCTGACCTACAGAAAGGAGCTGGGCTAGTTTAAGGCTGTTGCTGGGATCTAAAGCACCTGAGAGGGAGAGAACAGCAGTGGGAGGTGAGAAAACTTGGACACTGGTGAATTTTTTACAAGGGTTAAGCTGAACACAGTCCAATTCTGAGATAAAATCCCCTGACACTACACACAGTTCAAGCCTCCCACTGAGAGCTTTAATCTTTTAAATATTTGAGATCTCAGCACTTGAATTCTGTCAGCAACAGCTCAACCTGCAACTTATTTCTTTGCCTATTTATTCTCAGCCTACAAGTTTCATAGCTAACATGCTGATTGCAACCTACTACAGAAAAATGAATACCAACATTTCTTATTTAATCACACAATAATCCTCTCATGTACCACTGTATTGCTGCCTGGGAGTGCTAAGGTGGGATTTTGCCCACAGGCAGTACCTGTAAACCCAGGTCTGATAATCCATTTGGAAAACACTGAGCATAAACCACCTGCTTTTAGACTTCGATGGGCGCATTCTTCTCCAAAGCACAGTTTACATTTAAATTGATATTGTAGGGAATTAAATACTAAAAATAAGTGTCAAAGTTTTCTTCTTCACTGAGTTGTTTCCTAATTAGATTCCAGTGTTTTGTCTAACCATTTCATACTCTTATCTTCTGAAAATTATAAAAATTCTTTAATTATTCATGATCTCTAATGTCTGGGAAGTGCCTCAGATTGCTTTTGTTAAGAAAATAAGAACAGGTTGTTAACATTTAGCAGAAAACACAACTAAACAAAGGACAGAAATTCCTAGGGATGCCATAGGAATATTCTGATAAAGCCCAGGCCAAACACACACATCATGCCAAGTCATTTCTCCCTCTCCTGGACTCCTCAGTGCAGAGGGACCAGAGCACTCAGCACTCTGTTCCCTGGGAATGAGAAGTCAGGGACCCACCTGCCTTTGCCTGTTGCTTTTCTCTTAACACCAACCCTAAAAATTCCTTTGAATTCCACACTCAGACACTCTGCACTCCCAACAAAGGATAAGGACAACAACTACAACATTGAAGAGATTTCTGGCCATCTAAACAAAACCAAATAAAGCTTTTACAGCAATAAAGCAGCAGTTCCCTAAAGGAGAACCTTCTAAATAAATTATACAACTAATGAGGCTGAAGAACATCAATAACCTGAATAAATCTGGTGGCTGCAAGAGCAGCAGAGTGCCCATCCTGCTTTGGTTTCAAGGCATTTTGGCAGCGTTGGTAGGGAACAGGGATCTGTTTTGTTCTGTCCTTTGATGGCTCAGAGGGTTGTTATAGACACACACTGAACAAATCAATATTTTAAACAGTACAGAAAACTGTTCAGTGCTTTCCTACCAACATTGTTATTTGTTCTGACAAAAAAACCATTGTGAGAACAAAGCTAAGTGAGTAACTTCTCTGCAGCTAATGTGGAAAAACAATTAAGCAATAAGATCTCACACAAAAGCTGCACAAGTCCCTGATGGCTGCACTTGGAAACTGCTCCAGCTAACAAAGCACTTCATACCACGTCCCAAATTCCTTCATTTCTGTCCCAAGTACCACAAATGAAGAGGAATCAAAGACAGCTTGCCCTCTCCAAGCTCAGCTGCAGCTCCAAGCTCTGCTGAAGGCAGATGGGTTAAGATCTCCCAGACTGATCAGGCTCATTCTTAATTCAGAAAACTCTATTGCAGCACCTGGGTTTTCTCGCCTGTTACACTTCTAAAAGAACTTAAGGCTGCAGAGTTTCTGCCAGCTTAGCCTGCCAAGTGTGTGCTGCTGTAATTCCCTTCCAGCTGATAGCACTACACAGGGAACTTTCACTCCTCACATCTCCTTGGAGTTACATGTGCTGCTAATTTGTGAAATATTGAGCCTGACCTGTCAAATCAGCTGGATAGTTCCTCGCCCTTCCTTCTTCTTAGCACAAGAACTAATTCAAACTCACTTATTCCACTTCACTAAAGCCAAAAGTTGATCTGAACAGCATTGTTGGGGGGGTTTACCTTGGACCAAGCAGTGCCTCCTCAAACAACAGCAGAAGTCAGAACGCTGTTTCTTGCTGAATTATCATCTCCAGCTGTGAAGGTCCAACTCAACTCAAATTTAGCCCACCCTAAAAGCGACCAGGCACTGCACAACCACATTTCCTCATTCAGCCACTGGACCTGCTTCAACCATTCCAGTCCAAAAACACCAAGTTATGTCTTCCCAAAAACTCTAGCTCTCAGAAGGAAAAAGGAACAATAAAACAACAGATTTCAAGAAAAAATCAACAGACTCAGCAAACCACTAAGCCCAACTCCTCAATCAAGATATATAAAGGTGAAAGGAATTTACTTTTCCTGGCACACAGAAAGCTTTCCCCTTAACCAAAAAGGCAATGGCTGAGTCTAGTTTACTTTTGTGCATGTGTATATATAGCTTTAATTTAGGAGACGTGTATTTCCAGCCCAAGTCTCTACATATCACATTTTTATCAAATTACTAAAACCCGATTAGATAACATCAAGAAAGTAGAAAGTTTTAGGACTCCTTCTGCTTTCTCTTCCCTATAAACTGAACCACAAGCAAGTATCTGGTAGCAAGACACCAAAGCAGTCAAACCTCAAGCTGCAATAAAAGAACCCTGGAAGGGGATGGAAGTGCAAGGTTGTTGTTCAGTTTGGGTCAGACAGAACTCACCCCAGCACTGGGTAAGAGGCTGCTGCAACCCCAGCCCTCGGAACTCACCTCGGGAAGCTCACACAGACCAGACAAGCTCCTGGGCTGCAGGGAGAGGGCAAAGGAGGGACCATCCCAAAAGGAAGGGAAAGGAGGACAGGGAGCCCTTTATAGCTGCCCTGCCCTGGAGCAGCTGTGAGCCATCAGAGGGGACAGCCAGGGATGGGGGACAGCTGGCATCACTTGGGAGGGGCAGAGCCCCCCACCCTTCTGCAGGGAGGCAGCAGGGGCAGGGCAGGCTCAGGTGGGAGCAGGACCTGGTCCCACCTGGGTACAGGTTGGGGGGATGCCCCATCCCCTGGAGCTGCTGCTGCTCTAAGCCATGGAAACAGCAGCAGCAATTCCAGCAGGGCCTGACACCCACAGCCAGCAGGGGAGGCTGAGGGGCTGTGCCCAGTGTCCAGGACCACTCAAGCCCTTCACTAATGGAGTGGGTGATGGAGCAGAGTTTGCTGGTCCCATCCTGGTGACAGCGAGCTCAGAGTGACACCAAACACACGGGAAGAGGAGCAGAGCTCAAAATGACCTTGACAAACCTGCCAAGCAGCCTGGAGGGGGGATTAAAAAACCCCAGCACCCAGAAGGACAGAATTCAACTAAAACACCTGCAAAACTGCAGAATTTGGGACAGTATTGCTGGGCTGATCACACACTGCTGCCCTGCACAGCCCTGGGACTGTCACCAGCAACACTTGTTCCCACATGGACTGGTTGCCCATAGACCAGAGCTGGAAACAATGGGAATTTTCCTCTTTTCCACCTGTGGAAAGTGTAAAATCCAAAGAGACCTCAGTTATTACTAAATTACTCTTAAAAGATTAAGATCTAGCAAATGTTAATGTGTCAGTAAAGAAGTGGCCACCATTATAAACCATAAATTGTACCAGGCACGTGGCTTATTCGTGGAACAAATATTTTTTTTGCATTTTATTGGCCATTGCAGCCATACCCTTAAAACATCCCGAGCATGTTTCTCTGCCAGCACTGTCCTGGACACTGCTCAGAGTCCTCTGCCTTTGGAATGGCTGCTGTTCATGGGCTTGTGTGAAATAATTGGCACTATAATTTTATACCTGTCAAAAACGCAATACACAGCATTGACTAATTGCTATTTTGTGTGCTCAGAAAGGTATAAAATCAATTTAACCACTATGGAAATCAACACATTCTTTTGTGAAGCTGCAGAACAGGAAACATAATTATGTTTACTAGCACCAGTCTTCATTTTGCAGTCTTTGGGGGAAGCAGATTTGCTTATATCATATATAATCTTATAGCAATTTTGAGACCAATCTTGTAAAGACCTTAAACCACCCTTCCATTGGCAGAGCCCTCAAAACCTGTTGGCTTCTCCAGGTTTGCACGACTTTGGAAATTATAGATTCTCTCTGAATCCCCAGTGATTCACATTTTCCTCTCCTGGCCTTTGTATCTTTTTCTAAATCAATGAACATCAAAAAACTGTAAAGCTTTCTAGGCTTTGTCAGTGTGGATATATGGCAAGGTGTGTGAAACACAAAAAATACTGTGAAATTCTCCCTATTTCTCGTGCCTCACATTAAACAGCCTCATTCATTGGCATGGACAGAGCACGAGATAATGTTATTTTCTTCTGGCTGTTCCCCCACTCTAACACTGCTCCCACTGAAACAAGTAACAAACCTTCTCCTCTGAAAACGTTTTCCACTTTTATCAGACCCTGGAAAGAAATGAGCAAAGCTGGAAGTGCTCCCATCAAATTTCATGTCTGTGTATTTCAGCAAACAATGCGTCTCTCCTAATTTTACAGCGTGTTTGGGCAGAGGGTTTTCTTCTGTGAAAATAACCTTTCCAATGCTGCCAGCTGAGGGCTTTATTGGCAACTGAAGTGGCTTCTTGTAGATGCAATAAAGGCAAAGAAAAAACAGTTCCAGACTGATATAAAAAGGGCTTTAGCAACAGGTATTTGCAGAGAATGGCTGCACAGAGCAACTGTGCCAGCACCGCTCTCCCAGCTTGCAATAATTGATCTGCAATAAAACAAACAAGCAAAGGCTCTAATGGTCTCATGGCTGAGGAAAACAAATGTCGTGTGCTTCTGAAACAAATTTGTACATTCTTAAACAGGTTTCTGTTTCTGCTGCATCAATGAGCAGCCACGTGCCCAGCAGGAGCTCGGGTTGGCATCAGTGACAAAAGGAACCACCCAGAGTTTGGTGCTTCCAAAGCTCTCCAAAGCTATTGAGTCCAACTGTTCCCCTGGCACTGCCAAGGCCACCCCTAACCACGTCCCCAAGTGCCACATCCACATGGCTTTTAAACCCCAGCTGGGATGGTGAGCAGAATGCAAGGGGTAGACACAGCTTGGCAGTGGAGGCCAAGCCATGCCCCATGGAACTGTGTGTGCCCAGAGCACCAGCAGCAGTGGCCCCACTGCTCAGGAGACAGCACCTCTTCCAGAGCAAACCTCACCTTTCAGAGAACACAAATCAATCTGTTGTCTTTGCATTTGCTGTCAATACATTTAAGCAATTCATCCCTGACAAGACAGGCAGCATGAAAACAGACTAGAGCTTAGTTCTAACAAACATTAATACAGTTATGCTGGGTTTGGCAGACCAGCCTTTTACCAATACTTGGCTTTCCAGATTACACCTGTGGAAATTAATGATCTGTCACCAGAATGGCCTGTGTTCTAATCAAGCAGTTAGTCAAGTATGAGTAAAGTTAGGTGGAAGAAGCTGCCTCTTCCATTTGCAATAAAGCCTTTCTCCCTGTTTGGCTAACAAATTAAATTAGTTGAGAGAAAAAATTTAATTACTGTCATGCACCATCTTCGTATTTGTGATCAAAGAAGTGTTTCTATGAGATTTGTAGTCCTCTGCTCTACTGAAATGGGAGAGAAGAAAGATAAACCTGGCTGAATATCAGCATAGATTTGTAATCATTGTTTTCTCTAAAACAAAAATATTGGGAAAAATGTTTTATTACTTTCACTTAAATAAAAAATATCTCTTCAGCAGTATGATGGCAGCATTGCCATGTCATGTCTGAATCAGAGGAACACAAATATGTCTGTCTAATACACTGTTCTTGAGCCAACAACCCCTGCCATGGGTAGGGACACCTCCCACCAGCCCAGGGTGCTCCAAGCCCTGTCCAACCTGGCCTTGGGCACTCCCAGGGATCCAGGGGCAGCCACAGCTTCTCTGGGCACCCTGTGCCAGGGCTTGCCCTTGGTCCAGGACACCTGCTGAGAAACTCCAGTGATTTAAGAGTTTGATTCCCCAGGACACACAATCCCCTCTTGCGGAACAACATCAGCTGTTTTGGGTGCTGCCACTGCCAAGTTCACTCCACCTACTGCCAAGGGGATGCAATTAAAGAGACTAAACCAGAAGTGAAGTGTTTACTGCCTACCACAGTATTCTAAATAAAGCTTCTAAATATATATCCTGATTTGATCACAGAAATGTAAGTGCCCTGAACTTCTCACTAGCTCTAATTGAGCTCACACACAATACCAAAATGCAGGTGACTGGCACTCCAGTGTAATGTGATTGTATCAGAAAGTCAGAATTATCTGAATAGATTCTGCTTGCTGTACTCTAAAATACTTGCTCTTTTTCTTCATAATTAAGGGAGGATTTTGCACTCTTTTCATTGTCTTAGTAAGCTCACTTAAAAAAACAAATGTCCAACCCTTTAATTTCTTGATCTATATTCCTGTGAAAAGATTTCCCTTAAATGTGGGTTTCAGTCATATTTCCTAAACAGTCCCTGGAATCTCAGTCCAGACTTTTTCCCTGTGCTACCAGGATATATACAGAGCATAAGTATATCTGTGCCTTGAAGACCTTGTAGTTTAAGCAGAAGTGACAATCTATTATTAATTCCCTGCATTTGAAATCTGAGCTGTTGAACTGTGCTGAAGCAAATAGCACTTTGCTGACAGGCAGCACCCACAAAGCAGCTCCTCACGTAAACATCTCATCAGTTATGGGTGAAAACATTTCTGCAAACACAGAAAACTTACCACAGATTAACCCTGATTCAAGAAGTTTCCTTACAAATTCTGGGAATGAGTCTAAGGGCAATGCTGAGCTAAAATTAACTTGTCACCATGGCCCAGAGACTGATGGAGATGGTGATGGGGTGATGGAGATGGGTGATGGGGTGATGGAGATGGTGATGGAGTAATGGAGATGGTGATGGGGTGATGGAGATGGTGATGGGGTGATCGAGATGGTGATGGGGTGATGGAGATGGGGTGATGGAGATGGG
>JAWWEE010000021.1:1311269-1329522 GCA_035221455.1 Xenops minutus
TGTGCCAGGGCTGCCCACCCTCCCAGGGAAGGATTCCTTCCCAATATCCCATCCAACCCTGCCCTCTGGCAGTGGGAGGCCATTCCCTGTGTCCTGTCCATCCAGGCCCTTGTGAAGGTGTGAGACTCCAAATTCTCCCAGGGAGCAGCTTCAGGCACACACATTTATTGTAACATCCTCTAATTCTGGTTAAATGCATTTACAATGTCAAAGAAAACAATCTCCACGTGATTTGAGTACTTTTCACCCCAGATATTCCTTTATCTGCCAGCTCCTTTCCCTGGGCATTCCCCTTAAAGAAGTCTCATGATTCCATGGAGGAGCAACTCCAGCCAAGTCTCCCAAGCCACCAACTCCTTCACTGATCTCCCTGCATTATAAATAATTTCCATAGAAACTGGAAATATTCCCTAAACCAACAGAGGCTTCCTTATTTCCAGCAATTATCTTAAGGTCTGATTTGCATTTTAAATGTCACCTGTATAAATTAAAACTGTTTACTGCTAACAGTGGCATTGTTGTGAGTCCCTGGCAATAGCCAGCTACAGCCTTGCTTTGTTTCCTCCAGAAAGCTCCATGCCAAGAACACCCCTGGAGTGCCCTCTGGGGCTGCCCCCTCTGACACAGGTGCCTGGCTCCTTCTCCAGGCAGTGAAACATTCCCTTTCCCCCGACCTCACTAATTCTGGCAATGAAACTGTTCCAGAACATCCCCCCAGGGACATTTTGAAGCTGCTGCTGCTGCAGATTCCACAGCTCTTCTTCTCTCCTGAAGGGATGCCCAGGTAGCAAAAGCCTCACTCATTTTCCAGCACTGGTTTGGGTTCTCCTACACTCGTTTTTTGAAAGCTTTAAGTCATTTTTAGGTTACAAATATCTTTTCTTTCTTATACCAAACTCCAATGACAAACAGAGCATCTCCCCATTGTTTTAATAACAGTGAAGTCCCTCAAAGACAAGAGAGGCTGGAACTGGAGGTCCTGGCCACCTGCAAAGACCTTCTGATAATTAGTTGTTAATCACATCCCCTGGTTCTCATTATATCATTGTAACGACTTGCAACAATTTTCTTCAATTGTTACTCTGGTTTTTTCCATCCTTCAGACAAATTCTGGCGCTTGACCCTGACTGCACTTGGGACTAGAAACCGAAGAGGAGCTGCTAAAATCCCAATTCCTTCCTGGAAATTAAAACCTGAGAAGAGAAACAAACTTCCCTTAAAAATTCACCAACCAAACCTTTCAATTAAAAAAAAAACCAGCAGCAAAATTGAAGCTCCAGGGACCCTTCCCAGGAGGTCTGAGCCTCTGCACCCACCTCTGTGCTCTTGGGCATCAGAGACAAAATATTCCCCCTCCTGTCTCCTAAAAACAGCAGCTCCATTTTCCATCTCTCTTCCAGAGGCAGCACACGTGGCTCTGGGAGCCCCACAAGGTTACCAGCTGATGTCCTTCAGCATAATTGTCCAGGAAAATTGTTATTCTAGAGAAGTTTATGAAATTATTATTTTGTCCAACTTTCCAGTTCAGCTTCGAGATCAATCTGGGTGAACTAATTTCATGTCCCTAATGATTAAATGCTTCATATTAGTATAACCCTGAGAAGGAGAGTTCAAGAAGGCTGGTTTTCTCATTCCCTGGAATAATTAGATCTCGAGAATAATTTTGTACCTCCTTGGCTTTCTCCAAATTTGTCATTTCTTATAAAAGCTTTCCTGCCCCTCCTCTTGCCATCTATCCTGATAGTCAAAACCTGGCTGTAAGTCTGCCCAGCAAAGCCTGTGTGGATTTACAGAAGAGCCAGGCTGGAGCTGGAGTCATTCACAGCAGTGGCACAAAGCCAGAAATCAGGGAATTTTAGCACTTCCAAGCTACAACCATAAATGTTTTGACACAAGGAGGTGAAACATAAAGAAAGAACCTCTGGATTCTTCCAGCATTAAAACCTCCAAACTGCTCCTGCAAAGAATTCCCTGAAGTTTCATCCCAGCAAAGCCCAGTGAAATCCCTGGCCCCAGGCAGCAGGAAGGAAAGGCTGTGGCAACTCTCCAAAAGTAAAGCAGAGCCTTGTTTTAGCCTGGAAAACCAAGCCTGGTTTGATCCCTTCCCTCCTGGAACACAAGGGGCAGCAGCACTTCATCCAGCACAAGCCTGTTCCCAGCCTGTTGGGAAACCATGGACACAGGGAAGGGTTGGATGCATCCAGACTGTGAAATTCTTGAGAATTGTGTGTTTTTCTCCAGCCCCTTTGGCACTGAGGCAGGTCCTGCCCCTGCTGGAGCCTCCAGCTGCCCCAGGCTGGGCTCCCCAGGGCTCCCAGCCCCAGCAATGGAACCAGCCCTTCATCTCCAGAGATAATCCTTTTCTATGGAAACAGGTGTTGAGTGTCTCAGACTGGACCTTTTTAATAATAATAATAATACAAAATGCCTGGAACAAATTGATTTTGCTGTGCCTGAATTTATTATGCAGGAAGAGTTGTCCCTAATTAGATAATATTAGATTTCTTGGCTCACAGAAAGCAATTCAGAAGAAAGAGACTCATTATTGATGGGACAAACCATACAAAGAAACGGAGCAGGGTTTAATAATGTGGAAAAATATCAAAGGGAGAAAGGGTTTAATTCTTAATAAGTAGATCCATGGGTTTCATTAACCAGCGTTCAAGGGGTTTTTTTAGGGTCGCTTTTATTACCTAATTAATTAAAGCCTGACCAATAAGATAGATTAATCTAATGGAATCGCATCTTGTATTAATAGCAATACTAATTAATCACTGAGTGAAGCATTCCTTGTGTGCTGAGGAGAAATCTTCTTGGTGCTAAGCTGGAGAGAATGCTGGAAAAGGAAGGGAAAGGGGGGGCTGAGGATGCTTTTCTTCCCCAAAATGTGGGTTTGAGGATCACAGCCAGTCCAGTTGACAGAGCTAAATGTAGGCTCAATTATACATTTGAATAGCATTTCTGAAGTGTTAAATGTAGCAGCCTTGCCCTGCCACTGTGTGTTCCAGCTCCACATTGCCGGGCTGGGGGAAGCCATGGATAAGCCAGGACTGCACTGACACACAGGGCTGTCAGTTCCCCATCTCCAGTCACACCCCAACCCCCTGAATGGCACTGAATCTCAGGGCTGACATCACACCCCTCTCCTTCCCACACCTTCCCAGCCGGGCCAGGGCTCACATTCCAGGATGCTTTAAGGAGAATCCTGGGCACTGGAGCAGTCATTGACCTTAAGAGCCTCTCTGGGCAACCTGGCCAGGGCTGGAAGAGGAGGAGGAAGGTGGGGAAAAAAGGGAAGAAGGGGGGAAAAGAAAATAAAAAAGAGAGGAAGGAACAAGCAGGGAGGAAAGGAGGAAAAAAAAAAGGAAAAAAGAAAAATCCCAAGGCCAGCTCTGTTGGATGTGATGTTCTGGTTTTTCTGCCCCAAACTGGATGAACAATCCTTCCTATTCCCACCCGTGCATGGCAGCACGGCCCCCAGTTCTATCCATGCACCCAGCTGCAGGGATGGCAGCAAAAGGGAGGAAAGGGGAATCATCTGCAAAAAAAACTTCAAAAAAGAACATCCAGAGCTGCCACATAATTTGGTTTCTCATTAAGCAGTGTCTGCGAGCACGGGGGTATTTGATCTATTAAAAACGCTTATTTAAATACTCCTCCTGGAGTTAATTCCTCCTCCTGAAGGCTGCCTTCACACCATCCATCTCCCCTGGAACTGAGGAGGCAAAAAGCAGTATTTTTTCCAAGCAGAGTTTTGTGTTCCATGTGGAGTTGCTGGGTGGCAGCTCGGTGACAGAGGCACATGGCTGGCCCTGCATCACACCCTGCTGCTGCTCCAAGAGCCATCAACGCTGGCAATTACTTCCTCCACCAAATGAACCTCGTCAATAATTAATGGTATGCAGATTCCCAGCATTGGAAAGCCTCTGGGCCTTAACACAGCGAGTCGTTTCAATTATTTAAAAATATTAATAAAGTAAAATAGTATATTTTTTTCCTTTTAGTTTTTTATGTTTTTAAAACATCCGAGTATGTAAATACCAAGGGAGTGCTCCCCATGATCTCTGCTCTCCCCAGGGCAGGGGGTCACTGGAGCTCTCCCAGTCACACCAGTTGCTTCCCCTGGAGACTGAACACAGTGCTCTTCCCACAACCCACTAAATCCACACCTGATCACTAAGCCTAGACTGGCTGGTCCCAGCTCTCCCAGTTCACCCAGTGCCATCGGGGTGTTCCCACCTGTGACTCGTGCAGGAGGTCAGAGCATCTTCACCAGTCAGGGACTGGGACACACTGGTGCCTTTTCCCCGTTCTCAGCACTACCTAAATAAAAAAACTCTCTGTCCAGAACCTCACAGAGTTCCTGTTTTAACATCAGTCCTGCCATGTCCTGGGAAACAGGAGCACCCATCACTGGAGCACCAGGTTGTGCTGGCGAGGCTGGAGCAGCTCTCCCAAAATGCCCTATTCCGTGGCCAGACAAAGTGTAAGGCAACAGAAACCACATTGCCTGGGGGGGAAAGAGATGCTTTTCAGTAAAATTGTTCCAATTCAATGGTTTTATCAGCAGTGTGAGTGATGTTGGGGACAAATGAGGCAGAAGGGGAGCACAGCAGCTCCCAGAGAACACTTGTTGATCTCTTTTAGGTGAATGAATGATATGAGTGGTGATCAGTGAAAACAAAATTTCTCTCCAAAAGCAGTTTTGACCGAGAATGAAGGCAAATTTCTCCAGGAACTAGAAGAGTTGTGCAGAAGCACAGCCAAGACCACCCAGCTTTGCCTTCCCCACTCCTCCAGTGACCCTTGGCAGCTCCCCCAGTTACAGGACTGCTCTTGCCCACGCTGCCCCTTCGAGGCACTGCGGTTTTCCTGCTGCTGTGCCACAGCCAAAGCTCCAAACCGTGGCACAAGAGTGGTCTCTGCTGGAAGGACATCGGAGCTACAGCATCGCAGCCAACTCCAAGCCCTGTGCCTGCAGCCACCACGAGGCTCTTCTGCTGTAACACCTCATTAGCCCAGTGCATTATAACCTGAAAAAGGGAGCTCTCACAAACTCTTCTAGAGTCTAGGACTTGAAATATTTTATCACGTATGATCTTCCTCCACTCAAATCGCCCAGAAAACCAAAAATGGCAGAGTGGCTTTTTTTGAGATCATTTCTTGGATGTGGATTTGGAGAAATTGCAAGCAAAGCACTCAGTCCCACTTGAGAGCTGGAACACACTGACCAACCCTCTGAGAGCAGATAAGGAAGACAAGATATGGAAAGATAAACAGGAGCTCAGGGCAGTAACACCACTGTAAATGTACAGCCATGAAAGCATGAGAGCTGGGGTTCTTCCCCCAAAATCAGGAGAGCAGCCCATTTACACTTCAGAATTGGCACTTGGACGTCTGAATGCAGCAAAAGTAGCATCTCACCTTTCAAAAGTCCAGAGGAACTTTAAAAACATGGCAAAAATTCAATCACTAACATTCAATAGACATTTCCTTGGAACTTGGAGTTTGATCAAGACAGACCCAGCAAAAGTCCTGTTGGCTCCAAGAACCTTTGAACCAGGACTACAAACCAGGAAACAACACAAGAGAGAATGTCAACCAAAAACAAATGCAGGAGGGAAAAAGAGCACAAGGAAAACAATAAAATGGTGGTCAGGCAGCTGTTTGCACACAGCATGAGCTGTTTTCCAGGGTCTTTATCCATAGACTGGGAAGAGCCCAGCAAGGCTCTCAGAAGTCCCACCTGCACCAAGTTCTGCACGGACTGACTGGACAAAGCAGGATCAGGAATCACAGCAGGCAGGTCAGTACCTACTCAGACTCAGGTACCAACAGCTTGATGCTCCCACAGTTCATTTCATGCCACATCAATCCCTGCTCCCAGCTGCCCCTCAAATCCTCATGGAGACAAAGTGGAAGGGGGCAGGGGGAGAGGAGGCCTCTTGGAGCCATCCTGTGCTCTAACCAGATGAAAATCCTGTACAGAAGGTACAGAGAGATCTCCTGCAAGCACCATGATAACCTTACAAGAACTACCCTATAAGACAAACACACAGGAAAGCAGTCAAACACGCTATTTTTTAATGCAGATTTGTAAAATCTAAGCCAAGTTTTGAAAATTCAGGACATTTCATGAAAGAACATTTGGTCCTCTTAAAGATTTCCTGTCCTCAATTAAATACTTCATGGATAAACAACAATTAAGCATACATGGCACTTTTAATCAGGAAAACTTGATATTGCACATGATACCACAAAATACAAAAGTCTGTTTCAGCAAGTCATTCCAGCAGTGTTACCAATTTTGTTTTGATAGCATTGACTTAGACAGAAGTTTTCATTTTAGTGCATAACATGTGCACTGGCCCAGAGTAAAAATGGATCCAAGCATTTTTAACACAAAGAGGAAGAAAAGTTGGCTCCTGAAGGAACAGAGTCTTTTACCACATAGTGAGCAGCAGCCTCCTTGAGAATAAAGCCCATTCCTATGGAAAGATGACTGTCACATCACCTGGCAACACAAATTCCAAAGCAATTCCTAGCAGGAAGCTGCCCCTATTTGGCTGAAAGGCTGCAGTCCCTGCCTGTGCTGCTCCCATTGCACAGCCACCTCTCACTATTTCTGGCAGTCACAAGGGAAAACACGATGGCAGAACAATAGTGCAACTTCATCACAGTCGAGGAACCCTCTGAGGAAAACTCTGGAAGAGGCTCTGTGCATCACACTGGGCTGGACCCTTGCCCTGGGAGCAGGCACAGAACCCTGGCAGGGGATGGGAAGGGGTAACACACACACACTCACAGCTGAACTGGGAGGCAGGGACAAAGCACGACCTGAGAGCCACCACCACACGCAGGGCATGTCCTTCCTGGCAGCCTGGCACCTGCTGCTCCGTGGTGATAAGTGGCTGGTGTGAGATGCTGCACTGGGCTTCCACACTCCCACACCTTCTCATTCCACAGCTGGATCACAAGTCCTGGCCCAGAGCAGGGGTTCAGAGCCCAGACACCTCTGTCTCTGCCTCCCTGAGTGGGTAAAGCCCTTCCCCTCCCTTTATCCATCCTCCTGCACTTCCTGACCCCTGTACACACCTGGGCACTGGGTAGGAACAGCACCCTGAACCTCTCCCAACACCCCTTTGATCAGAACACTTTGAATTCATGTTTTCCTTTGAAATCGGCAAGACATTCCAATAATGCATTTGCAAAGCCAATTCTACAAGAGCTGGAATTGCCAGCTGCTCAAACATCAAGGCAACCCATTCTATTGCAAGGTTTTGGGAAATCTTTACATATTTCCCTCACCCCCTGCCAACCCTTCACCCCTTAAAAACACACGGTAAGACTAAGAAGACTCGATTATTAATTATTTTTGCCTGAATACAAGATTCAACTATTCAGGAATAGAAGATTGAACGCTCATGCAATAGAAGATTCTACAATGAAGTCCCTGAGATACATCTGTATGTTAAAAGATTCCAACAATAACCTCTCCAGCACAAACTTCATATTTATTAGAAATGTTTTAGATTGCAACACATGGTTTATGAAAACCAATGTTGTAAGGTGAAAATACAGACCAAGTTTGTCCTCCTATTTAAGATTCAATTTAAAAAAAGAACCCAAAAGTAACATTCTACTACTTAAACTGTAGTAAAAAGTTTAAAAATATTTAAGCAACAAGGAACCACTGGAAAAAAAAACTTATATTTAGAGTAAGTTCTTTTGGCCTCAGTTTTTTGTCATCCCTCAACTGCTTTCTTCCTGAAAGTTCACAGATTATATTTTTCCAGTATCTTAAAAAAAAAAAGAGAAGGGAAATCATCTTTCTTTAAGTTCCTTCTTAAGTGGCTTTGGGTTCCACTGTATTTTGCAGCCAGCTAATCAGAAATACTGTCTCCACCTTCCTGAGGAAGCTCAGTTCTCCCTGCTAGTGAAGGAAATGTAAGGCACTAACACATTAACGCTGTCAGGAATGTGGGAGAGTTTGTTCTCCATGTACTGTCACAGCAGTTCTTAGCAGCAGCTCTCCTGAAAAGGCACTAGAACATGGCAAACAAGGAAACTTTGGGAACTTATGCTCAGCTGCTTGAAAAGCTGAGTGGCTTTGCAAATTCTCCCTCCCCCCATTCCTTTACAAAAAGGCACCTGGATTTGTTTTCTCACTGGTTTCTCTAGCTACAGGCTCTTGCAACCCTGCAAGGTCTATACAGCTGTACGAGGGATATCAGCCTATACTAAGAAGTTTATACACCATGAGTTATCTTTTCAAGACTAAATAGAGCATTTTTGTTTCAGCAAAACCCAGTGGGTTCCTACCTGAGAAGTACTTAAGGTTGTGTATTGCTAGTCAGAATAACTCTATCATTAAACTTGGTGTAAGAAATTGCACTTTCCCATTCCTTCCCCAACCCCGCGATCATTTCAAATTAAACAGCAGACCCTTCTCTAGAGGGCCACTTGTAATACAGCTACAAAGAGGTAGCTCAGTGGCATGTGCCAATTTGCTTGCTTTTTCTTTTAACAGATGTTCAGCCTTCATTTGGAACATTTTTCATAGGAAGTCTTAAAAGCAGAGATCTCTGTTCAGGTGGTGTGTGAGGTTACCACAGTTAAGACTGAACTCGATCTCCCTTCATGTCTAGAAGTGACAACAAGCACAGGGGATACCCAGGAGACTCAGTGGATGCAGGTGAGTAGCTGAAGAGGGGAGGAAAGTCTGCAGATAAATCCCACTCCTCCTGATGAAAGGTCCTCTGGAGAGCCCCTCAGATCAAGCCCACCATTTGATCAATCTGTCTCATGTAGTTGCTCTTCAGTGGCAGCAGGTACCTCCTCTCGTCAGGAACTCTGTTACACTGGTAACAAAAAGAGAATGTTTTTAAGAACTCCAGTCCAAAACCAGGCAATCCTCTCCCCTCTGCAATCCTTTCAGCAGATTTCCTCCCAGTACAGAAGACCGTAGCTCTTTTTGTCCCCACTTTCCCTCACTCTTCTCAAACTTCTATAGCAAACCCCACAAATGAGCAGCAAGTGTTTCCTCAGTGCTGGCTGCAGCTTCCAAACACACAGCACAGCTTGTTATTCAACTGAGACCTCCTTCACTATGACAACTGTGAATGTTTAAAATAATGCTCTTTTTCTGGAGGACTGGGGGGGAGGAGGAAAGGAACTATCCCAGAACCTACTAGCAGAGATTCAAAAGAATTGCTCTGTAACCTGGTCTAGTGGAAGGTGGTAAGGGGATTGACTGGGTGATTTTTAAGGTCCCTTCCACCCCAAACCATTCTGTGATTCTATAATTAAACTCAGATCTATTTTGGCTGGTAATTGGCTCAGCTGAGGCTCAAAACCACTCTGAGAAAAAAAAAAACTTGGCTAAAATGACCCTCTGCTCTTTCCCCCTGACAGCAACGCTGGAAAATTTTAAGGGCAAAGAAAAGGGGGAAGGGGAAAAATCATTGAAAATTAATTAACAAAGCAAAAAACTGCTGCAAAACACTTCAAGTGGGACAGGTTTCAACATCATCACTCCCATGATTCCAACCCATTCACTCTGCTGCTGCAAGTGCTTTGCACGAGGGAGCTTCTTAGAGACTTAACATGTATAAAGGAGACACTGCAGAGCTCCACAGTAACACTGCCACATGGCCCTTTCCCTACTGGCTCGCCCTCCTGCAGCCCCCAGGCAGCAGCAGCCTGTCCCTCCTTACATTAGAGCTGAAGTTGGCTGCCTTGAACTCATTGGGCTTGGCCTTGTGTGCGCCGTCCTCTTCCCCAGGGAGGATGTCATCCCACAGCGAGGTCCGAAAACGTTCATCCACAGACACAATGTGCCCCTCAGTAGTAAACATAAACTTATTGCCAGATTTATGCACTGGATTCTCTTCATCAAACAGCTAGACAAGAGATAGGAGAGACTGGTATAGCATGTGTGCAATATCCTCCATGTCCCAGCAACAAGTTGAAAACACACACAAAAATACGTTTTATTGCTAATTAATGTCAGAGCAAATGGAAATAGTCAATGCAAGGGACTGATTTGAGCAGCTCAAATCAAAGGGGAGCAGAAGAACTTCTCACACAACTTAAACTGCCCTTATTTTCTTAAGCTGCCCTGTGCAAGCAGTTCTAGGCTGGCATCCACTGGTCCTGCTCAGTCACGGATTTATTTGCTTTTCTGCACTAAAGGAGACTGAGAACAGCTCAGGCAACCTCAGCCCAAATGCTTCCTCCTGTGGCTGCCAAAGCCCAGTGGGGAGAACTCAGAGGCTGCTGTGAGGCAGGACAGCTACAAGCAGCAGTTCAGCTCAGAGCTGAGCAGCAGCTCCCTTCACTTTGCTGCCTCTCCTTTCCAGCTTCCTCCCAGAAGAGCTGCAGCTCTCCAGGCTCAGGCCATCACATCTGGGCAGCTGCCAACCCTCAGAAATTAGGGTGAGGTCAAAGCAAGAGGAGCACACTGATACACCCCAATAGCTAACCCCCTCCTCTCCCCAGAGCCCGGCAGTGTCCAGTTAGTGATGCCCTGCCTTGAGCCCACCAGAGTCTCTAATTATTAGTTAATAACCTCCTGCCTCCTGGCTCTGCCATGTTTGTGCCCAGCCCCTTGGAAGAGAAGGACATGCACGTACCAGGTACAAATATTTACACGTTTCACTGAGAAAAAAGCTCTCCATCCGATCTTCCTGCGTCTTCTCTACCACGTGGTGCAACGTGGCATAGCCACACCTGCAAGATTGAGCATTACTCTGGGTTTGGTTCCCACACATCCTGGTCTCAAAGTGCTCCCCAGATACTCCTTTACTTCACACCATTCCAACTGTCAGGGCTGAAGTTCAAATGAGGCAAACTGGTTCTGGTGTTCTGATGGGTCTGGAATCGTCTGAACCCCATTTAACTGCAAGGTTTGAGCTGTCCAATGGTTAGTACAGATTTGTCTACAAAATTAATCAATTAATGTTAACGAATAAAAATTCACTGTCTTCCCTCTGAGTCTTGCAACAAGTTCAGATCCTCAATATTAAAGCCAGGATTCACTGTTGCTGTCTCCAAATGAAAGCTGACATGCAACAGCATCTACCTTAGAGGTCATCGCTGCAGTTTAGCTAAACACCATGGGGCCAGGAGGTTCGAAGAGTTCTTGAAGGATCCATACTAACCCAAAACTACTATTTTCATCAGTTTTTAGCAATTGATCAGAATTTTCTAAGTGCCTTTCAAAATGCATTGAACATACAAAGTTGCCACTGGACTATAATCTCATTTTCAGGTGAGAAAGAAATAGTTGCCCAATAAATAAATCATAACTTGTGGCTTTCATGGAGGATTGGGTTTTCTGGTTTACCTACATGTGGCAGACTGGATTCTATATAATATTTATATAATAAAATGTATATATATAGCAGTGAGAGAAGACAAAGAACATTGAAGACTGACTTTGCTTTTGTATATTTTTCCAAACTCTGCAGAATATCCATTCCCACATGAAGGTAAAATGGGTTCTTTGTAGCCTAAATAAGGAAGACAGACAAGAGTTAGAGTCAGCAGTTTTGAAATCTTGTAAAAATAACACTTACAACAAAGGCCTCGTGGTACCAGAGTCTTGTGTATCACAGCAAACTTATCTTTACAGGAACATGACTTGGATTACTGTCCAAGCTTCTCGTATTTGCTCTAGTGCAAATCCTAGTAAAACCTGTAGTAAATCCAAACTCTTTGATAACTTTCTGGTAGCCAGACAGTTATTGTAGTTAGTTTACTCTATCTTCTGCCAGCTGCAGATTGTGCCTGGACAATATTGCAGGGAACACTATTACACTTACTTCAACAATTTTGATTAAGAAGTCACAAGTCCCTGCCCTGTAAAACTCTGCCAGCAGTTTTTTGAACAGATTGTTCAGCCTCATTTTTGCCTGTCTTATAACAAAGGCTGTTTTTGAAGCAACCACCACAGCAACCACATTGCACAACAACCTGGTGCCTGAACAGAGACCTCCACATAACAACAGGAAGACCCAGAGGCACCAAATTTCACCCGGCCAGAAGTTAAGGGTGGAAAAAGTGACTTTGTGAACAAAGCCATTTTTGCCAAAACATGATTTGTAATCTCAGAGGGGTCCAAACACCTGATAGAGAAGATATGTGGATTCCACCAGCTCCGGCCTCAGGGGGTAGAAGGGGACGTCGGGTGCCTGCAGCTGCCAGTTGTACCTTTCTGGGAGAGCTCCATAACGTTTCCAGATGGCATAATAAAAAGCATGGAGACAAATAGCATCTTCCACATCTCCTATCAACACCTGGGCACAACAACAGCCACAAAGATGCCTGTTAAAAGCTGCAAGCCAGCAAGTTGCTCTCTGCTCTATAGAACGTGGCAGAGAATAAGATACTCCTGTCATAAGAGGCAAAAAAACCCAAGCCAAAAAATAGCACTAATGTATTCCTTTGCAGAAAAAGCCTTAGCAGAGCTCAGCCTCGCAGCACAGAATACAAATGCTGAGGTCAAATGAGAAAAGTTTAAAGTATCCCAAATCTAGCAGAGAACAGGCCAGGCCTGCCCACATTGTTATGCTAATGCAGAGGCTGAACTGAGTCTTATCAGAGCAGCCAGATGCAAACCCATAGGTGGAAGCTCAGCTCAGAACTGCTCAGGCTCCCTCCCAGCCCAAGATTAGAATCAGCCTCTCTGACATCCCTCTCCTTGGTGTTTAACTGAGTGGAAGTTTACCTGGAGTCCAGGAAAAAAGGCTTGCAGAGAGTCAATCCAGGTGTTCATGAGCTGCCCCGTGTACATGTTCACGTTCACATACAGGGGAGGGTCACCCTCCCCTTCATTGCAGGCCTCTCGACTGCCAACAACAGGAAGAACAGGTAAATACTGTCTGTTCTAGAAGAACACAATGCATGTTCCATTTCCCCAGCAAAGACAAGGAGCCACAGACCCACAGTGCTGGGCTCAGAGCCATTTGGAGAAGAACCAAAACATCAGTCATGCCCTCCAAAAAACTGATTCATAAAGGTGTGTACATCAAAACCTAAAGTTTTGTCTGAAAAATCTCTACGAAAAAGCCATACTAGGTAAGATCAGGACTTAAGAACTAAACCAGCCAATTTAACACACTTTCTTTGCAGTGTCACAGCCTTCTCTCAACCTAACATTTAAAAAGTGGGACAGGAACCAGTTTGGCTCCTCTGCACCCACAATGCAGCACAGAGAAGCTGAGTAAGGAGTAAAGAGAGCACTGAAATTTATTTCCACGGTGACTACCATGGAAATAAGGTTTTCTTTTTTAAAGAAAAAAGGAGAACACAGATTTTTTAGGGCATGACACAAAGCATTATATCCAGTCTCTCACATCCTGCTGGAGTGTTCATTGCTTAAGGAACTGATGGTCATACAAATCACATACCCTCTTCTTAAGTGGTTCTGGATGTTCCGATAAGCGTCGTTGAACATCTCCAAGTCTTCCTTTTCTCCAAAGAGGATGTAGGACTTCAGCAGGTACTCATAGAATGAATCTGACCCTGCTCCCAAGCCACTCTGCTTTCCAACCCAATGACCCGTTTGGATATTCACAACATTTCCTTTGAGAACAGACAAAAAGTTTAGCCTGAAGTTGTCAAGTAGCTCAGAGACAGATCATCAAGAGTCAAGATCTAGACATAATACATGTTCAGAAAGTCTCGAGGAGGAGGGATCAAAGATCAGCATGAAATAAAGGAAGTGTTACAGTGGAATCATCCAAGGAACATCCACACATGCAGTTGTAAGTACTTTAAGTCATCTGCCAATCCAAATTATATTAATGGGGATACAAATCAGGACCTTGAGTTTCATTTCAAATTTGTCTCTGAAAACCTGTGTCCTAAGGAGTCATTCAGAGACTCCATTCTTCTTACAGAATCACAAAGGGTCATTTGGACAACACAAACCACAAGCACACAAGGAGAATGGGACTGAACAGCTACAGAGGAAGCAGATGGACAGTTTATGGTATGCAAGAAGCCTGTAGCTGGATGGCACAACACTGAGGCAGGTTAAACATGGAGCCAGTCAACACAGCATCACCTCAGGATTACCTAACAGTCCAGTGTTATTGCTCCTGAGGCTCCAGAGGGCCTTGACTGCTCTCCTGGCCACCCATTCAAACGTGGAATCACCAAGCAGCCTGCTGAGGATCCCAAACTCCACCAGCAAGGAACCAGCTCCTGCTGTGCACGTCTCATTGTGGCTGTCTGGAGGAACCCCCTTCTTCAGGTTCACCTGTGGACAGGTAGAGTGCTGAAGGGGGAAGGTAGGCTGGACCTCCTGCAGCTGTGCTCACATCTGTACTCTCACATTTACTAGAAAGCCTTTTGATTAGTTTATGCATAATATGTAGCATGCAATGTGTACAGGGATAAAAAAGCAACAGGTTGATGCTTGTTCAAAAAGGTTTCCTGTAGAATTCCTGAAATTCATCTTCCCACTTTATAACACCATGCTCAAGATGGGAAATCCTAACCTTCCTACCCTTATCCTTCCTAATTCTTCCAAATGTCAGTTCACTTTTTCATCCTTTCCACCAAACATTCAGGTTTTTCCAGGGGTGGTACAAGCACTGCTCCCCCTCAGCTCATGCTCTTGAAACCAAGAGCTTCCTCAGTGAATGCTCCTCTACTTTCCCACAGAACACAGCACTGAAGGGAAGTTACACCACCCTCATCTGCTTTACCAGACTCTGAAGAGAAGTGAAAATTCTTGTTTCTACAGCCTGACAGGTCTGGAGGAAAAGCACTGCTGCTGTCCCCAGAAATTAAAAGCAGCCAGGCAAGTGCTAATTACAGTTTTACAGTTTAGAGTTGTCCCAGCAGAACTGACATCTGCCAGTAGAACTTGCCAGCTGCCTCTGCTTCAAACAAGAGCATGCAGTATCCAAGAATACCACAGTATTGAGTATTCACTGAGCAATATTCAATAAAATTTTATCACAATTATCTTAGTACCAAGTCATCAATAAAGTCATTTTCCTCAGCTCTTTGTCTTTGCAGTATTTCCTTTTAACTTTTTTATGGCAGTACTGTTTGTTGCTGTGTGACACAGGAAATGTTCCAGCCAAACAGCACAGAAACAAACTATTCCTGACCCAGAGGGAACAATAAACACAGAGTGAAAAATCAGCCTCAAGAAAACATTTATTACCCAGAAAGAGTAACTTAATTATTGCCAATGTCACCAAAACTTCGTGCAGTTTCCCCTCATTTTCAAGTAACTTCGAGCAGGTTCAACACCCCAAGTGCACAGAAAGGGGCACAGAATTCAAGTTGTAGGACAGCTGCATGAGTCCTCTGAGGTAATTTCCCCCCAGTGCTGCCTTACCCGAGGATATGGGATGCCAGTTTTGGTGTTCTCAAAGGCAGGGAGCAGCCTCACAGCAAGGTCATGAGCCAAATGCAACAGCTCGTTGTCATAGTCCTTAATGGTCATGTCCCCAAAAGGCTGCTTGCTGTCTGTAATTATGATGTGGGCAGACAGCAGGCTCCCCAAAACCCTGTGGGAAAGGGAAAAGTCAGTGTTTCACTGTGATCTGAGTCTAGTTACAAGCACTACAGAAAGAGATCTGGTTTTTTCACCACCACTAGTGAAAATATTTAGAAGTCATGCTGCTTGTCAGCCACACTACCCCAAAATCTGGTTCTGCAAAATGTACCTAACCCAGCAGTTCCTTAGAACAACATACCCTGGCCCTGCAAATGGCAAGAAGCTTGTTATATAAAGCTAGTATTCAGAAAAGAAGAAATCCTAGCAGAAATAAACAGCCTACGACACTCAGAAAATGAAACCATTTAAAATCAGACAGTATCTAAATCCATTTCCAAGGCAGACAGGCCTGTTTTCCATCTAAAACGAAAGTGAAAGTGACAAGTCCCTAAAAGAAAACCAAACCAGGGAAAAACCATAGCAGGGTTGTTTGTTTTGCACAGATCTGAGTCTTTGCTGCAAGAGCAACAACAAAAAAGCAGGGTCTGCAAGCCAAGCACAGGTGAGACAACCATTGTCCCACTGCTTCAGGTCACAAGTGACTCAGTAGAACTATTCTCATTAGGGAAGGACAGAGTATTTTCATAAAATGTTAAGAAACAATCTACAGGATGAACAATTATGGAATAAAGCCCACCAAAGACATCCTCATCAATGATTTTATTTTGAATTACACACACCAAGCATTTAACCTTGTTACTGTTTTAAAGAGAGAAACTTAGCGTGATGTACCTGATTGTTGCCTCGAAAACTTGGACTGTTGAGTCTTTATCAAATGAAACTGTGTCAATCACCAACTTCACTGCCTTCTGGAATTCTGAGGAGTTTCCCATTACCTTTTAGAGAAAAACAAAGCTGTTTTGTCCAATTGTTGCTTCAGAAGAGGAATGGGGAAGAGAATGGCAAGTTTACACCTTAGACCAACAGCCAGATTTAGCAAACTGAGTGTTCAAACTGCCTGAACTATCAGTTTAAGAGTTAAGTTTAGCTTAAAAGGTAACACAGCTTGCAGAACAATGAAGTCTGATTTGACGTTTGTTTGACCTAAGGTGAATCCAACCTTTCAGGCTTCTGAGCCAGAACTGCATGTCCAGGAGCTCCCCCCTGCCAGTTTTTTACAGGTGTAACTTAGCAATTGCTTCTCAGTACATCCAGAGACAGATGGAAGTTCAGCCTGAGCTTCAAGGAAGCAGGAACATGAAAGGAAAATACAGGTTCCTGCTTGGCTAAGTTGCTGAAAAGGGTGGGTGTACAGGGACCAAAAGCACCATGTGCCAGCTCTGCCCATTACCCAGACCCAGTGGGAAAGCATCACATGCTTGATAAGAGCAGCCAGAGCAAAACAGGCTTCCTCCATGCAGAAGCTTCTGAGACACAAAAAACTCTAGGAACCATAAGTTTTATATTTGAGAAAAAAGTTCTGCAGTGCCCCAAAAGGACACTGTGACACTGGTGACTGAGAACAGGAAGGCAGTTCAGCCAGCACACGCATCGGGCACGTAGCACAGATCCTAAAATGTTGTTTCAGTTAAAGCCAATGTTCCCTCACTTCTGCTTTCAGTTCTGCTCAGCACTGCCATGTTCAAGCAGCCAAGAGCCCTGAGAGCTCCCCACCACTGCTGCCATCCCAGAGTAGCAGCAGGCAGGGTTTGACAACCCACAGCACATGTGCCACCCTCTGCACCAGAGGACAGACACACACACTGTGTGAATCCAGCACATCGGTGAGCCCTCGCACTCCAGAAGGCTCAAAACCTGCCCTGGTTGCAAAAATGACACTAATGAAATCTAATGGGGATCTTCTAAATATGCATAAAGAGTTTAAGGATGGGGTCTTTCCCATGACACCACACCACTGATACAACTGAGCTTTTCTTACATTACCTTCTAATTTTATCAGAAATGCAGGTGAGAAGCAGCTTTACAGGTTTTCCCCTTTCTTACACCACTCTTCACACAGATCTGTGTGTCAGTCAGGCCCCCTCTCCAAGCAAAACAACCAGAGCTTTTCCAGTCACCTTGAACAAGACAAACTCTCCTCCTGACGTATCTCTCAGCAACTCACACCCATCCCAGTTCAAATCCACCCTTCCTGAGCCCCAGAGTGATGACAGAGAGATTTCACCCGAGCCTTGGGGAACAGCTCCAAAATTCCCTGTGTCTCTGCTGGAAACCTCTGCTGACACATCTCCAACTACTCTGATTATCCATGTGTGACACTGCTGGCTCACGATCCAGCTGTTTGCTGCCACGCACCCATCACCCCCTGGCCAAGCTTGGCAAGTACCCACAGCCCAGGGAGGTCCCAGGGGTGGCCCAGGGGTGGCCCAGGGAGGTCCCTGGCATCCCTGCCATCCCAAGGACTCACCGCCAGCGTGTCCAACGCGTCGATCAGCGTCAGTGAGTAGTTCCCCAGCACATCATTGATGTTGAGGTTGGAGCTGGAAGAGCAGAATCACAGAATCATTAGGGTTGGAAGGGACCTCTGGAGATCACCCAGCCCAAGCCCCCTGGTGTCCCTGCCGGGGCAAGGGGTGGGAATGGACAGGCTTTACCATGCCCCCATCCCCATCATCCCACCATCCCATCCCCATCATCCCAGCCCCATTTCCCCCATCATCCCCATCATCCCAGCCCCATTTCCCCCATCATCCCAGCCCCATCATCCCATCCCCTGTTCCCGCTTCCCACCCCCATCATCCCTATCCTCATTTCCCCCATCCCACCCCC
>JAWWEE010000021.1:1329939-1348654 GCA_035221455.1 Xenops minutus
ACCCCACCCTCATCATCCCATCCCATCCCCATTTCCCCCACCATCTCCCCCCCTCTCCCGGTCGCTCACGGGTCTCGGCGGTCGGGCCCGCTCCCCCAGCAGTGCAGCGGGTCCAGCTCGTCTCGGGGGAAGGCGTGCTCCATGTAGCTGTCGTAGCCGAAGGCGAACATGCCGCGGGCCGCGTCGCGCAGGCGGGCCCGCAGCTGCGGGGGGAAGGCGCGGCTGTAGCGCCGCTCGTACTCATCGCGGCGGGCCGGGCCCCAGCGCCGCGGGCCGGGCCCAGGGCCGGGGCAGGGCAGGCGCGGGTGCGGGTGCGGGAGCGGGTAGGGGTGCGGGTGCAGGCCCAGCCCGCGGGCCAGCGCGGGCAGCAGCGCCAGCAGCGCCTGCAGCCCGACCCGCGCCAGCAGCAGCCCCAGCACCACCGCCCGCCATCGCATGGCCGCCCGCGCATCGCGCAGCCGCGCCTTTAACAGCGGGCGGGGGAAGCGGGGCTGGGGTGGGGCAGGGCCCGCCCACGCCGCGCTGCTATTGGTGGGGCCGGCGCGGCCCGGGGAAGAGCGGCCGGTGATTGGGCGCGCGGCACGCCAGTCAAGGGCGGGGCCGGGCGGCGTTAAAGGGGCGGGGCGCGCGCGGGGCTGTCGTGGCACGGGCCGGGGCGGCGGCGGCGGCTCCGCCCGGGCAGGGAGCGCAGGGCAGGGCAGGGGTTTGTCCCCAAAGAGGCGCTGCCAACAGCCGCACGCAGCTCCAGCCCGGGGCACAGGGCATGGATGGAGGGATGGACAGCTGGGAAGGGCCCGGGGGGCGCGGTGACAGCGGCCGGGAGCGAGCCCACTTGTGCCAGGTGTGCCCAGATGTGCCCAGGTGTGCCCAGGTTAGGGGATCTCTGAGATGTCACTCACACCAGCAGCACCCGCCGCTGACTCTAAGATCTCCTCGCTGCTGCAAACACATCTCCACCCCTCCCAAGGCAACACAGTCACACACAACTCACCAGTCCACTAACACTCTTGTCAAGTCCATCTTTAAATTTCACACACAACTTTATCTTTCTCTACTCACATATTTGTTTTGTTTAAGCAATGTGGTTTAGGAACTTCAACCCAATGGGTCTTTTCAGAGAGAAACACAAACAAGACCAATAACTCTTCCAGCACCTAAAGCGAAAAGTATCAGAAATGGGAATTTCTCAGACTGACCTCTCCAAGTCACCCCCACAGAGCACAAGGCATGTGGTCACTCTCCCAAGTTAAAGCCACAAAATGCTTCCCATAATTAGCTAATGAGGCTTCTTACATATTTCTAATAAAAGCAGCTGTCCTACTACAGATGAATATGCCAAAAAAAATGGTTTTCAACAACACTTTATTGAAGCACTTCAAAATTATCACAATGATAGATGTTGCCTTTAACAGAATAAAACCTGTCATGTCGTAATTAAAAGGCACTAATCCTGGCACAAAAGTCTACTTACCCACCTTCCACTGTGAGGGAGATAAAAACATCAAGTATTTCACTTCTCCTTTTAAAGAGTATGTGCAAACCTGCTCCGAGTGCCATTCTGTGTTTGTCACTTGAGTGACATGTAAGAGAAAACCCCAGTGTTTCACCAAGACACACACTAACATCCAGCATCTGTAGCCCTACAGCAACAGAGCACTCACTGGTTCATGAAGGTTCATGATCCAGTGAGACAAGTCGTCCTACACTCATTTTTGGGGATAAAAGCCCTGAAGCCCTGTCGGGCACTCACACCTTACTTCTGTAACACAATTCACTGCTTCACTGGCCGTGCCATCTTAGAAATATAGATTAAATAACCTCATTTACACCCCCTTTTTGCAGCCACACTCTAGTCAGGGTCAGTGCAAGGGCAGGGCAGTGGGGAGCAGTGCTGGGCATGCTGCTGGAGGAAGCACAGTTCTTGCACAAAGCAAACCAAGACATGCCATTGCACAGCCACAGCAACGACAAAATGAAACCTCAGGAAAGCTAAAAGCTTGATAATCCAGCTAAGCCATACTTCAGGTTATTACAGACCCCTGCACAACATTCCTCTATTAAACAGAGACTGTTTAAGGCATTTTCTTTGGCCTTTCTTCTACCAGAAAGTGAAGATTATGCAGTTTGATATGTCAGCATCCAAAAAGGACCATCTTTCCAACCTGTTTCCAACAAGATGCAAAGAGGAAACATAAATCGTTGAGAAACTAGACCATTAGTTCTGTGGATCATGAAACAGCTCCACATTTGTGCATCATTCCTGTTGCCAAGTGGTGGGACAGAATTGCTGTGCAGCTGCTCAGACCCTCAGTTGTACTCGGGGGATGGGGAGAATTACCCTGCACTGTAATTGCACTTAGAGAAACCACCATCCACACAAAGCTGAGAGGGCATGAACACTCCAAGGAAACCTTCCACACAGCCTGGAGCTGTGGGTGCAAACACAAACATTCCTGATCCAATCCTTGCTGCTCCATGATCACTTGCACTGGACAAACCCAACACCAAGGACTGAGAATTGATGGCTGTTTTAAATCACCAGGACATCACACAATGCCAACACACCACGGGATCACAAAGGCAGGACCGCTGTCTAACTTCATGTATGTTCACCACCCAAAGTTCTCAATATCTGCCTTTTCACAAGATCTGCATTTCTTACTATGCCAATAGGCAAGGCCCACATCAGAGGAGAGTCTCAGGACTATGGCTATTGATGTTAAGTACAGTAGTTTATATTACTAAAATGCATCCCCTCAAAAGCAACTTTTGTTAAGAGAACAGGAAATTTAATCAGCCTCTTTTTACTATCCATGGTCAGGACAGAGCCTGAGACAAGTAATCATCATGAGATTAGATTTCTAGAACACAGCTATAGCATCCAAGTTCAGCAAACACCACTGCTAGGCAAACGCTGTGCTGGGCTCCACACCTTTGTCAGAACAGACAAGATTTAACCTTGGCCATAACTGTGCCAGATGGGGGAGTAGTTTTGTCAGTCCAAGGCTGAAGATGTTGAGAACAGACTCACTTCTCTGGAAAGACTCACTACACTTCCCTTCTGCTTCAAAGGGAAGCTGGTTGGGAAGTTAATGAAGCCCTGAAACAGGACCAGTGCACTCCTCTGCACTGGAACCAAACAGCCAAGGGAGAAGAGTACAAGAACAGCTGTGAAACCCAGGTGGGGGCATTCTGTGAAGCAATTTTAGAGCATACTCACCACAGGTGGCCCTTGTGGTTCTCCCTATTTACATACAGAAGCAGAAACTATTACTGAAATACCACGTCAAGCAAAGGGCTGTTGGCCAGTTCATACCACAGCTGATTTATCAAAGTGATTGGTCCTGGTATCAGACCAACCAGGGTAACAAAGCCTAGTGCACTAATGCTGTTCTCAGATTATGTCTAGAGGCATTCTGCTTTGACTGTGAACTCCAGGGAGCTGGTTTGGGATGCAAGAAACTCCCAAAGAAATACACACATAACCTTTTACAACAGTTCACCAGTCCTTCCCATCAGCTGAGCTATGCACAAAGGATGATAAAAAACCTGTACTCAGGCCTAAAAACTAACTTGCTCCAGCTCAGCAACTCTGGAAGCTTCTGTGGAGGCAAGCCCTGAAACAAGACATCCAATTTGTTACCATTAATTGGAAGATGATGACATACAGTCCTATAAATTACTAGTGACCTAAGAGGCATCAGTGCAACAAAAGCCTTTGGGAAGAACAGTCAATGAAACTTCAAATTACAATCACAGCAAAGATTTTGTCCAAGACCTCAGTCAATAAAAGCCTCACTTCCCTCTGAGATAAGAATCTTTCTGCTTTAATTGGCAATGAATGATCAGGCACTGCAAGATCTGACACTTGTGTTAGAAAAACAAAGGTTTTACTCTAGGCTTGACAAGAAACAAGCTTGCAAACACGTGCATTTCTCTCCTGAAAACAGAGCTCCAGAAGGCTGCTCCCTACTTCAGACCCTTCACCTGCCCAGTGCTTTTTATAAACACAAAAAAGCACTGAATTCTGCTCAGACTGACTAGCTGAGCTTGCTCAGGTAAGCTGAGCAAGCCCCAGGCCTCAAAGGTAGTTTTATGAGCATTTCACTGGAACAGTTGAACCACAGACCCTAAAGCAGCTCAGGTATTTACCAATCCTTCTTCCCCCACTGTAATCTCTGGGACAGGAGACACATATCCCATCATGTATTTCCATGAGTTCAGCCACATCAACTCAAGTCAGTCAGTTAAGTGTCAATACAACCCTCAAAACATAAGTTTATTGAATAAAGCTGAAGAGCAGTAAACCAACATATGCATCCACCTAAATAAAAAAATTCACGTATTTACAAAGTTCAGTAATTGTATAAGTTGTTCACATGCAGAGAGTAATGCACAGGTTAACAATTGGTAGTGTTTGGATGCCATAAACGCTGAAAGCAGTGAAGTATATAAACACCAAACACATCAAGTTTAGCTATAGGCCAGTTAACTAAACAGTGACCTGGTCCCCCACAAAGATTCACACATTCTAGTTTAGGTTCCTTATTGTAGGCACAAGCAAGTTTGCTAAATAAAAGTAACTGTAGCAGTTCCCAGTGAACTCGGACTACAGTAGCAAGTTAATTTACCCTCTCCTCTACAGCACCAGAGTATGAATTAATTGAAATCATGCTTCAGAGAACTGAAAGGGGACAAAATGTTAAAATGCAACTTCAGACTGAGCGCAGGCAGCTTGTAGTGTCTGTCCAACAGTGCCAGAGGTGGTACAGAACAGTAAGGCCATGGCAGTCTGCATTAAAACTGGCTTGTCACAGCTGACAGGGACTGAACATGTTCCCAACCAAACACTCTCACAGGATGCAAACCACATTGAGGTGAGGAATCACACACAGTGTGAGGCAACACAAGCAGGTGTACCATGGATTTGCACACACGAGTAAAGCTACACTGACATTACTGTATGAACAAACCAGTCTTAACAAGTCTGTCCCTTTAAATAGGCTGAAGTCATCGAGAAAGTAAAGCTACAAAAACATTACAATCTTGAGTTTATACACACTTCCCTAAGCTGCAGGAGCTAGTCAAGAAACAGGATCATTGGCTCTCTTGTGCTTTGACACAGTAGAACATTTCCTCTTGCATCTTACAGGCTTTGCACATGGTTACATCGAAAAGCAGGCAGGTCTAGAGTTGTCACAATAGCCCAGGTATTCCATAGCACCAGGTGAAACTGTGCCCAGCCATTCCATGAGCAGGAGAGACACTACACAATTACACAGAGATTGTGCTAAAGGTCAACAACCGCCTCGATACAAGAACATCAGTAATTTGGGTGTCATGCAGCTGCTCACAATGCATGTTCTGGTTTCAGACAGAGACCACGAGCATCTGTAGATAGAAGAATGTATTTGAACAAAGCCTGATGTTCCTAGCAATTTGTTTTCATGCTGGAATACTCCAATTTTTGAAAGTTTGACAGAACAGTCCACTCCCATCCCCCACGTAAATGTTAAACAGAAGCAACAGAATGATTTTAAAAAATGATTCTTTCCTAATTCATCAGGAGAGTTTTCTTTTTCAAGTGACAGGATCTCAGCTGTAGATTAGTGATGCTGATCTATGCCTTGTGCTCCCCTCTGCAAACAGTTTCCATTCCTCTGCTTACATACACACATCACATGCATTTGTGAGATAAATCAGTATCCCACAACTCACGCTTAAATGTTTTCTAACTACTGTATGTGGCATCTTACAGAATCTTAATGCTGTCAAGCATCAGCATCTTCAAGCCACTAAACACTAGAAATAAAACACTTGCTGAAAATCATATAAAAACCTGGCCCTGAAAAACCAGAACAGAGTGTACCATCATAGTTAACATGGTAGAGATATTTTTTTTAAAAAGCCCCCCCACAACCCTCCCACCACAGATGGTTGTAAAATAAATACTTGTGCTGACTTTATCATGACAACTCTAGTTGTTTTGTGACAGAATAGGAATACAAGTCTTCAGCAGTGCACATGAGAAATGAACCGTGAAAAGGCAGATTCTTGATACAGGATTTTTGGGTAGTATCTCATTATGGAGGGAAGTGGACAATTGAGATTATGGCCAACTGGTACTGGAGATTCCAGGAAGACTTCAGCTTCTTCTAGATTTTGAATGCTGAATAAGCCACTGAAGCGTGATATCTACAGAGAGAGAGAAGAGAAGTGTTCAAGTGTCTGTATTTGTATAACTGGCATGGCTTTGGTATAGGAGTATCCAAGCCCTTCTCTAGAGGATGGTCCAAGGCAGAACAACTGAATGATTTTCTGGAATGCTTGCTGTCTGTGATTTGGTCCTGTAGCTGCCCAGCATCCTTTAAGTAACAAATAGTTATTGCCCCAGAAATCCTGGTTCCTCAGTCATTTTCACCACTAGGAGAAAGACATCCCTCACTCTGACACTTCAGGATGGCTCCAACAATTCATTTTAGATCAGCACTGCTCTATTTGGCCAGTCTGCAGCTCCTCACCTGACGAGAGCAAAGTTAGTTTAGCCCTGTGGGTGTGAGGCATCAAGCTCCTCCATGCCTGAAAGACAGCCTCCTGTGGAAGGGAAAGCCACTGGCACCACAGCAGCCTGATGCTTCCAGCAGCTCCTTCCCCAGAGCTTCAGTGATGCTCAGCTCTGCTGAGCCTTGTGTGGGATATCACAGAAGGGAGTATCTGCTTCTATCCATCATGTTTGAACCTTTAACTGATGGTGACAGAGGCTCCTGGGAGGAGAAGCCAGAATTGTTCCACAGGCTATTCACTTTCCCTGGAAAGAAGCTGAATTCTTAGTACAAAGTAGTCCTGGTAACCTGTAGAGCTTCTCCTGGGAGCATCTCCCTCAAGTTTCCTCACCAGCAAACTCCTGTTAGCCTGTCAGTGCTCCAGTGTTAATTCCATGGCAGCCACAGGAGGCATCAGGAGAAGGATGGCAAGTGCTGTTAAATGCTGTTTTCACTCAGTTGACTTACAAAACTACTGCCAAGTACCAGATCTTACCCAGTACTGGTTTCTGCCTTTGAACTCCAGAAGTTCTAAAGCATTTGCTGTCAGTGCCAGACAGATACACTGTTTGGCTGCAGGGAGCAGTGATTAGCAGATGCCACAACACAAATGCTCTGATAAGACAGCAAAGGAAGGTGATTATGTCAAGGGAATGACTTGAGGAAAAACTTGCTGCCAGTATTTGCTATCCTCCCCAAGTGAGACAGAGGTGAGAGCACCTGATAAAGTATAAAATCATTTAGGCCAACCTAATAGTGAGACTGGTCAGCTATATCCTGCAAACTAACTAAAGAAAGAAGCACATTTCACAGGCACTGACATACCTTTTGGTATCTACAACCCCACAACTTTAATACCAGTCAGGCTTCCTCACTGCCATCAGGAGTTATGCTGAATTTACCCAGTGCACTCACACATTGTTCTTGGATTTCCTGAAGCCAGGAACCTTGTGTTTAAGAAGTTACAACTCCCCAATCCATCCTCTGACAGCTCTTCATAATGCTCAGCATTTTGGGTTAATAGTTACCTATATTATCTTTCTCTTTGCAAGAAATTGAGTAGCAGCAGATTTCTCTGTCCTGAATAGCAGCAAGGTTCCTAGGAAAGAGAGAATATTTCAGCATAAACTTCTCTTACACGGGGACTCTCACCGAGAGTCTAAATGCTCCCCCTCACCTTCTCCACATAACTTGTTTCTGTACAATGCTGTTACCTCCTCTTGCTGGGTTTCCTGCTTTTACATGCAAGCTTCCTGATCTAATAACAACCCCATGTACATGAAGTTATTGAGTTAAGTAAGTCCTTCTTTGGAATGGTTACTTACATCTTTTCAATTAGCTGTTTCTCATCCAAAGCATTAGGAAGGTCTCTCTTATTTCCAAGTACTAGAACCTGAAATCCAGAGAAGAAAATGGTTGCAGTTTTGTTTAAAAGAACCAAAAAGACAATAAACTGAATCAAAACCACAAAACCAACACACTTTAAAGGAATCTCACAAACAGTCTGCACTCGCTTATTAAACATAATGCATTGAGATATTGACTATTAAACCAGAGCAAGAAGGGAGACTAACCTATTCACAGGGGAAGAGGGGGTACAAATGAACTGTTCTGTGCAAAGAGCAAGTACAAAGACACATCAGCTGATAACACTGACAACAATCCCAGCAGACTTTCATCTGAGATTCCCCAAATTCACTCTACATTTCTGTATTAGATTCAGGTTAACCTTTAGACAAGAGCACCAAGTCAGCCCGTGGAATCCTCTAAAGTACTGTTTTGATTTTATTTGGTTTGTTTTGTGGGCTGAGCCAAATACAATCATTGAAAGATTGACTGAGGTCAACAATTTGAGTTAAGTCATGAGGGGCAGGTATTGTTCATGCCTACACTGACCAGGAAGGTTAGGCCTTACAATTAAGAGCTCAAGGCAGACTTCAGAGTTGCTAAAGTTATGCACATTCCTCAAACACTTAATACTGTTTAAAGTGATATTACTTACTGGGATTCCTTGTAACTGTGGCTTATCTAGAAGGTTGTGCAGCTCATTTCGAGAGGCTTCTATTTTTTCACGATCTGCAGCATCTACCATGTAGCTTTAAAGAGAATTTCAGGTTAGGTCAGTGAGACTCAGCTACTTCAGAAATATCAGTCTTTCTTTTACACTGCAAGTTTTAAGCACATTCGATGAGGCTTTAAGCAAAGCTAGGGCTTCAAAGCAAAGAATTTGCTTCTTTAAAAAAAAAATCTCTAAGACTGGAGAAGAAGGAAGATCCTTTGAGCTAGACAGCACTGCCACCCAGTTCAGACAGGAAGGAGTTAGTACTCCAGATCAGAAGGATAAAAAAATAACCCACCCTGGGCCCTGAACTCAGGGGTTAAACGGATCGGTGTGGTTGCAGTACTGTTTCAGAATTACAAGGAGAACTAGAGGGGGAAGCATGCACTGTTATGTTAGGAGGCTCACAGAGAAGAAGCACAGCTGGAGGTGAGCAGGGGCCGAGGGAAGGCACTTACACAATAGCATTAACTCCTCTGCAATATCGCTCCCACATGCTCCGGAACCGAGGCTGCCCTCCTATATCCCAAATCTTAAGGCAAGGGGAAAAAGACAATTTAGCCATGCACTATGTTTAAACATGGCAGGCAAAGATAAGACAAGAAATCAAGTTTTACAGTTCTCCTTAACCAGCTGCTGGACCCCTTCCATGTTAAATCAGAAGTAATCCCTTGTACATCTGCTCAGAGCTTACATCCCACAGCAGGGGATGCAAACAAGAGCACTTGCACCAGATGCAAGAACACACCTGTGTTCTAAGGTTACACACTGAGGTATACAAGAAAATATGATACATTGATTGAAAACTTTGCTTTTGATGTAAACCAATACTGAGGAGTTGAAAAACAGCATCTCTGGGCCCTGAACACTCAAAGCCAGACAACCTTATCACAAGATTGCTTTAACTAGTCCATGAACCTGGAAATCACACACAGATTCTCATTTAAGAAACTCCATAAATAAACATAAATGTCTTCTTAAGCTACTTGACAGATTTAGCTGAGCCTCTTCAGTTTTCTATATTTGTCCCAAGGCTGGAAGCACAACAGAGCAAGTATGTTCATATTAAACTAGAAGCTGGAGACAATAGTCAACAATGGCAACATACCTTTATTGTAACATTACCCTTTGTAACTTTCCTCATGTTGAAGCCCACGGTAGGAATCATATCTTCACTGAACTGACCTGACTGGAAAAAAAAGAAGGTTAAATTTAGTGCTTATCTGACACAGCTGGTTTACATAGTAAAATATCACAAGTTTTCTAACCATTTGCCTTCCAACTGAAGGCTTCACGGCCAAGAAGTCCTAGATATTATATCCATGTGTGCAGAAGTCAGTCATTTCTTACAAGCACTGAAATAATTTTTCAAGCCTTGGGGCAGTCAGGGAGCAAAGTTACCCGGGAGAAGTGCTTTGCACAGCTTGACAGGTGGACAGCCAGGACAGGACAAGAAAAGAGCCATTCACCTACTTCTGCTGGAGCCAAGGTCTACACGTCAGGCTCTCCCAGTTACCTGGGAGCTAGAAATATCCAGAAGATCCCCCTCTGATGCAAGCTACTCTATGGACAGCATTTACAGTAATAAATCACTCACAGGAGGAAGCCTCCAACCCACAGGTATGGGGTAACTCCCTGAGGAATGTTAGAAGGCTGGAAAGTGGAAGGACCTGACGGATCAGCTTCCTCCCAGGCTGCAGTATCCAACTTGTTCAACACTGGGAGAGGCAATGAAATGCAGCTGGAGACTATCTGAGCCTGTTTCCACCAGACATTCAGCATCACCCCAAGCTCTGAGAGAACTGCTGCAACCAGCACTGCATTAGAGAGGTTCTCCAGTGGCAGATGTTTTACTGTCTGTTACACTTTTATCTGTAGCAGCTGGAGAGCCAAGTTCCCAGCTATCTCCTGCAGCCAACCCCGGAGCCATAACACGTGTTATCAACACCAGATTTCTGCCCCTGCTTCCTGGGCTGTTTGGCACAAGGTGAATCAGCCACAGTGGCTATTATGATGCTCACTACGTCCATTATGTGTAATAAAACCAGTCAGTCAACCAGCTTTGGGTAAATTAGGGTTGATCTAAATGCATTCAGTTGTTTAATTAGTGTTTGATATCACAGCAAGGTCTGTGTCTCTCCGTGATGTTTCACAGAGAGGCCATCCTGGGTTCAAAGCCCTTTGGGATCTCTGAAGCAAACATCACACCCCAGAGTTAGGGCCCAGCTGCCAGGAGCTGGAAATACCAACTAAGCCTGACCAGGTGACCAAGAAGGGCAGTAGCTCCTGGTTTGTACCAGGATCAGTGTTGCCAGCAGGACCAGGGCTGCACAGAAGAGCTTGGATCAGCCTCCTGCAGCACGGCTTCAGAATCCACTCTGAAGTTCTAACTCAGCAAGGTGGTGTCCAGCTGGATGCCTGTCTATCAGCTCCTGCCCAAAATCCCTGTGTCTGAGCTGTCCATTCCAGTCAGGTGCAGCTCAGCAGCTGATGGTTGGCTGTGCTTCCATGGCTGATGCAGCTCAGTTTGGCTCCTGAAGTCAATCTTCCCTCTGAAGGGTCATCTGCTGTGGCTGTTCAAGCACCACTGCATTCCTGCCTCCACATTCCTGCCTCCACAGTCACACCCCACACCCACAGCTCCTATCCAAGCATCTCCCAAGCACTCCCTGAACCTCCATCTCTGTGCTACTGCATATTGCCCCATATGTTGCCAGCTATTCCCACTCAGACACTTTCAGATTCTTCACTAGAGAGCTGTTCCTATCAATAGGAACTCCAGGAATCTCCTGGACTGTTTCCTCTCCGTGTGTTGTATTTCCAGCAGATATCTGGGAACTTGAAGTGCCCTATGAGAAAAAGGCCTAGCACTTGTGAGACTTCTCCCAGCTGCTTAAGGAGTATTTTGGTGTCTCTTCTCCCTGGGTTGGTGTTTTAGAACAGATTCCCACCAGGCTCTCTGCCTTGTTGGCCTTCTCCCTGATTCTTACCCATAAACAATCTTATCATGACCATCATCAAGCTCCAGACAGTGCAAACACTCCTGACACACAGGCCTATCCCACTGCAGCACTGTACTTGTGCCAGCCATCCCACTAATTACAGTGTGTTCAGTATCAATTTCATGTTCTCTCACTGCTCTTTTAGGATACAAATTCCTTCAAATTGGAGCAGCACCTCATTTGCCACGTGTTTAATGTAATGTTGAAGAAATTACTGTGACCCATCACAAAGAAGCTTTTACAGAATCCTCAGGAAAGCTGCTGCACCTTATATTCCTTCCCTAGTACTCTCTACCCACGCTGCAAAAACTTGTTCTGACTTGCTTAAACCCTCCACTGCAGAGTCCTCAGTTCCACCTGAGTTTCACTGTCTGTTCTCTGCTCTGCAGAGGGACAATCCAGCTCTGACATGACATTATTGATCAACTCAGGTCTCCATTTGAAAGGCCTTCCTCTGATGTGTGGGTGTTCCTCTGCTCACAGGCAGTGTACCCAAAGAAAGCTACTGGCAGTCAGTCACCACCTCTGTTCAGATAGGTCACAAATTGGTTAAAATTATTGTAGAGGATTTAGTAAGCAGGCAGTGATCTCCTTTGATGGATTCTGCTTCTGTATTCAGCTGTCTTGGCCCAGACACAGTTCTCTAAAACCAGAATTTAGGGAGCTTTTGTTTACTACCCCTACAAAGGAAAAAAGCCAGGAATTCAGCTGCAACTTAGAGTATTCATATGCAAAAGCTACTCACACAGCAGAACAAAAGGAATATGCCTTTATTAGTAGGCAGTTCTGTTTGGATCACTTCCTCCTAGAACAGATTACTCAGCCCTATCATCGTGTGCTCACAATATGATGCTTTCTCCTTCTAAAACAGGCACCAGCTTTAAAACACATTTGATATGCCCAGCAGTATTTTCAGTTCTTGATCAGGAAGCCTTTGGCTGTTGTCACACTCAGCAGCATTGCTCAAACACTCAGCAAGACTAGTTGCTGACAAACCCAGCAATGTCTTGTTTTCAGGACTTGTGACCATCCCACCAGGCAGACACTGTACTCCCTGCAGGGCTCCTGGAAGAGCAGCCCTATGTCCCAGGACTGATTATGAATGAAGCCCAAGCTCTGAGGTTACACAGACCATACAGAGCTAACACAAACTGAAGGTCAGCAAACAAACTTAACTCCAGCCCCTGTGAGGGAGATAAGGAACAGGGAGACTAAACAGACCAAATTTCAGAGGTCAAATGCACGAGGAACCCACAGGACTGTTGGTCCTTGAGCCTCCTGGTTTAAGAGATGCTCCCTTTTCAATATTCAAAGCTCCTAAAGAACCTAAACATGTAATTTTAGTGCAAAATGAACCCATTTAACTGGATGAGTACTTCTGTCGGATAAGGCTTACTCAGAGCAGCAAAACTGCTTCCAGACTGAACTAAGTGCTTTCACTGTACTCCATAAATCAGTTTGGGTTCAGCTCACCTTGTATCCAGTACCAGCACTAACCTCTCACACACTGCAGCAGCGTGCCAGCTACAGGGACAGTTCATTTCCCAGAGGAAAACTTGGGACAGGCATTTAACATGCCATCACCTGACATTCTAGCAGTGTAAAAGGGATGCAAGTTCAGTCTTTTGTGATCCTTTGCTAATATTATAACAGACTGCCTACTAAACCTACCATTTCTAGTTGTCTTGAATCAAAAACCCCAGAACAAACAAAACCACACTCTGGCTACTTCATCTGCCTCTCCATAGCCATAAGACCCAGCTTCCAGGGAGCTATGGAATAATAGCGAGGTTTGGGTTGGAAGGAACCTTTAAAAACATCTTGTTCCACCCCCTGCCATGGAGATTTCTAAACATGGACAACTTCCACTCGACCAGGTTGCTCCAAGCCCCGTCCAACCTGGCCTTGGACACCTCTTCCCACACTGTCAGCACCAAGACCCCGAAGCAGCTTGATTTTGATTCCACAGCCTGCACAAGGACATTGTTTCTACCATCACAAAAGGTCCGGGCCTTTAGTTTGCATCTCATAAAGCCTGACGTGATTCTTTACTGTTATAGGACCAATTCCTTCATATAGGCTGTGTTACTACACAGCAATGACTTTTAATCTTTACTCATATTACTTTTCATCCAGCTAGAAGAGATCACAAACAAGCTTAACTAGGAGAAAACACCAGTGGGGTATGGATTCCAGCCAGGTCACTCCCAATGCACCTGAACAAGCATATTACATTAAACCCTGCTGTTCATCCCTGAATTTTTCTTTGCACACTAGGAAGAAAACACTGCCTCTCTCAGGAATGTCTTCTTTAAAAAATAATTTAAAAACCAGTGTGATTTTAGCATTATATCGAGCTACCCCTACACTAAGCCTCCTCTGCAACACTCATGGCCTCAACCAAGTAGTGCATCACAGAGGGACAAATCAACTATCTGGAGTCCAGTTTCCTTCTGGAAACACTTCAGCTCCAGCTCCTCATGATCACGTTCACACTAGTTTAGAAGTTTCAATCTCTGTGATCTCACAGTCCCTTGAAAGGTTTCACAACAGCACTTCCATGAATGATTGCTGCAGAAGGAAAACAGCAGTACCTGACAAGAAAAGGCATTTTTATTTCCCCAACCCTGACTTCCATGGAATATTTAAAAGGACGTGGACCACTTATCATGTAACTACCACAAAAAAGGCATATTTCTCTCTAGAAGTCATCATGTAAGAGCTCATTCCATGCCTCTGACAGTGAAAAAAGCATCTTAATCCAGGTGTTACTACTTAGAGCTCTTCCATTTCTTACAGAGAGCTCTGCAGGAACCCAAGACCATGATGGGAAAAGCAGATTCCAATTTCAGTCACCTTTGTCAGCCCCCCTGGGTTACAGCAAGCCGGACCTCAAAGACAGAGCATGAGTCACCTTCTGGTAGGTTTATTAGCTAATTAAGTGATGCAATGCATTTCAAGAGACTTCTGCCATGAAGAAACACAACACTTCAAAATGGATCACTCTTCTCCCTTTATGGCCTACCTGGGTGTTCCAGAAGGCACTAAAACATCAGTGGAACTCTCTAGAATGATCTTTTTTCACACTTTGCCAATGTGGCTTCTTTAAGTCAAAGTTACTTCAAACAGTCATGAGGCCAGAGGGAAGTCACAGCCACCATCTGGCCACAGGAATCTTTTGTTGAGAGATGCTCCAGGAACTGCCTCTCTTTAGAAACCAGGCCTCATTCCAAGGCTTATTAGATATTCTGAAGTTAAAAAAAAACAAACCACACTAATTCAGGCTCTGACATAAACCCTAAAAAGGGACCTTGTCACCACAGACAGGTTGAGTTTAGCTCTTAAACCTGACAACTGTATTGGAGGATCAGACTAAGGAGCCTCAGTCTTCCAGCACCAAACACCTGGATCAAGGATCAACCTACCAGGCTTCAAGCAAAACTTCTAAAAAGAAAACCTCAGGATATGCCACTCATCCATGAAATACCCTTTTTTAAGTGAACAAGTGCCCCACTACCCACCAGCAGGGCTGCCTGAGGCCTGGGAGCAGAGTCAGTTTACTTGAGTCATCAGTTGCATCACAGGCTGAGGAGGAGCAGGGTCCCTTCTGTGCCTCCCCACACCAGCATGGCCAGCACTCCCAGCTCCACAGCCAGGCTGGGGACAGCCACGAGCTGCACAGATGCAAACAACAGGGGATACTGCAGCCTCTGGAAAC
Source organism: Xenops minutus (assembly GCA_035221455.1). Classification (NCBI taxonomy): domain Eukaryota; kingdom Metazoa; phylum Chordata; class Aves; order Passeriformes; family Furnariidae; genus Xenops; species Xenops minutus. The sequence goes on from JAWWEE010000021.1 coordinate 1,345,261, forward strand.
TAGGGGCACTTCCAGCACTCAGAGAAGGAGCTGACAATTCCAGAGGCCCTCCTGGGATGACAGGCAGTTTCTCTGAATAAGAGCCACAGGCCATCCACATTAGGGAAATTAGGACCAGGAAGAAATGATATCCTCCCTTGTGAGCAAGTTTACTCACGCACATGGAAAACTTAGGCTTAATATCTAATTAGAGACAGTGACTAATGCAGAGCCTCAGCAAAGCAGAAGCTGCATTAGCCACATCCAGCTATAACAAGATTTCACTGCTAAGGTTGGGTTTTAAACCTTCCAGTCAAATTGATCCCAGAACGGTTTGGGTTGGAAGGGACATTCAATACCCATCTAGTTCAACCCTCCTGCCATGGGCAGGGACACCTTCACTAGACCAGGTCCAAGCTCCAACCTGTCCTTGGACACCCCCAGGGATGGGGCAGCCACAGCTTCTCTGGGCAACCTGTGCCAGGGCCTCACCTCCCTTACCAGGAAGAATTTATCCCTAATATCTTACCTAACCACCCCCCATCTCTCAGTTCAAAGCCATTCCCCCTTGTCCTATCACTCCAGGCCCTTGTTTGGTCTGATTACAAACCAAGTGCTTGTTTACACTGGAGGAATAAAGGTGGTCCAAACCCACAACCAACCTAGAAGATTACTCTGGAACTAGATTGTCTGCTTCTCACAGTCTTCCCACTTCAGCAGCAGTCAGACCTTGTATCAAGCTTTCTGTGTAATTGGTTGAGTTTCCCTCTCGTTCTATATGCCTGACATTAGAGATTTATATTGGATTAAATTCACTGTTGTCAAGACTGGTAACAGCCCTTTGCTAGACAACACAACCTTCTAAGCCATACCAAGTTCCTGATGTGCAATCCAGCTTTTAGAGCTATCCTATAGGACATCTTGCTGTGTCATTCCTTTCATTTTAGTTTTAAGGAATCCCAACAGCCTCATTCATGCAAACCATTTACTGGCCTGCAGAGAGCAGTTATTCTTTTCCAGAGCACATTCCCAAATGCAGACTCTGAACTAAAGTCAGTCAGTCAGGGAAGTAACTACCAAGTTATCTCCACCTGCCACAGGCAGCAGTACTTCTCCAAAAAGCTCTGATGACTGAAGCTTATGCTATTATTCTTTTAAAACCAATAGTAAAAACCTAAGCAAGTCCCCTCTCTCTGTTTTTTTGCAGAGTTCATAGATTTCCTAATTAAAAGCTTCAGAAATGTGAGTTATTGCTTCCAAACCAAACCAGCTACTGAGGCTGTGTCAGAACACACATCAACTTCCCTCTTTCACTGGGTTTTGCAAGGCTCTTTGAATAACACTCAGATAAATGTCTGGGTGTGATCCTAACATGTGGTTGAAACCTTGCAAATTCAACCCCCAGCAAGGGAAGCTGAAAACTGATGTCAGCTTTACTTAGGAAAACTTTTACCACTTGAGACAGCTTATAGATGGACTAAACTGATGTGCAGCTGCTACAGTTCTGAGCTCCTCCACATATCTGCAGTTTCACAGGTAACCCCCTGAGCGTGTGCTGCTGGTACTACACAGGGGCAGTGCAGCTCTTTGTCAAGTACCATCACCATGAGGACTCCAGAGGACAAAAAACCTGCAGAGTAACCTCAGAGCCCCAGGTTGCAGGAACACCCCAAGCAGTATCAGCTCAGCAGCCACAGACAGGCTGTTCAATTTCAGAGCTTCATGTTTAGAAATCCAAGCCCAGAGATCGTGGCAGTGTGAGAAAGAAAAGGTTTCTGGCACTCTTGGGTTAGTCCAGCAACTTTCACATAAAAACTAGTTAGAGAAAAGTTACCTTTTGTGGGAGCAGACCTGTTTCCCGTGATTATCAAGGAGCCCACCAAGTGCTCACACCTGAGCTACATGGCACCTTGGTTACATTTTGCCAGGGTGTCTATCAGTGTACAAGGATGATATATAATGCAAAAGAATTAAATCCTCTTCCTACCCAGTAACTCATTCACCTAACACTTATATAAATACATTCATACAACTATTCCATAGTGTTAAGGAGACAGCCTCAAAAAAAACCCTGAAAGACAAGCTGAAGGTCTGCTCACTCTAAGGCTGAAGACATCAGCTCTCACCCTAGGTGGTCTGGACTCAGGTTCCTCATGCTCCCTGCAAACCCAAAAAGCACCCTGGCTTCCCCTTTCAATCTCCCTACAAGGGCTCCCAAACTCCAGCTTGTCTCCTGGAATGTTTTCCATCGCATTCATCAGCTCAGCAGGACACTGATGGAGTTAAATAAGCCATTTAGGCAAAGCTACCCTTTATCTGCTTCAACAATGGAAAAGCTTCGTGTAGGAGTCCCACACCCTTCCTTCACCTGCTCCAGGCACATCAGCAGATCAGCAGGCCCGAGTGCAGCACCGTGCTGCTGTTAGGCTAAAGTTGTACTTCTTAAGTGAGTTATACCTTAAGAGAGAGGAGATTATTTGATACAGGCTACAGCAATCGGGATAAGCAAACATCTGAGAGGAGAACCGCGAGCGGGTGACACGCAAAACCCTTTAGGACCACTGAAACAGAGTGGAAGGGGGGAAGCAGCTGAACACACACGATGTTGTCTCCACATTGGCCAAGGCAAGCCCAGCCACACCGACACACCGAGCGAGGCGGCTGTGGGGCCGTGCCATCCGTGTCCCCGCGGCTCCCACTGGCACACAAAGGCTCAGGGGGGCTCAGCAGCCCCGGGTCAGCCAACCCACGGGGCACAGCACCCCCTGGGTCAGCGAGCCCACCGGGCACAGCACCCCCTGGGTCAGCCAGCCCATGGGGCTCAGCACCCCCTGGATCAGCCACCCATCGAGCACAGCACCCCTTGGGTCAGCCAGCCCATGGGGCTCAGCATCCCCTGGATCAGCCACCCATCGGGCACAGCACCCCCTGGATCAGCCAGCCCACGGGGCTCAGCACCCCCTGGGTCAGCGAGCCCACCGGACACAGCACCCCCTGGGTCAGCCAGCCCATGGGGCTCAGCACCCCCTGGATCAGCCAGCCCACGGGGCACAGCACCCCCTGGATCAGCCAGCCCACGGGGCACAGGACCACCGGGCTCAGCACCCCCTGGGTCAGCCACAGCACCCCCAGCCCACCCCGGCCCACCCCCCGCGCTCAGCACCCCCGGGCTCAGCACCCCCGCCGGGCCGGGCCGGGCCGGGCCCAGCTCCCCCCGCCGCCCGCTCACCGCGATGACGTTCACGAAGGTGGTCTTGCCCGAGTACTGCAGCCCCACGAGCGTCAGCTCCATCTCCTCCTTCCAGAAGAGCGAGCGGAACCAGTCCAGCAGCCGGGACAGCAGCGCCAGCATGGTGGCGGCGGGCGGGCCGGGCCGGGCCGGGCCGGGCCGGGGGCGCTGCGGGCTGGGCCGGAG
>JAWWEE010000021.1:1348908-1371145 GCA_035221455.1 Xenops minutus
CGGGCAGGGATCCCCTCACACCGCTGTGAGGGACGGGTGCGGGCAGGGATCCCCTCACACCGCTGGGATGGACAGCCGTGGGCAGGGATCCCCCTCAGACCGCCATGGGACACGGCTGTGGGGAATGATCCCCCTCAGGCCACCATGGGACACAGAGTGGGCAGGGAATCCCCCTTACACCGCTGTTATGGACAGCCGTGGGCAGGGATCCCCCTCAGACCTCCATGGGGCACAGAATGGCACAGAGTGGGCAGGGATCCCCCTCACACCGCTGGGATGGACAGCTGTGGATAGTGATCCCCCTCAGACCTCCATGGGGCACAATGTGGGGACTGATCCCCCTCACACCGCTGTGATGGACAGCCATGGGCAGGGATCCCCCTCAGGCTGTGGGTGAAGGGGTTTCTCTCCGTACCCCTCAGAATCACAATCACTGAGGCTGGAAAAGACCTCCGAAATCACGTAGTCCCAGCTGTGAGCCAACCCCACCTTGCCAACCACCCCACACCACTAAGTGGCATGTCCAGTCCTTCCCCGAACACCCCCAGGGCAGTGATTCCACCACTGCCTATTCCATTCCAATGTCCAGTCACCCTCTCCAGGAAGAAATTCTTCCTATTGTCCAACTTAAACCTCCCCTGCACAGCTTTAAGGCACTGCCATGGGCAGGTGTGGGTGAAGGGGTGTCAGCTCACACCCCTTCAGAATCACAGAATGATTTGGATTGGAAACATCTCGGAGGTCACCAAGGTCATCCTAGGGGTCATCCTAGGGGTCATCCTAGGGGTCATCCTTGCCCCCCTGTGCCCGATGCCCACCGTGTCCCCCAGCCCAGGGCACTGAGTCCTTCCTTGGGCAGCCTGGCCTCGGAGGAGCAGGGATTACACCATACCCAATGCCCCCCGTGTCCCCAGCCCAGGGCACTGAGTCCTGCCTTGGGCAGCCTGGCCTCGGAGGAGCAGGGATTACACCATACCCAATGCCCACCGTGTCCCCCAGCCCAGGGCACTGAGTCCTGCCTTGGGCAGCCTGGCCTCGGAGGGGCAGGGATTACACCATACCCACCACAACATCTCAGGGAGGTTTTGAGCAAGTACAAAACTCCACGTGTGCTCACAGAACTGCCAAAACCGAAGGGAAAGCCCACTTAACCTCCTTATCCCACGTTATTCTCACACAACCAGAGAGAAGGTCTCCAGAGTTTCCTTCTGCAGAGGTTCCTACCAGGAATCTGTGAATTTTGCACTGACATTTTTGGGTGATTTACCATGGATCTTGCCGCCGTGCTGGTCAGGTCACTGTAATTGAGGTTGGTTTAGTTCCCAGCCACATTAACCCCAAATTTACAAACCGTGCAGCTCCAGGTCTCCAGGGGCTTGCACAGTGCTCTGTGCAGTGAGAGGCCAGGCAGGAGGGACACGGGCTGAGTGAATGAACATGGAGCTCAAAAAAAATCATGAGGAGGCTACAGGACACCCAAGGTATGTTTTCCATTTACCCGAAGTATCGTCTTTTTCCTCAGGGTTTCTCATGATGTTGCAGTAAAACTTTCATGATTCAAATTAGGGGCTATGAATGGGTATTAAGCATGATTCGTTGGTTGCCAATAGGTTGGAAAACAGCTATTGTTTTGCACTGGTTCTCAAGTTATTTTACTAATACTAAAAAGCTAAGTTAATGTGTGAAGAATGGATTGGGCTACCTGGATATGGACATCCCAGCTCCAAGGGGAGCAGGGCAAGAAGGTGGGGTAGTTTTATGGAGGGAGAATAATGAAAGGAGAGGGGCCAAGCAGCTCAAACAGTGCAGAACAGCACCCAAGGAAGCAGAAGCATCAGCATATGGGAATTTTGGATTGTTTGGTGTTGGTCATATTTGCAAAGAGTGGCAAATACAGAACCAGGTAGAATTCAGAGCCAGCTGATCCTAACAGGCCTTTCTCTCTTTTTTTTTTCCTCCCAGAGGAATGCTACAGCTTAGCTATCCTAGCCCCAGCTAACAAAAATCATATATAAGAACTGCTTTTAAACATGGGCAATCTTTAAAATATATATTCTAAAAATAACATAAATAGCATTATCATATAGATGAGTAATATAATCATATCTTTAAGATATACATTTTAAAGATATGCTGTATGCAGTTGGCAGATACCTTTCTACTCCAGAATGAAGGGAGAGCAGCAGCACCTGCAGCTGATGAATTTGGGGCAGCCAAGCACTGCAGGCACCCCCTCCCGAGGTTACATGCTGTGTCTGGGACGCCTGCAAAGGGTCCTCCTTATCCATTGCTGTCACAAGGAAAATTTCTAAATCACACAGAAGAAAAATTATGTCTCTGAGGCAGAAACACGGGTGACACAAATCTACTCTTCAGAACAATGTAAAACAAGTGTAAAAAAGCAACTAGAGTGGGACTGGCATAAAAACACCAGGACCACACAGTGGACCATGATAGTGTGGAGGATGTGGATCCACATCTGGAGGATCCACAGTGCCTGCACTGGCCCTGGATGCACCTGGCAGCTCCCTGGGCTTGGGAAAGCTGTACTAATTGGTTTCTCCCTGCAGGTCCTTACGCAGGAGGAATAGCAAGTGCTGCACACAGAGAATAAAGCCTGTTGCCATCCCTCTCCATCTGACAGCATGCTGGGAAAGGTGCTGCCTTCAAATGCCATGGCTCTGCCATGCTGAAATTAGAAATACCCAGCTCCCCAGTGGCAGGGAAGGAGGCTGTGCATGTGCTTTCCCACCCCAAAACACGGCTTTCCTTTGTATCCATAAAAAAGCCAACTAATATACTCCTTCCAATTAAGCTGTGATATGAACTGCACTTTGAAAGTTCTTAATCCATTCTCCGGTTCATTAACTCAGAAAATTTCATCCCCATGGTTGGCCCTATCAGAGAGGATGGAATGCCTGGCACCAATTAGTTCTAATAACGAGCTAAATTGTGCACAGATTTCGGAGTCTGTCATTAGTATGAGAAAATAGGACAGCTCCTCTCAGAATACGGTATCTTACTGGATGTTCCTTTAATTTGTCTTTGGCGAACAACTCCTCCCGCTCGCTGCTGCAGACAAAGAAACTAATTGATTTGATGAGTTACAGACGCCTGCTGTGTGGCACCTCCCCTGCTGCCGAGTGAGAAGCCACAGCCAAAAAACAGTGTCAATAGTACTCTGAGAATTTGTTTTCCTGCTTGTTCATGTTCTGTTGCTTTAAGGAGCCAAACCCACATGTCGTGTTTGTGCTGTCACTTTGATTGGACACTGATTTTCTTTCAGGGATCGAGCTGCATATTTGTAAAATAAAGAGCCTGCAGGTGTCTCCCAGGTCAGGATGCTCCCTTGTCAAACGAGGGGGAAGCTCTTGGATCTAGGGAAGCTGAGGACCTGTAAGGGCAAACTGGAGCCTTGCTGGGGGCTGTTTCCAGCTCTTTTTTTCAAGGTCCACTTAAAATATTATCAAAAGAAACCAAGGTAGATGGTAATGGTTGTGAGATAGATGTCATCCTTCCCTTACAAAAACTTAAAGGAAAGGGTAAGATGAGTGGTCACTTCTAAAGAGATGGACATTAAATAACTGATGGTTCCTAAACCTACCACAGCCTGTAACAGAGTGTTCTCCCATCATTTTACCCAGGACTTTGGGTACTGCCACAGTATAAATACCCACTAAAGAACCCGAAGAAGCAAAGGAAGGATTTCACTGTGTCTTCCTTGCTGCTTTCCTGAAAAGAAGCGTGTCTGTTGCGCTGTTACTGCTTGAGCTAAACCAGAAATATCCCTTTGCCATTGAGAGGGAGACAAGCCATGAAAACTAAAACATAACATTTTTCCTCAGAGGTGTGTGCATGCTGCTAGTATGCCCTAAAGTCCTGCCTCCTTCCTGCAGCCCAGGACAACACCAAGCCTTCAGCACAGTGTGGAGCAGAGACAGAGAAGGGGAGAGAGGTGGCTGTAAGGGCAGCACAGCCCTGCTTCCCCAGGGACGTGGGGCAGGCAGCGGTGTGACTCCTGACGTGAGCACAAGGATCTCATTTCCCAATGTCACAGGATCACAGGGTGACAGAACGGTTCGGGTGTAAGTCAGAGGGGTGCATGCTTTAACCCTGGGTTTCCATATCTCTAAGAATGCCGCCTGTAGGTAAACCCAGGTGAAAATCCTCATCTCGTGCCACTGAGGTGACCTGGTGTCGGGTTCTTTGGGAGGCATCGCCTTTCATGCACCTCCTTTACCTTTGAGCAGTGTAGCAGTCTGGAAACGTGGCAGCTCCGTGGCTGGCAAGCTGTAGGTTGTCTGTCACTGCCAGGGAAAATATAAATGATCACAGACACTTTAGCATTTCGATTTCCTAGATGCTGGCAAACACTCCGCAGCGTGAGCTGCTGCATGCAAGTGATGACCTTCAGGAATGCTGGCGTCTCCCAGTGGCAAAGCAGCAGGAGCATGAATCAGCAGAAGGGAGCTGGGGAATAAAGGATGGTTAAAAAAGAGCCTGCTGTTTGCAGTAAGTTTAAAAAAATTTCCTCCTGGTCCTCCAGTCAGATTTATTAGCAGCGACTTTGGCACTTGCAGAGCCCCCTGCGCAAAAGCCAGGCCTATGCTTGTAGATTTATTGCACAGTCAGGGCCTTTGCCAGCTCAGTCACCACATTTCACCCTTTCTGTAATTTAAGTTTTAAATCCAAAAGGAAACAAGCTCATTCTTCCAGTCTGAGCACAAACAGCCTCCTAGTGAGGCTCTGAAAGACAAGCCCTGGGCACCTGTGCAGGCAGGTGCAGATGACCAGAGGCAGATGAAGCAGCACTGCAGGGAAATCCACAGCAGGGGCTTCTCAGGGGTCCTTGGTTAGACTGAGCCACAAGCCTCGAGCCACCCACCCAGGGACCAGGTGACAGGGGAGGCATTTTCTCCAGCCCCTGGGTTGAAGGAGAGTTCCCTACCAGCTCCTTGGCAAGAACCAGAGAGCACTGCATCCCCTTCCTGACAAACAGCAGTGCCCACCGTTGGGTTACCTCAACTATTTCAGTCCTGCTGAGGTGTTCTGCACCTCATGCCCAGCAGCCATGGGCCCTGGGCACTACCTGAAGCAGCTCTGAACCCAGTGTCAAAGCACTGACTTTGTCTTGCACTTCTGTTTAGTTACAGTCACAATTCTCTGCCAGCTGTGAGACCCTGCCATGTCATCAGGACTTGCCTGCCCCACTCACCCATTCCTATGACAGGGAGTGGGATTGTGCCTGGCACAAATGAGAGGTGGCCCCAGTTTCTGCAGAGGGTCTGGCTGTCCCCAGCAAGAGCCCTCTCAGCACAGCCAGCAGGTGAACCCCCAGTACAGCCCAGGTTGGCTGCCACAATGGCCCCTGTGGGTCCCGAGGCCCCCCGGACATCACTTGTGTCCTTTACATATTTATTCCTTCTTTTTCTCCCCAGTTTTCTCCCTGGCCAGCGGGTGCTCTGCTGCCTTTGCTTGGATTTTCCAGCAGAGGGGGATGTAGCCTCACCAAAACCATCCTCCTTGCCCAAAGGCTTCGAACACGCCCTCACCTTCATCCTCGCCTTCACCCTCACCCAGGATCTCCCCTGGGCTGGCACTGTCAGCACCCACACCCCAACCCTCCCCGGGCACATGGGCACCGCGGGGGCCAGCAAATCTTCCTTTGTATTGCACAGATAAAAAAGCAGGAGATCTGATCAGTGGTGAGCTGTCCCATGTCAGCCCCAGCCTGTCCAGTGGGCACATCTTTGCGGTTTTGTCCCCAGCATTGTCACAGACGAGGGGGAGACAATCCTGGGGAGTGGGTGTGACCTTGAAATGAGGGAGAGAGTGGGCTACAGAGCAGGTGTGATGAAGTGGAACATGAGGAGGTGTGAGTTTTCACTCAGGTATCCCTCTCTGATGCCCACACTCCTGCTTTGTGGTGAGGGAGCATCCGACTTGCTCCAGATGTGAGGGGCAAGTTCCAGTGATGCCCGTGTCTTTAGTGAAGAAGAAGCAACACATCTACAGGTACAAACAGCCTCCCATGAACCCAGTCGGTTGAGCTGCATTGATTTGCACCAGCCAAATACTCAACCTGTCTCAGTACCTGGTAGGAAGCCTGAACCAAGCAGGACAAACTTCACCTATGTCCATGCTGAAACCGTTTCTTGCTCAGGACAAGAAGGGAGCACCCAGCCCACTCTACAGTCTCTCTTGCATTGGATTTTGGGTGCTTCAGATGTCTATATTGTCCCTTGCCATCTCCTCTGGAAGTCACGTTCCATTTCATGGAGCAGGGCCATCTCAGGGAGCTCGGCACCTCGCACACTCATGTCTGAGAGCTGCACTTCAAGGTTATTTCCTATCAAAGGCTCCTTCTTCCAGGCACTCAGTTATTTTCTCCTTGGCTAAATCATCTGAAAATACTCTGCAGCCATCCTAGTTCTTCCTGCTTTGTATGCATGAGCAGGAAAGGGAATTTAGGATTTTGCTGTAATGCCATACACAAAAGCCTGCTGGAGAGCATCACTTTGATTAGCTCTTATTCTACAACCAAGAAAACAGAAAAGAATAAAAATAAGGGAGAGCCCAGCATGTGGCTGCTATGTCTTGCTGCTTCAAGGCTGCTTGGAAAATCTGCCTGGTTGCTCAGGGCCCTCATCAGTGGCATATTTGTGCATATTGCAATAATTGGTTGATTTTTATCCTCCTAATAATGAGGGAAAGAAGGCAGGAGCACTGCAATGATTTGTTCACTAGCACATCCCAAAACGTGGGCTCTGGCAATCCTCCAGCCCCATGCCTTACTCCAAGGCCTCCCCTTTGCTCGGTCACCCCTGTGCAGCCAGGTGACCTCCACAGAGGGCACGGCAAGGCTTCCCAACTGCAAACAAGGCATCCCAGCTTGTCCAAGTCCAAGACGGAAAAGCTTGATGTAGATCTGGGAATTAAATTAGCAAAAGGGATGAAAAAGAATCAAAATACCTCACATCTAAGCACACATCTTTGGCAGAATTCATGGCTGGAACAAAGTGTTGGGATGTGAATTTTGCAGACAGGTCTGATGTGTGATGGAATGGACCGAACTCTTCGTTCTAAACTCCCTGAACTTGGAGGATTTGATGCAGATCCAGATTTTAAATTTCCATTGAGGCCTTTCTTATTAAAACCAGAAGCAGGAGGATCTTTTTTCCCAACAGGGGCTGTACCAGATATTAACCTGTCCCTTCTTCCTCTGTGTACCAGCCCCCTCCTCTTTATCCCCTCTCAGTTTACTTGAGCCTGTCACAAGGCACTGACAAACTGACTAGTCCTGGTTCTCCTTAGACATAGAGCACTGCAGTTCTGAAAAACTGGGCTACAGAATTCAGTGCAAGTATCTGCATATGAATTTTTTAAATAAACCTAATCCCAAATAAAGCTCATCCGAAGCTGTGGGCACTCAAATCATGTCTAAAAACACGAGAACAGAGGAGAGACAGAATGTGACCAATTCTTCCCTGCTTCCCACCCAGCGAGGCGAGCACCAGTCATGAGACTCACACAGCTTAAATCCCAGTTACACTTTCCCACCAGACAAATCCTACTTTATTAAACCAAAGTGCAAGGGAATTAGCAAAACCGCCTGTTTCCTTCACACTATAGTATATATAAGCAACCTAATCCATACGCCGAAGCTCCCACCGCTCTGAAAACCCCTCAGCTGGGAATTCCCGTCAGCAGCTCGCAGTCTCCCTCCTGTCAGCTCAGGATTACCTTTCCCTAACAGGGCACGGGAAGGAGAAGAGCACGTGGGCGCCTGCCAAAGTCATCCCTGCGGCTGTGCTTGCACGATGCCCCCCGGCCGCAGGAGCACTGCAGGGGTGGCTGCTGGGGCAGGGGGCTGCACACCACGCTCATTGAAGACGCTGCTTTGGCTGACCTGCCCAAATACATCCCCTTGTTCCAGTCTGTCCCACACCTGCTGGCTCTGCTCGGCGGCCCGGGGAGGAGGGGGACTGATGAACCAGGGAGGTATCCCCACCACCCCACCTGGCAGGGGTAGCCCAAAACTCTGCTGAGAGAGAAAGGAAGTGCGAGTCAGTGCGAGGTCGGTGTTTCATTTACATGAGATAAGCGCCTTCATGTAGCAACTGGAAATCAAGGGTAATTGGCGGGGCTGGGAGGACGGTGTCTTTTGTTACACAAGGCGTCATGGGTCTCTTCGGAGGGAGCAGGAACCAGCACTCCGCGAGCGAATATTGCAGCCTGGAATAGTGATGTGCTACATCCTATTTCTCAGGAGGGAGGAAGGAAGGAAGGACACGTGAAAAGAAAATAGCAGTAAATGATCCCACTTCATCATTTTTTTTCCTGTAACCCTTCTGGCCTTACAAACAGGAACTTCATTTTAAACTAAAAATAAAGCATGATGCCTGTTTCGCAGTTGCAGATGGGTGTTCCCGAGTGCCCACTGGGCTCAGCCCTGTTCAATGTGCCGGCTGGGCACGGCACGGTAGGAAAGTGCCTCGCTTTGCATTTGCTATATTTACATATCATCAGTTATCAGGAGAACAGGATGTCCCAGGGGACCTGAAATAGGATATACCACACTCCATCTCCTGGTCAGCTCAGCCACGGGCCAGGCCCGTATGACTGATCCTGCTCGCCTGTCTGCCTGTGTCTCCGGGACTGCCAGCCGTGCCCATGGGGTGTTATCCATCCCCATTCCCGACTGGCATGTGGGCACAGCGGCTGCGGCATCCCCAGCCCTCCTCCAGACACGTGTGGCTGAGGCAGAGCAGGGCAGGGGGGGAGAGCTCCTATTTCTCTTTCTACCACTTTCTTTTTTTTTGTTTGTTTTTTTTTTTTTTGCAAGGGCAGAGGAGATTTGTTCTGCCCTCAACAAAATCAGGTCTGTATTCTCCTCTACACACAGTTTTTCATACTAAATCCCCAGTAGCCATCAGGAGCCTCTCAGTACAGGGTGATGGAGCACAGCAAGGCGTTTCCCAGGCAGAGCAGTGCCAGGGCAGGAGCAGAACCCCCAGCACAGCTTCCCACAGGCCCATGGAGGGTCTCGTAGGGGTGCAAAGGGCAGAACTGGAGAGGGTGAGGGGGCACATGGGGTGTGGGGACCCCATTCTCTGCTGAAGAGGTTACACCTGGCACTGCAGACTCTGCAAGGCACGAGCTGTCCTGTCAGAAGCACGCTGGATGCCCTGCCTACCTTGCCACCTTGGATTTAAATGCCTTTCTCACACGCTGGGCGTAGCTGCCAAGTATTGTGCCTTCAGTACTTCACTCCACCTTGATTTCAAACCACTTCAGCTTGTGTTTGGGAGTGGTTTCCAAGCATTCAGCTCACCCATATCTTATCCACACTGGTTTCCTTTATGAGCTGCACCCACTACAGGTCCAGAGCTTTAAATGCAAACCCAAACAAATATGTGGTAGCGCTTCCCATTCCCACTGGACTGGCCTGGAGTGGGAGTGCAATGAGTCAGGAGTACCATAAAGGAAAGTGAAATAGATCCACCCTGAGCAGATGATAGGATCAGGACAGATTAGTAGCCTTGGATCAGATTCAAGGGTCAGCATAAATCTTTAATCTTTGCAAAGTCCTCAAGCCTCCCTCCCCTCACTGTCTCACATGCACACACACCAGGCATGACTAAACAGCTCTCTGTGGGGATGGCAGACGCTTCAGAAACTCCCGGCTGGTTTTGGTTTGCAAAATAAAACAATAAAGCTGCTCTCTGTTCTGCAAACGTGAGAACTTCCCTATGCAGGCAGATCACGACTGGATGCTGTCAGATGCTGTGCTGGCACCGGTATCACACCACGGCCACCACTCCCACCAGCACTGGGGCTCTGCTGACAGGCCCCTCCAGTCTGCCCTGATCCCACAGTCAGGCTGCAACACACTCAGCTGCTTAATGCATCGGGTGAGAGCCAAGTACAATCCCCACGCTGGACCTTATTAGGTCCCGACAACATGATCTGCCAGGACGTCATTACTTATTATTCCTCTATATTTGCTCCCCACTGACGCTGTGCTCAGTGGCCATAATCTGGATAGTTCCCAGGTTTCACGTGGAGCTGCAAGTGGCTTGCTCAGGGTACTGGGTTGGGGGACATGCCAGGATGCCCTGCAAAGGGGCCTGTCCCATGAGGGTGCTCTGTGGGGAACGGAGGGGCTGGAGGAGAGGTGGGTGCAGCTTTGCACCCAACTGATGTACTAAGGGAAAAGAAAGAAAATATAGCAAAAAGCCCTGGCCTAGTTTTTGTTAGGTTTTGTTTCACTGTGCTGGGCTCAGGCTCGAAGGATGTGGTTTGGTGGTCAGCGCATAAGACAGCAAATGAAAAAAAAAAAAATTCCTTTGATTAAATCCAGATCAGGTCTGTGCAAGCTCTTCCTGCGGCCATCGGGAAATCACACGAGGGAAAACCCTGCCCATGGCTGCTGCCTGTGACTGGGCACCACGGGACGTGACGCAGGTCCCGCCGTGACCCTGTCCTGCTCCGTGGGGCACCTTGTCCTGCGGAGCAAGGTGTGCCATCCTGGCACCAGGAGGACTCAGTCCCCACAGGGGCTCCAGGACATCCATCTCACTACGCGTCAGGCTCCATCTCGAGCTTTCTTGATAGATTTATAACAATTCAAGTCACTCTCACCACTGCTCTGTGCACAAAGGGCCAGGCGAGTTCTGTAGAAGTGAATATTTATATATTCCCATAAACACTTTTAATGGGAAATTGCCTAATATGCCTTATTAAAGGGAAAGCACGAGCAGCTGGCCAAGGGTGCCTGGCAGAGCTGCTGATGGTGGATGTGCTGTTGCTGCTGCACCTCAGAGCTCTAATTGTTTCAGGAATCCTTTGACTCATCTTCTGAGCAGCTGCGGGATCTGCACGGAGATCTGTCTTGCCAGTCTCCTTAAAAACACCTTTGCCTCGCTCCTGGGTTCACAAAGCTCATGCCACACATGCCTCCTGACCTCAAGTGCCCAGGAGCTTGCCAGAGCCCGGCTGCAGCTGGAAAACCCCTGTGGTTTGTGCCTCACCCTGACACAGCGGCCGGGCTCGTGCTCCTCACACACACGGCAGGTGCCCACTGCTGCAGGCCCTGGGGACAGGGATGTGCCCCCGGCCACCCTAACCCCAGGCAAGGTGCTGCCAGGTCCCGGCCAGCCCCACAACTGCCCCTTCTGTCCTCTTGGGAACAGCTCTGTCTGCTCTCCCAGGGCTGCAGGGACAGGGAACACCTGAGATGCTCTGAAGCACACAGAGGCTGTCCCTGGGCTCCTGTGCTCCACTGAGGAGCTGGGGCACAGACCATGCGGGTCCTCTGCTCCCCCTGGGACCCAGGGATGTCACCAAGCGCTGCAGTGCCAGCCTGCTCTGTTACTATGGGGACAAGCACTGCAGGGACAGCAGGAATAAATGTACAAAAATCCCCATCAGCTTCGCCCCGACGGTGGCAGCGGGGATCACCAGGGTGCCATAACCTGCCCTTCCTCCCCGACCCTTGCCCGCCTCCGTGGCCTCCCAGCCCTTGCAACACCGGGCTGCTTCCTATCTTGTCCCAGACTGTGAGGCTGACAACTCAGAGCTTACACACAGTTGTGGTTACCCTGGCCCGGAAACGCCTCATGGCAGAGGCAGCGTGCCCACTGCCCTGCCCCTGCAGGGATGGGCACCCGGCTGCCCAGGGAGCATCCCTTGGGAGCACCAGGGGCTGCAGGCATGGCACAGAGGGCACCGCAGGGTCCCGTGCCCCCCACCAGCTCAGGTTTGGCCATGGCACAGGATGAAAAGCACCCACGGGAGCGGAGCGAGTCAGGCATCGCACACTCACTCCTTATTCACTCAGCTACGTGAGCCGCCAGGCAGAGGCTGAATTCCCCTGACCTTTGGACACTCATTTAAACCATGGAAAGGGTGACAGGCAGCCAGTGGGCAGGGAAAACAGGCAAACAGCCTGGCGAGATGGCAGCGGGTGCTGCTGTCAGAGCCTCCAGCCCGCGCTGGTCCCCGAGCTGGGGGTGCCCATCACCTCAGAGCTTCCAGCACCTGGCACGGCGTGGTGGGGCTGACCAGCAGCTCGTGAGACACCTGTGTGCTGGCAGTCCCATACCTGTCCCTCCTGGAGAAAGCCACTGCTCCAGTGGGAATGGGCCTGAGGGGGGATCAAGATGCTGCTGCCTGGAGGAGCCACTGCAAGGCTGGTGACAGCCTTCCCGAGGGCATCATCTTAGAAAGCAGCTCTTGGGAGGCCCAGTGATTCAAGGGGAAACCTCTGCAACACTCATTCTGGGAAGTTTCCATTTGAATTGCTGCAAAGAGCAGTTTTTCCACGATAAACAGATTGCTTCAGTTCCCCAGCAGCACTGGGGGGGTCATTGCCACCCCCTCCCTCCACAGCCCTTCCTGCACGGGGTCCTGAGTCATCGTCCACCCCACGGCTGGGGCAGCAGGGCCGGGTGGGATGGGCGATGCCCTGGTCCTCCAGCAGCCTCCCACGCCAGGGGAATTCAGCCCAGAGCAGCCGGCACCACGCTGAGGTCAAACGTTTGTCTGAAATCAAGAACCAGAGAAAATCCCTGCCCAGCCACCTCCTGACCAGCGCGTGCAGAGCCAGGGCCCCTCTGAGGGTTCCGAGGCGACATGGGGCCTCGTCATCCCCAAATGGGACTCTGGTTAAACACTTTGTACAGACACTGCTTACGGGAATCCTGCCTCCTGCCAGCCATGTCCCTGTGCCACCAGGTGTTCTGGATCGAGGGGGGCTGCCCAGCCCCTCAGGTTTCACTGCACCCCAGAGCAGCATCTCAGCCCCGGTCAACCTTTGGGAGCAAACACCACCCATCTCCTCCCTGGGGTGGCAGCAAAACCAGGTCGGGTGCTTCGTGTCCCTGCCAGCTCCAAGGCAAACATCCAAGCAGTAGAGATCAGAGAGGGAGAGGAATCCCACTCCCTGTGCCTCTCTAATCCTATGGAATAATGCATCCCATGAAGTGCAGGCTGGATCCGGTCCAGCACTCACGGAAGGCAATGACAGACCTCCCACTGATTTCAATGGGAGCAGAGCGAGCTGGAGTTTAATCAGCGTGGTACCAGCAGCAATAGCTCGTCAGCCCCAGCATTCCCAAATACATTAGAATGTGTTGCCTGTGCCCATAGGTCACATTTCATCTCAAATCACACCAACTTCACAATACATGCACTAATTCATGCCATAATGATCAGCAACTGCCTCCATTCGGGATGCAGCATTACCCTGCTGTGCCCCAATCAATAGCTGGAGTCAAACCGTGCCAGCAGGGCCCCAGACCCCATGGCAGTGGGAGGAGGGCACTGGCAAAGGCCCCCAACATCCCCACAACCTTATTAATGATTCGGCATCCAGAATAGAAATAAGAGTTAAATCTTCCCTAAGCTGCTCAGCCCCACACTGCTGTTGGTTACATCCTCAGGCAGCAGCACAAACACGAGCTCCGTGCACACCCCGTGACAGGGATAAGCAATATTTCAGCCCTAATAGTTTGCATATTCATCAGTACTTTCAAAGCAGAATAGATCTTGGCCTTTTCTTTCGCTGCCACTGCAAGGAGGTGACCGGGGAGCAGCACCAGAGGAGGGAATGCTGCTGCACTTCCAGCAGCACCACAGGCTGAAGGAAGGATGGAGCTGTACAGCAGAGAGAAACTAATTATTCCTCTCATGTGACAGCTCTGACGATCACAGACCACAGCCACCATTCCTTGGCCTGAGCTGTTGTTAGGGAAACAGTAAAGTGGGATCCCACCCTGCAGACTGGAATAATGAGCAGAGGTCAGGAGGGTAGGTAAAATGGACCTCTGGGGACAAGCCCAAGGCTGCAACAGCCAGCACAGCTCTGCCTCATCAGCACTTTCACCCCACAGACAGACACGGGCAGTGCTGAGACAGCCGAGGGTCCAGCACCCCACAGCAAACACCCACCTGCCTTGGCCAGGCCTGAGTGCTGGGCAGGACTGCAGCTCCACGAGGGTGCAAAGAGTTGAGTGCCAGGAGCAACCAGCACAGGACAAACTCCAGCCAGGTCCCACCATCCCATAAGCAACAACAGACACAAGAGGAGATGGGGGATCTGCCTTTTATTGCATTCCCCACATTCCCGTTTCCCTCAGCTGTGTGGTGTTAACCAGCCTGCCCCCTTTGCAGGTTTTAACGAGGCACATGGGGTGAAAAACCCTTCCCGGGCAGAGCTTTCCTATTTGACCATTTCCAAAGGCTCTAACTGACTATGGAGTGATGTGCCTGGGGCAAAAACACACCAAGGGGAAAGAGAAATGTCTAAGAAATAAGTTGTTCCAAAATAGGTAGAAATATTGCCCTTCACTTCCAACCCCAGCACAGCACGTGGTGCCCTGGGAGTGTGGGCATGAGAGCTCCATTGTTCCCAGTGTTCCCAGTTGGTGCAGAGGTGCTGCTTGCCCAGGGCCAGTAACTGTTCAATGCAGGGGCCAATTAGCAGCTCTTACCTGGCACTGAGAGGCATTTGGATGATTCTCGAAGTGCCAGGAGAAGGGCAGTGGGAAAGGTCTGGAAGGCAGGGGAGCTGTGAGAGCCACATCTCCTGGCTCCGGCAGCTCGCCGGGGGTCAGGGTTACAAAACATGGCCATGCCGTGTCACATAGCCAGGGTCAGTGACACCAGCCCCAGCGGCTTCAGTGACACCAGCCCAGCCCCATGGAGAGCATCCCACCCTGCCCGGGCACTCCCGACCCTCTCCTTCCATCCCGAGCATCACACCCAATATGTCTAAAGGGAAAAAACGACTTGCTCAAGACCTGCTGCTTTTTCCACGGTGAAGCAGAAACACCAATTATCTGGTTCAGTCTGGTGCTGCTGGCCTGGAACATGCCATGACAACGTGTTTTCTCGTTTCAAAGCCTCTTTTGTACTAGGACACAGTTCAAGGGATCTTGCAATGCCTGCATTTGTAAACACGCCGCACTTGCAGCGACACGCTCTGCAGATGAAAGCCAAGGCGGCGCAGAAGGGCTCTCTCCCCGAGCCACGGCCGGAGCCTCCCCCTGCTCCCCGCTGCAGGAGGACGTGCCGGATCAGGCACTCGGCAGCCCTGGGGCTGGCTAACCATGCGTGGTCCTCAAAAGTCATGGCACGTTCAGAGAAATGGAGTCCTGGAAAAGGGAGGGGGGGAAAAAATCTCGGCAAAAAATGTGCGTCACTGCAGATTATTTTAGGCCCTGGTCCATGCATAATGCAAATAAGCAGCTCCCGGGGTACATGCCTGTAAAAACCATCCAGTCCCACAGCACTCGGTTATAGGAGCTTTCCAAACAGGTGGTGAAAAGCTAAAATTATGTGTCTGTGTGTCCTCAGCGGGGTTAGGAAAGGCCCTGGCTCCCGGGAAGGCTCTTCCGCTGCCTCCACAGGGCTGGTCTGAAACGGGACCGAGACATTAAAAAATTCAGGAGCATTTCTTTCCTTTTGAGGCAATCCTGGGCTCGCTCTCACCAAACCACGCTCGGCACCCCCTCAGCACCCTTTGATCCGCCCGAACCCGCTGCCCCCTCGCGCCCGCTCTTCTCACACCCTGGCTTCACATTTTTGCTTTTTCTAAAAATCGTGGTATCCTCCTCGCCTGACTTCAAGGAGTCGCTCGGGAAGCCCTATTTATGGGTTGAAATGCTGCTGAAAGAGTTATTGCCGTGTTATTCAGCTGTTGTGCCAAGCCTGCATGGGGATCGGGTTTCTGCTGAAAGGGTGCCAGGCACGTCTTTTTCCAGGAACCAGCAGCCGTATTTAGCCTCCGGCTGCACATGAAAGACTGCAGTCGGAAACGTGACATTGTGTCAACATTTGAGGCAGGTCAGAGCTGGGTGAGACCATGAAAACAAGTCAGGGAACTCGGGGCTGCCCGTGCTGGCGGCGTGCCGGGGGTCGCGCCTGCTCCATCGCCCTCCGCGCTGCCCCCGGCCAGGGATGCGGCGCTCGGATGTGCCCATGGGCATGGATGCTGTGGGATGGCACCTCTGGGGCTGCCCCTGCCCCATGGGGTGGCCTGGTGTGCCTGACTGCCCCACAGAGCTCACCTGCCCCGCTGGCACCCGGACAGGGCAGTGGACAAACCCCCTGCCCTGTAATGAGCCTTTGCTTCCTGGATAAATGTTCTCTCTCCCACCTATTTTTTATAATTCTTTTCCCCACCATGGCTGAGGATCTGCAGTTGCAGCAAGTCCTCCCACCACAGGACAAGGTGGGCCAGAAGAAGGAGACTGAAGAGGAGCAAGAGCTGTGGAGAGGAGCCAAAAATCCAGTGAGTCCCAAGGCTGGAGGTGCCCCTGTGCTGAGCACCAAATGTTGTCCCCAAAGTGGGTTACTACAGTTGCCTTCAGTGAGATCAATATTTAGCCCTAATTAAAACAAACACAACATGAACGTCAGGAGGTGTGAAGGCCCCAAACACATTAAGCAGCCCTGCATTTTTTTCTAGTATTACTTAAGCTAACATTTCTTTAAGCTAATTCTACCCACAGTCTAACAGCAGCCCCCAGGCAGCTGCCTCTCCGTGCAGGGTCTGGGAGATGCTGCAGTCTGGGACCGAGCAGTGCTGGCCCAGCTGGGCACTTCAGCACCCCCCACATTCTGTGCTTCATCTGTGAAAACCCAAAATACCCCACGGAAGTGCCTGTGCCCCATCCACGCACTGGCAGCACCACCAGAAAACCGAGTCCTCCCACCCATCCCTTTGCTTTGCCCATCTTGTTTGTGCCTTTGGGAGAGATTTGGGATCAACAGCACTTTGTGCAGAGGGCCATCCCCACAGCTCATTTCAGAGCAGCAGGAGGGGGGCACAGGGCTGCTCCACCACCTGCAGGACCGGCTGAAAGTCCCAGCCTGGGGACACCTGGGACAGGTGGAGGTAGCAGGGATCGCTCCCAGCAAAGGCAGGACCTGGCCCTTGCACCCCTTACCCTCAGGGGGCTGGTGGGCACCGTCCCTGGCAGTCCCATGGCAGCTCTGACACAGGCTGAGGGCACTGGAAAAGCAAAACCAGTTTGCAACAAGCCCGTTTTCCACCAGGCACTGGGGAAAGCCTGCAGGGACGCCACATCCTCCAAGGCCTCCTCCTCATGGAGCTTGGGGCCCAAGAGCCACATGCCAGACACAGGGAGCACAACGTGACATCAGGAGAGAGCAGGAAAGCCAGCCAGGCTCTCCTGGCATCTCCCGCTGGTTGGGAAGGAAAAAAATCCCTGGAGGTGCCAAGGGAGTTAAAATAAATAAATATCCCTGGTGACAGGGGTAATGGGACCCTGAGCTCCTTCAGGCACTCAGGCAGAGGAGCCATGGGGGGAACGAGGAGAATCCTGCTCATCCCTGCATCCCAAAATCCCCCCTCCTCCCTGCATCCCTCCCGCTCCCCCCCGTGCCATCCCCTCACCATCCACTGCTGGACCAGACCACATGGAATGACCCTGCTCAAACATTTCAAAGCACAGGAGGCAAACCCTTATCTTCCACAGGAAAAGAATTATTTTATTAAGCATTTTTAAACAACTACTTAACATTTACTCAAGATAAAAATATGTACAATATCCCACCTTGAAGGCGGCTCCAAAATATAAACACTGTACCTCTCCCGAGAGAAAAACGGAATATTCTTCTCTTCAAAAAAAAAAAGACAACCCAGAAACAAGAATACATTCATATTTCTCACTTCTTTATGCTCAAGTAGTTATACAAATAATAGACATCTGAAACGTTTTACCTTTTAATATATTTATATAATATATATATTTATAACAGGATTTTACAAATAAAGGCAACAACTGTATACCGAATAAACCAAAAAAACCAACAACAAAATAAACGTTAGAACACAATCTGCAATCAAGCATAGTGCATCTCAACAGCTGGTGCAACGGGAGGGCGACAGGAGGATCCAGACAACGGGGTTCTGCTCACCAGTCCTCAAAACCAGTAAGAAAAAAACCCGGCAAAGAGCACTGCCTTTTGCAGTGAAGTTTGGGGGGTTTTCATGAAAAAAAAAAAAAGAAAAAGGCTAAATGGGAGATGATGTTCCTCTGCAGAGAAAGCCCCTTGCAGTTTAACAGTGTCACCAGCCAACCCCTCTCTCTAACACAGGGATGTGGGCCAGGGTTTGCCGGGGAGACCGAGGAATTCAGATGCTCAAACCACGCCGGGATTGGACTCCTTTGAAAATCCCAGCCTTTTCCTTTTCCAAAGGCACTGACAGGGGCACATTCAGCAGGGCTTGTGCTGCCAGCTCCGGCTGAACTGCTCCCCCTGGCACGGAGCTGCCCAGCCAGGAGCAGCTGGGCCGGGGAAACCTTGTGATTCCCGACAGCCCCGGTGAGCCTGTGCAGCAGCACCAGGAGACACCGGAGTCAGGTGCAACAAGCCAAGGGATCCAGGGGATATTTCCTCCCCAGCCCGGCCCAAAGTAGCAGCTCAAGTTACAGGAAGGGGCGCAGGTTAATTTATTTATTAGATGGACGCCATGGAAAGCTCCAAGCAGCAGCTACCTTTTATTTCTGAAAAAACAGATAAAAGTATCAGCAAAGGTGTGGAAAGAAACCCGTCTCAGGTCTACCTGACTGTGCATGACCAAGCAGTGACCACTGCCCTGCTCCTCCTGGTGCCATTGCCACCACCACTGGCAACCACCCTGCTCCTCCTGGTGCCATTGCCACCACCACTGACAACCACCCTGCTCCTCCTGGTGGCACTGCCACCACCACTGGCAAGCACCCTGCTCCTCCTGGTGGCACTGCCACCACCACAGTGACCACTGCCCTGCTCCTCCTGCCCTCTCAGGGGCATTGCCACCACCACCACACTGCAGTGGCTGTGGCTCTGCTCCTCCTACACTCCTGGTGGCATTGCCACCACCACCACACCACACTCAGGGTCACTTGGACACAGGTGACCAGTGGAGCACCCAGCAGGGCAGCTCGGACCAGACAGCAGAGCCATTGCCTTCAGAGCCGTTCAGGGAAGTACCGTGTTTGATATTCACGCAGTCTGGATCTGCAGACCCTCAAACCAAGTCTGCCCATGGAATATTTTTTCACAGCTTTGCAGTACAGTCGCAGCTGACAGAGTCAGCTGTTGCTCTGTAGATGTGGAGAGGGAAGAAGGGACGGGGTAAAGCACAAACCCCTTCTTTTTACTTTTTAATATTTTGGAAGAAGTTGTGGATTGCTAACCTGGGCACATCCTTCATCCTTCTCCAAGCTACCCGACAAGTCAGAGAAAAGAGGATTCAGCTTCCTACGTGCAGTGAACCTTATCCCCACACCTCAGTCCAGCCAATATAGAAAAGTGAAACAGTCTCAAACTAAAAAAAAAAAAGAAAAAAAAAAGAAAAAAGAAAAAAACCCAGTCACACTGTGCTTAGTCTTTGGTTTCCAAGTTCAAAGGAGGAATCTGCTTCAAAGCTTGAAGCAGAGCTGAGGAGTCGATGGGGGAATGGGCTGGGACAGGAGAGGGGAGTCTCTGGGGCATCAGCAGAGGGGGGGAGATTTTGTCGGGGCTCATGAAGCCCGTGAGCGCTGCGGCGGAGGCGGGCAGGCTGGGGTACAGCACAGGCACCGAGGCCGGGTACCAGCACTTCTCCAGCATGGGCAGGTAGGCGGTGGCAGACGGCGGGATCAGGTAGAAAGGCAGGCACAGGGGAGGCTGGTGAGCGTGGGGGCCCAGGAAGCTGCTGGAAGAGCCCATCATGTCGCTGCCAAAAGGGCCCTCGTCCTCGGGCGACTCCAGCCTGCTCCTTTTGGCCGGCGGGTCCTCAGTCTCTTGCTTAATAGAGCTTATTCTCTCCTGCACAGCGTACTTGAGGTCGGTATCCTTTTTGAAATAGGGCTGTTCGGATTTGGAGTCACTTTTCTCCAGCTCCCCCCCGTACCCGCTGTCCGTGTCCGTGTCGCTGCCGCTCTGCTCCCCGCTGGAGTGAGCGAATGTCCGCTGGATCACGGGCACGCAGTTCTTGCCGTGGCCCTCGGGTGCTGTGCCCAAGGGCACAGGCTTCTCCTTCAGGTCCACCAGTTTGGGAGGGATGTCACCAGCCTTGCGGGCAGCCCCGCCCTGCAGCACCTCGCTGGCCATGCGGTGCAGGTGGCTGACCAGCTGCGACGCCTTCAGGTCCTTGCCATTCTCGTGCTTCGCCAGGTATTGCAGCATTTCCTTGGCACACATCTGGAAACCGGATCGAAACATTTCCTGGCTGGAATCAAGGTTTCTCGATGACAGGTCACCTAAGGAAACATTAACGGAGAGAAATTAAAAATTAACAACATGCTAAATAGTTCCATTTCCATCTCCAGGTCGGACCGGAGGCAATGCTGAACTTGGGTTACAGCACAGCCAGAGGAGACTGTGATGGTCAACCTGGACTCTGTGGACAGAAATCCCGACATTTCTGCACAAAGGGACATTTTCATTGGAACACGTATCTGTCCATTTTTACATAATAACTTCAAACTTATTTTTCATTCTGTATTTAGTGTATAATCCACATTCAACAGGTGCTGGAGCCCAGAGCACAGGAGTGAGCCAAGCCGTGCCTCCTGCAGGACCCACGCTGGGAGGGCAGGGAGCACAGGGAGCACCTTGCCCTGCACCTCCGGGCACGGAGCTCCGGGAGCGGCTCCACCAGCAGCTCTGCCAGCCTCGGGCTGCTCCACTGCACTCCCTGTGGCTGCCGGGGCACACCGACGGCTCCTCCAAAAACTCAGTTTAATTTATCAGATTCACGTGAGTGCCACATGTGAAAACAGGAGGAGGAAGTGCATCTAAAGCTGATAAGCTGAAATACCGGGTCCCTTCTGCCTGTGGAGCACAGGCCAGCTCAGTTATAGAGAAACTTTAAAAAGGTGTGTACAAAAAGCAGATTTATATCTGTTTTCAAACACACAAACAAACCCAACTGAGTTATGTAAAACTCATGAACATAAATGGGAAGATTCAAATAGCTTTGGAGAGAACCTCACAGCAAACCTGGGCTTTAACTACAACTACTTAAACCCCAATTTAATTGCAAACAACGCCACAGGGCACTGACCACCGTGAGAAATGCACCTTTTTTTGCAAAAGCTCATAGGCAAAGCCAGAGAAAATGACAGCAATGAAAGGCCAGAGCTCCTGCCTCCTCCCTTCCCCAGAACGAGGTGCCACCACCGCGTTTCGCTGGCTGCCCAGACAGAGTCCATCACACACAGGTTCTCTCAGTGGAACACTCACCTGCCTGCAAACCGTTCTGCAGAGCGATGATCTTCTGCTGCTGCTGCTCGATGAGATTGGTCAGTGCCTTCACGTGCTTCAAGGTGAGCTCCAGCACCACAGCCTTCTCCAGGTGACCTAAGGTCTGGGGGCAGAGGGGCGGGTTGGGCAGGCAGGCAGGAGCCCGCGGGGCTGCCAGAGCCTCCCCAGGAGCAGAGGGGGGACGGACAGGGTGTGATCCTCAGCACTGCAGGACTAGGAACCGACGGCGTTCCATGGAGATAAGTTACAAAGCAGGCTGTGGAAAGGGCTCTCAGAGAACCCTCTGGGTATTTTCGGGCCAGCCGCACAGCTCAGGAGGAGCCTTTTATTGACGCGTTCTGCTGCCCCTGCTGGCACCGCGACCGGAGCCCGGCCGGGGGTGCTGCCACCCGGCCCGGCCCGCAGGGACCCGCAGGGACCCGCAGGGACCCGCGGCTCCTACAGCCACCCGGCACTGCGCTCCTGGCAAAGTTTGGGATGCGCTCCCAGCCCGCCCGGCCGTGCAGCCCCACGGAGCGACAGAGAAAAACACCCCCCGGCAGCCCCGCGGTGCCGGCAGCGGAGCCCGCACCTACCGTGAGCTTGAGGTGCTCGGGCAGCAGGTCCTTCAGCTGCGCGATGCACTCGTTGATCCTGTCGCGCCTCTTCTTCTCGATCAGCCTGTGCGGCAGCTTGTATGTCTCCTGCGGGGCCGGGCCGGGGGTCAGCGCGGGGAGAGCCCCGCACGGCCCCGGCCCCGGCCCGGGCAGCGCTGCCACTGCGGGGCACCCCCGGCTCACCCCGACAGCGCCCAAATACCCCGAGAGAGACCCCATATACCCCGACAGCGCCCATATACCCCGAGAGAGACCCCATATACCCCGACAGCGCCCCATATACCCCGACAGCCCCACTTACCCCGACAGCCCCACTTACCCCGACAACCCCCCATATACCCCGACAACCCCATTCGCCCCGCTAGTTCCCATAT
>JAWWEE010000021.1:1383575-1443897 GCA_035221455.1 Xenops minutus
CTGGCACAGGGTGCCCAGAGAAGCTGTGGCTGCCCCAGCCCTGGGAGTGTCCAAGGCCAGGCTGGACGGGGCTTGGAACAACCTGGGCTGGTGGAAGGTGTCCCTGCTTATGGCTGGAGGTTGGAATGAGATGATCTTTAAGGTCCCTTCCAACTCAAACCATTCCATGATTCTATAAACAGCTGGCTGAAGCCCGTCAATTTTGGCTATTCTTTCAAAACTCATCGGAAATACTAAAATACACTGATTTTGGTTTGCCACCCCCTGGGAACAGTGGTATTGTTCCCAGCCAGCAGCGAGGAGCTGTCAGGATGCCCAGACCGTGACATGACTGGCTCGATGCCTCTGACAACCCCAGTTTCACTGGAAATGATGGGGCTGGGCTGGACACCCCAGTGCTGTGGCTTTGCCAGTCTCCAGCCCTCTCGGTGCCAACGTGCGGCAAAAGGCACTTCCTGGAAACAGATATTTTAAAACCTGACTGTTATCACGGCCAGCTGACCACGACCAGGACTTATTTCAGATAATCTTCACAGGGACCTCAGGAACAACCCACCTGAGCAGAAGTTGCTCCACTAAATCACTTTGGCTACAACTCAGAGTCACCAAACCGAGCGAGGTTTGAGGTTCATGTCTCCATCTGAGACTCCGTGTCACACTGTGACTGGATACTGTGCTGAAATGCAGCTGCCGGAATTATGGAGGTGGAAGACCTTTATTTAGCCCAATCTTCCATCGTGAAACCTCCTCCAGACTTCCAGCAGCCCCCCTCCCAGAGCGTTGAGTAACAGGACCAGTGCAGCTGCCTGCCGTGACCTCCCCCGAGCCACCAAGCCTTGTGTGTTTTGGATACCAAACTATTTCCACCAGAAAGCAACTTCCTCAGAAAGTTAGTGGGAGATCTTTGGGCTTAGTTTCCTAATGTTTTGGGGTTTTTTTGTTAAATACAGATAAATTCTATTTTTGTTTGCTAAGAAAACTCCAAAACATCCTTTAACCATAAAGCAATCTGGAAGCACGTCCTGCCCTCACTCCGGTGCCCTCGGCTCTCCCCGGGCCAGCCATGGCTGTCGTTTTAGGCATCACTTAGCAACACTTATGAGCAAGAGTTTGTGCTGTGCTGGGGTCACCACACCCACCACCACATCACACAGCCAACTTTCCAGAAAAATGAATTTTTAAAAAAAAAAAAAAAAAAAACAAATCAACTCTTTTGGCATCCCATTCCCACGACTCAGTACCGATTTGGGGTGGAAATTCCCTGGCAGGAGCTCCTATTTCCATTCTGTGTGTTGTTTAGAAACGTGGTGAGGAGGGTTTTGGGAGAGGAGCTGGGGTGTGCCAGAGCTGCAGCCTCACCCTGCACTCTGTGAGGCTCCTCAAACCTGACCCCAGCATGATGGGGACCGACAGGACCACGTCGAGGTGCCTGTTGTTGCTGAGCTGCAGGGAACAGTGTTCCCTGATCTCCTGGATAGGGATGCTCCCAGACTTCCATGTTTCCAGCATGGAAACACACGGATATGGCACTCCCATGGCAGGAATCTACTCCTGCCTCTGGTGCAGGCTCCAACTCCCAGCTAAGGACAAGACGCAGGTGTCCAAAGGAAGGCCCGACCTCCATCCCACCACATCCCAGGACAACCAGCCATTAGGGCAGCTTCTCTCAGCTGGCTCAGGAGGCACCTTTAATCACACACAGCTTTCCTTGCACATCATGCCCCCCACCCAGAGCTGCCACAGAGCTGTGCTGGTGCCACCAGGGCTGGCAGGAGGTGACAGACAAGTCACATCCCCAATGGGACACCAATGACCCACCATCCCTTGCCACCGCTGTCCTATCTTGTTTCTTTCCAA
Organism: Xenops minutus; assembly: GCA_035221455.1. Taxonomy (NCBI): domain Eukaryota; kingdom Metazoa; phylum Chordata; class Aves; order Passeriformes; family Furnariidae; genus Xenops; species Xenops minutus. Next base: position 1,385,433 of record JAWWEE010000021.1, read on the forward strand.
ACACAAGACATGGAAAACCCTTGAAGCCTGACACCAGCCACATACAGAGGGCAGCTGAGGAGGAGAGCAGTGACTCAGGGTGGGGGGTGCCGGGTCTGCCAGGCCATGGGGACACAGCAGCACCCCTGTTCCCGAGGGAACTGAGGTGAGCAAGCAGAGTGTGGCCGGTGGGCACACAGAGGCACTGCTGGGATGGCTTCCAGTGCAGATTTGGAAACCAGTGCTTGTTCTCGTGTCTCTCACGAGGGCATGTGATGTGGGTGTGCCTATATGTATGTCTGTCCAGCTGCCCCTCTTCCTCAACATAAGGGTTTTCCTTACTTTTATTGCTGGTACTATCACTCAGTTGTCATATTTTAGCTCCATGGACAGTTTCTTTGTATCAAATTCTCTGCTCTGGGGTTTTTTAGCATGAGAAGCCCTGTGTAAGTTTAAAACTCTATTTCTCAGTGACATTAAAATTATGTAGAAATAATATAACCCCTTCAAGTCTAGAAACTCACTGTGGTGCAGGGTTTAATCTTTACCTGTCCTTGGCCAAGTGCTTTCTTGTGCTCCACCAGGATGTCTGAGCACCTGCCCTGAAGTGACACCACACCACAGTTCTGCTGTTGGGCTGATGATTGATGGGTTTTCACTGCTTGGGTAAATTAAGGAAAGAAGTGAAGCAGCGAAATGAATAGAAGCAAACCCACAGCTTCATTAGAACTGCACTACCCCCCTTTCATCAAAAATGCGATTTCTGCAGCCTGGATGGCAATGCCTCATCACTTCAATGTCACATTATGGCCCACGACACCCAGAAAACCACAGCAGTACAAATCCTGTGCTGTTCCCTGCCTCCCTTCCCCAAGGCAAAGAATTAGGAACAGCAAAAACAAAATCATGGGACTGAAATAATAAGAATTAAAAAAAAAAAAAAAAAGAAAAGCCATCACAAGACCAGTGGTTTGGAGCCGGGTGGCGTAGGGAGGGAACCCACAGCCGCTGCACCATGGGCAGCACACCCATCCCTCTGCCAACAGGGCCCTCTGCTCGGGCTCCCACCACCTTGACATGACACGCAGAACCTCCTCAGCTGGAATTCCTCCCTCCTTTCTGCCCTTTTCCAGCTCCTCAAGTCTGCACCTGAAAAGAAGGCGTAGAGGAGCCAATCTGATTTACTGAATTTTATCCTTTTTTTTTGACCCTATAAGGAAACATCCTTTTCCCCACCATGAACATTTCAAACCCTGCACATTTTGGGGAAGAAAGTTCCTCTGTGTGTCTACAGCTAAAGAGAGACTTTGACTTCCCACCTGCCACTCTGGGACTGATGCAGGCAGGAGAGCGAGCAGGCTGACTCCCATTTCCTGGGAGACGGTTCAGCCAGATTTAGGAAAAACTGAGCAGTCTCTGTGCCAGGACCCATGGCAGATGCTGGGGGAAGGCAGGGATGGAGCTCAAAGCCTGTGCTGGGGCTCATTGCCAGCAATGCAGCACAGAGTCCGTGCTCGGCAGCGCGCGCAGACACCGCGCTCGGCTCTCCCAGGGACCCCAATCCCTTGGGTCTGCACCCAAATATTTGAGCTGGGGTCCCCTCACCCTAGTCTGTGTGGGAAGAGAGGTGTTGACCACACTTCGAAGTCCTGTCACTCCACAGTGCCTATAGAGGGAGATCTGTCAGTGTTTTTCCTGCCCCGTGGCCTCTGCATTGAAGAAGACACTTGGCCAGTGTGCTGTCCACTTCCCCTCCATGGCTGGAGTCAGGGAAAGGGGCAGGGTGACACCTCCTGCCCAAACACACCTCACCAGGAGGTGACGCCACCTCTGGGGTCTCCCGTGTGCATGACCTGCACACCTCACACACATTGGCACACATGCACAACACCGTGGCTCCCTGTGCCTTCCTACAGCAGGATTCCTTCATCGGGAAAGGGGATTCTGTGCCCTTCATTATCTCGAGGGCAGGGTTTTATGGTGAGACTGGCACTGTGTGAGAGCCCCTTTGCTTGGGACGCATGTGGAGACTGACTATTCATACCTACTTCATCTCCCTGCCCCTATTACTCCTTATCCATTGGTCCTGAGGGCCATTTTCCAAAACTTCAGGCTCAGGCCATTAAATGTTCCTTGGCTCCATCACAGTAGAGTTCATCACAGGTAAATTATTTTGCTAAATCCCTTGAGCAGTTATTCCCTCAAGAGGAACAGCAAAAAGAACCCCAAATATGCTGCAGCAGAAGGCAACCTGCACACTGCCAGAGCGCCTCTGCCTTCCGAGGTGTCAGGACTCTTCACTCATGTTGGCAAATCAAAGTTTGCAGTAACCCAGATCGCCTGACTCCTGATCTTGTGCCTTGATCACAAGATGGTCTTTCTCTCTGCAAGAGCACCAGGAGCAAGGGATGAAACATCACTTGTGTTGCCCAACACCTCCCCCACGGACATGCTCCACTTAGACCTTGGTACATGGAGAAGAGCCAGAACCCAGGGCAGCAGCACACACCTCCCAGGCAGCCAGTGTGGGGCTCTGCCATGGGCTCCATCAGCAGCCCTGAGCTACCAAGGGGGTTTACTCCCATCCTGGTAATCCCTGATTTTACACCACAGATTTGGGACTGAGGTGGAGCTCAGGCAGGCAAGTCTATACCATGAGCAATGCCAGCTTTGGCCACGGGAAGTCTTGTTTTAGGGGAAATAACCAAGATAACACCCTGGAAACCATAAACACAACTTTCTGTATTCCCTCTTTTTCTTCTTCTGAGGTCAGTGAGGCCCCACTGCCTTCCTGAACAAATGCAATGCATCCAATTAATTTATATGGAAACTGGCCCCAGCCTACAGTAAGGATTCAGTATCAAGATAAGTTTTACTCAGTGAAGCATCTTCATAAACTGAAAGCCCAGGGATTCATCTCTTCAGGGTATCCCTGTGTCCTGTCCTGCCCCAGAGCCCAGTGGGAGGCTCTCCACTGGCTGCAGTGGACTTTGGATCAGATCAGCTAAACAGAGTGGTGATTCAAACTGCAAACTGCAGCAGACCAGTCAGCCCCAGGTCCTTAGGGGTCCTTAGGCTCTTAACTGGGGCCAAACTGGGAGAACTGGGGAGTCCAGCCGTACCCTCCCTCCTCTGTGGATCTCACTGCTGGTGCTGCACAGGGCCACAAGCTCGGCTCCACACAGGCCAGAGATGCTCAGGCTCTCTGAGTGTCACAGACACACCTCCTCCTTCTTTGGTTTTAAGTTCTAAATTGTCCCAACATAGAGTAAGGATCTCTGGAGGCAGAAGCAAAGCCAAGGAATGTGTTGTTGGTATGGATGCTCTGGGTCAAGTGCTTGCTTTGCCTGTATTTACACGCTTTGGGGAGTCATTCCCTGCCTTGCAGAACTGCTTCCATGCAGTGTTAATATTCCCCAAGCATCCTGGAGCTCACTCCCCATTCTTTTTCATTAGTGAAGTGAATTTTTCTTTCTGTAATCAATAACGACCCTCATTATCTGGATTATCTAGAACTAGATAATTTGATATATAATAAAATCTGATAATTTGAAAATATAAATGTTTTGTTGATCACATTTTTACTGATCCAAACTGAACTGTCTCCTTAGGAGACAGACATCACAGCTTTGCATTACCCTGCTCTCTCCCCCTTGGCTTGACCCACTTTTCCCTTTCTTTTCCGTGGAATCAAACCCCGTAACTAACCTTTAAGGGTTCCTCAGTCTTTGTTTTGTTCCTATTAACCTTCTGTTTCTCTGGATAATTCTGCAGCCAAGAGTAGGTGTGACTCCCACGGCACAAGTCTCGCTGTGCTGTTGACTCATGTGCTGTGCTCGCTCAGCCAGCTCCTGTGATGGGGAGGCTTATGCAACGTAGCGAGGTCTCCCAGAGCATATGCTCTTACTCGAGCTGTGAGATCTCGGCGTGTTCTCTCTGCTGGATGAGACCCACGGCGCTGGCGGGACGTGCCGCGGGCACACGCTGTGCCACGAGCCCTCATGGTGCCCTGAGCACGCACACGAGTCACCAGGCCCCCGCACGGCCCGTGGGAAAGGTGCTTTGGGCACATCCTCCCTCCCCTCTCGACCTGAAAATCAAATCTCTGTGCAGAGATGCTGCTTGGCTCCGCAGTGGGGTGGTTCTGCAGGCCGCTGCCCTCCCCGGCACAGGGAGCTCCCAGCCAGGAGCCCTCCCTGGTTTTTTAAAGGCCACTCAGTTCTATGTAGAGATTATATAAAGTGAACTTAACAGACGGTCAGATTTGGCCTGTCATGTTGGGAGGGCTCTCACACAGATTTTTTTTTAGGAGGGAAACTAGCAAGACATGTGGTGAAAAACACCCTATAGCTTGTAACTCCTGTCTCCAAGATCCAGCCATCTGTTCCCATGAACTTCAAGTGAGAAGCAGCCACCATTTTGAAGGCAGACACTTAAAAAGTGAGGGGATTCAGCCCTCAATTCCTTGGGCAGAAACCGGCCCCGATGCCTGTCTGAAAGGCCAACACACGAACTGCAAACCTCTCTGTGTAAGATCATATCCCTGCACGGGGCAGCAACAGCTGAGCTAACGACTATAAAATTAGCAGATTCACAGAATGCTTTGGGTTGGAGGAGACCTTAAATACCATCCAATGCCACCCCCTGCCATGGCAGGGACACCTTCCACCAGCCCAGGGTGCTCCAAGCCCCGTCCAACCTGGCCTTGGACACTTCCAGGGATCCAGGGCCTGCCCGCCCTCTGAGTAAAGAATTTCTTCCTAATGCCAAATTTAATCTCCCCTTTTAGTTTGAAGTCATTGCCCCTTGTCCTGTGTAAATTCCCAATGCTTTGACCCCTGTGCAGAAGGGGGTGAGCTGGGCTGGAAGGGGGGTCATCCACCCCCCGGTGGGACCCCAGGACTGGCAGAAGACAGTGGGACCCCTGGCAGGCAGCTGGGGCCAGAGCTGCACAGGTCGGAGCAGCCTCTGCTATTTCCTCCACGACTCATTGCCACCCAGCCCATAAACTCACAGGATTCATAAAGACAGAAATAAAACCTCCTTAAAAGCCCCGCTACGGAAAGGAAAAACCCATGTCCTGCTGCCCAGCCCGCTCGGTTTCGAGCCAGGTTTTCTCACAGCGAGGCTGAAACACCAGGTTTGGGGCGAGGTGTCACCACGTCACTGCGGCCCTTCTCTGGAACTCCTGGGAAAGGCGGCTGAAACATTAACCTGGGCTCGCCGTGGCACCTTTCCCAACAGGAGATGAAAGGCAGCAGCTGCTGATATGGAAACCAACTGTGGGAGCCGCCGAGCACTGACACATGCGATCGCGCGGAGCCACCGGCTCCTGCAAACGTGCTGCAGGAAATGACTAAACATTCAGTGCTTGTTATTGAGCAGGATTCCTGGAGACACGTAGGTGGTGTGGACAGCGTGGTATGTGCATTAAAGTGCAATTTAGGTCAATGATTCTTTGAAAGGACCATTCTTCCTTTCCCCCCCCTCTTTCTCCCTTCAGGGACATTTGCTATTCAAAGATTAACTTTTCCAGCTCTCTTTTCCAAACGGTTCCCATCAGCCCAAAATGAAATTAAAACGGGGGGAAAGACAGTAGGAATTACCCTGCTTTAATATTGAAATCTCTCTGCAATTTTTTCTCATTTTAGCTATTTTTAATGCTAAAAAAGAATTCCAAAGAAGCTTTAGAGGGAAGAGTGCATGTTCAGACAAAACCAATCGTATTTCATGAGGTGTCTGAGTCTCACTTTTTAACAGGTGAACCCAAAATGAAGGCAGCCCCAGGGAGACCGGCCAGATCCGGGCTGTGGGAAGTGTCAGCACAGTTCCAGCTCATGCTGAGGCGTGCCAGGGCTGCGATCCACCTTTTCCATGGACCCTCTGGTGCCCAGCGGTTCCTGAAGCACCTCCAAGAATGTGAGGCGGTGCCTCCAGCGCTGCCCCAGCACACTGAGACCTCAGCAGCAAACAAAATATTCTCCAAAAGCTGCTAAAAGCTCTGCTGCATAAATCCAGCATTATCTCATCGATCACATTCGCGTTATTGCAAGGAAAACTAGTGCATCCAGCACACTCATGGATCCTAAGGCTTCCTGCCCTCCTGGGAGATGTGGAAACTCAGGGGAGATAAGGCTGCCATGGAAAAGTGCTTCACCTCCTGCAGTGGCAGCAGAGCCACGAGACTCATGGGTTTCTTGTCATTTTGGAGGGACTCTGACACTTTTCAGTGGGAGCCAGAGACATCCCAACCTGAAATTGGTGGCAGGTGTGCAGCAGGGCTGGGGAAGGGAGCTGGGTTTGCCAGAGGACAGGCCTCTAATGCAGGCATCAGGAGAGAAAAGGTCTCTTTGCTAAAGAAAAATGAATAAATTATTGATGGTGATGCAATTTCCTGCAGTAAGAAATTCTGAAGACCCTTTCCAAATAAGAATGAGACCAGGCAGAATGCTGGTCTTCTCAGGCCACCTACTTTTTTTTTTTCCCAACCAAGGACCAGCTAAACAAAATCCCAAGGAAAGCTCATTTGTATCCATTTAATTATTTAATCAATAGCTCTGCTTTCAAAGCTGCTCCTCACTCTTGCTCCAGCAAAACCTGGTGTCCCTCAGATCCTGGAATATCCAGGGGACAGCAAGGCATTTTAGAGGGGATTGTTATGGGAGCTGAATTTAAATAAAATTACGCTAAGAAGGCACTAAATGAAATAGAGCAAGGGGAAACAACAGCTGACCCCCATGTTTGGGTACAAAGCTGGCTCTGTGGTAGCGCTGCAGGGATGTCCAGGTTATTTCCATGCCCTTCCAGAAGCTCCAAGGGTCCTGCAGCTGGCAGTGAGCTGGGCAGGGAGCAGGGCAGGCAGGAGGGAGCTCGGTGGATTGTGTCCTGGCCGGGACATCACCTCCAGCAGCCTTGTGCCCCGGGCATGAACCCGTCCCCTCCTGACCCAGCAGATCCCAAAACCAGTTGACTCATCCTGACATTTAACGGCGCAGACGGGCCGCCTGCTGCTGGCTGTTGTTGAACCAGGAGAGGGATCACAACAAAACATAAATCCCAATAATTTTTAAAAGCTTTCTACTTTCTTTTGCAAGTCTCTTCTCCAAGTGTTTCCAGAACGCATTTTGAGTAAGGGAATGACTGTGGCTGGTTCCAAGATGCTGCCAAATGGTGGCCAGGCAGTGCTTGTCTATCAGTGAACATTTTCTGGGAAGAATTTTTCAAATTATCATTGGAAAACCTCACCTGAACTTGAGATGTTTTTCTGGAGGCTCCCATCAGCTGGGATGCATATCTTCTTGGTTAGGGAGACCACAAGAGAGCCGGGGAGGGACTTTGGACAAAGGTCTGGAGGGACAGGAATGGCTTCCCACTGCAAGAGGGCAGGGTTAGATGGGATATTGGGAAGAAATTCTTCCCTGTGAGGGTGGGCAGGCCCTGGCACAGGGTGCCCAGAGAAGCTGTGGCTGCCCTATCCCTGGAAGTGTCCAAGGCCAGGTTGGATGGGGCTTGGAGCACCCTGGGCTCATGGAAGATGTCCCTGTCCATGGCAGGGGTGGCACTGGATGGGCTTTGAGGTCCCTTCCAACCCAAACTATTCTATGATTTTGTGGAGTCAGGATGGGTCAGACCCACGGTTAAAGAGATTGTTTTGCATGAACCCCAATTTCAGCAGAACTTCCTCATGGCAATGGGCTGTGGGGACACATTTGGGAGTGAATCTCATAGGAGAGTCAAAGGGCATTAAAACCCAAAGTAAAATGCAAAAGGACTCAAAACAACTCCTTTGATGATGCAAAATACAATGCACAACTGTCATTAGTTTTCTCACATCTCACATTTCCTTCCCCACCTCTCCCTTGCTCCCTACCTTTGGTTTGCTCCTGATTCATATTACTCCCGAGGCTGGGACCAGACAGTGGCACCACCAACCTCTCAACAGCAAGCTTTCCCTTGGCCAATTTTCCAGCATTAACTGCCTCCCAAGGCCATTTGTTCTGAGGTATAAAGCCTTTTTTTTTCTCCGGGAATTGATCTGGCAATGCTTTCAGGACTGCTGCCAGGGAAAGAGTGTCCCTATTGCTCCTTCATTACCATCACAGCTACGGGACATTTGCTGCCGGTCTCAGGATCTTGGCTGAAGTTCCCGAGCCTGAGCATCTTTCCAAATGCAGGGAATTCCCTTTGGATAAAGGGAGAGGGACAGTCACAGGAAAGCTTTGCCTGCCATTCCTCAGATATATGCCTTCATGCCCCCCCAGGCAGCTGCAAACACCACTGGAGCCAGTCAGCACCTCTGTGCTGGCTCCATCAGGCTTCAATCCAGCCCAGGATACAAAGGTCAATAAAACCCCAATATTACAAGTGCAGATGCAGAATCAAAACATAAGAGATTTTCACTTTTTTTCTCTCTTAACCCCCTTAAAGGCCTTACACAGTGAAAAGGCATTACTGGAGAAAATAAAGAGATGTGCAAATACTGAGTATCATTAAAACAGGAGCAGCTCATACAAACATGATAAGGAAAAGGAGCTCCTCCATTCCTAATCCTAGGACAAGGAGAAGCTGCAGTGATCACTGCAGAGTGCCAGCTCCTCATCCTGGTCCCTGGATTAGGGGAGCAGCAGCACTCTCTCATCTGCTCTGTCACCACCCTGACCTTTCCCAATCAACGCTCGGTATCTTGTCTGTCACTGCTACATCCTTTTCACTCCAGACACTCTCTCTGGGGCAGTTATTATTCAGAGATGTAATTGCTTAGTGCTCCCTCAAGTCACAGACACAAGACATTAGAAGACATCTAAGACTCCAGCTTCTTTGAGACCCCAAAGCATGAAGACAAAGAATTTCCCAGGAAAACTGAGGGAACCATAGCTATGCTCCTTGACGTTTAACCCATGAAGTCACCTCAAATTCCTTATTTTAAACAAGGATGACTTTGGATTAACAATAACATTGCCCTTTTGTAATGCATCAGGTAAACACCTCGAGTTTGGGGTGCACAGGATCACAGAACCATCTAGGTTGGGAAAGATTTCAAAGATCATCAAGTCCAACCTTTAAACCTTGGTTCAGGCCCCGGGACAGTGTGGTGTGGAGCTCACGTGCTTCCCAGTAACTACACTTGACCACATGACTCAGCAGCACAGATCCCACGCTTCCCATCGCCACTCAGCGCTTCACACACAGATCTCTGCTTTCATCTGAGAAACATAACATGGGTGGGATTTGTTTACGCTGGGTGGAAGGATGTACGAGAGCCAAGCCGGCGACCGCAAGTGTTAGGAACTGGCAGAAAGGGCAGCAGCTGTTATGATGCAAAAGTACATATTTGCCTGAAGACTCTGGCTAGAAAACCATCAGAGAAATCCAGACTGATTCATGCTCTGCACCCTCCCCAGATGACTTCCGAGGGCCACGCCAGCTCCCTGCAGCAGCCGGAGCCCAGCCGGAGCGCTCTGCCACGCGGGCCATCAGCCCAGACCACGGCTGGGACCACGCACTGCCTCCTATGCCAATTAAACACGGGCTGCTGGGCCACGGAGATTTCTCTTTAATCAAACTACAGCAGTGAAGTAAGATATTAAGTGATGGTTTAACTACAGCATCAACAGCTGAATCACAGCGGCTGAGCAAGCAAGCAGTGCCAGACAGTCCCTGTTCCCCCGGTGCTAGGGGAGCCCCAGGGGAGCAGGTGAAACCAGGCAGGAAGGCTCAGGGCTCCAGCACCTGCACTGCCAAATCCACTCAGCAACAGTCCCATGGCAGGGCCAGGAGAGAAATGCCCACATACTCCCTATTTGCAAGTGGGAGTAAAACACTCTAAGCCTCATCTCTGCAACCTGATGTAGAAAAACCTCCTCATTCAAGGGACAGAAGTCAGGGAAGTGGGAGAAGTTGCCCTTTAAGATGTGAAGTCTTGGAAATGTGGGCTGAAGTTTGAGCTCATCAGTAGACTCCACCAGTTAATTTACAAACTCTAAGCACATCCCTCCCTCAGCCAGAGCTGAATTTGCCCTTCCAAGGATGAGGAAAAGACATAGAAACACTCCTGTGGGGTTTTTATTTGAAGCTTCTGCTTCAGATGTCTATGTTTGCATGTGATATTAAATGAACATAATATGCTGCCTGAAGAAGCTTTCACCATCATCTGTCCTGGTTTTGGCTGGGGCAGACTTAATTTTCTTCCTGGTCACTGGTACAGGGATGTGCTTCGGACTTATGATGAGAGTAATGCTGTTAACACACTGATGGCTTAGTTGTTGCTAACTGCTGTTTACATTAATTCAAGGACTTTTCAGCTTCCCACCCCCAAAATAACTTAACTTAAAAAGTTCATAAATACTACAACTATCGCCGATTGATGGGGTGGTTCAAATTTCCCAAGATTTGCAATTGTGGCCACCACATCTCAACTCTCAGTGAAAGGTGGGTTTTCCCCCACACTAGCCATACATCCCAGTATTTCACTGCTAGCAGCAATACTTTTGGATGCTCCTCCTCATTCTATCCAGCAGTGTTCTTGGAATCAAGCACCAGTCCTAGATACATCAGTATCAACCAGCAGTACCTTCCTCCACTTCCAAATTGCTGGACTTGTGCCTGCCAAGTCAGGACAGGAATCCTCAAGTAAAAAAGTCAGTTCATCAGGCCTTGGGATTTTGGGCAGTCCACCCTGGGATGGGACAGGCTCTCCCCCTGCTAGGAGACACAGCTGCAGATCACAGGCACTGTGGTCAGACCTCATCTCCTGAGAGGACAAACCCCTTTGTGGGGTAAACAGCAACTGGTTATTGTCAAAGGGCAAAAATAGGCTGCCCTGTAGAGAAATAGCAGCAGCCTCCCTGAATGTCCTGACTTTACAGAAATGAATGAAGACCCTTTTGGGAGTATCTGGTTTGAGTAAAACCTGCTCCAGAGTGACTTGCTCTGTTCTGCTGGTGGCAGAACAACCTGCAGAGCTCCATATGTGGCAGCAGCAGGGTAAGCAACACTGCGCTGGTGCCAGAGGTGAATTTTATGCCCAAGCTGTGTTCCCAAGATATCCTCATTCCCTTCAAATCATAAACAGAGTTTGGGGGAACTGGCTGCTAATTTTTGGGGGTGGCAGCCTATTTTTTTCCCACAGTGCCTATAACAAGACCTCTACTCACAGTAACAGCAGCAAACTCACCCAGCCAGGAGGGAACATCTGAGCATGTTGCTCAACCAGACCACAGGCAACTTAGCCATCAGCTGACAATGCCCCAAAGCCTCCAGCACAGCCCTGGGAGCGGGATGGGAGAGGGCCAAACACCAGTGCCATCAGCAGATGAACCGCTTGGCAGCTGCTCTGCCTTCCCTATCTGATGGGGTTTGCCTGTACAGCTCACACAGACCTCCCAGGACCACCCATGTGTGGAGAACCACCTCTCTGTGTGAGGGCTCCAGTACCAGCACTGGGGGCTGAAAAGCTCTGGTCTTATGCTTTGTTGTTTGGAGGAACATGCTGCCAGCAGGGCAGGGGACCCACAGCACTGCTCTCCTCCAGCCAGTGATGAGCCCTGTGCCCCACAGCCACCACATCCCCCAGCACAAGGCTGCCTGGCTGCACAAAGCAAGTACTTGAAAATCCAAACACTGAGGGTGCCACGTGCATGTTCCCACATAAGCACGTCCCTTTGGGTTGTGCCCTATGGAATAGCATGAATTGCATTGAGGAGTCCAATACATAATAAAGAAATGCAAGAATTTCCCTGCTCTTGTCTCCCTCCTTTCCATTTTTGCATCAGCTTTTTTCCCCTCTCCTGCATTAACTTCAAAGTCTCCCTTTCCCTGCAATTACAGCACAGAACCCCCAGAAAAGCAGTGATTTCTCTGGGCTCTCCAGCCTGAGCTTACTACCCACACTGGATTTATGCTGTGTTTGTTTATTTGATGGCCCAGTTAGGAAACTCAGAGTGGGAACTGTGCATGGAATACACACGGATCACAGCAAGACCTGGCAAAGCACCTGGGAACTCTCTGGCTCCAACCAGTGCAGCATCAGGCCACACTGCACTCACAAGGAAAACAGGAGAATATCACTGCCACTCTCTGTGAGAAAAATCACCCATTTCAGCAGGGCTACACACACAGCTGGGTGACCAGCACCCAGCCTCGGGCACTGGCAGCCACAAGGTTCCCAGCCCTGGTTTCTCTGTGGGCTGCAGCCCTCAGGATCAGACTTCACCTCCTCCATTTTTGTCTCACTGCTGTGAAAACTGCAGCAGAGAATCACAGAATGCTAAAATGGCTTGGTTGGAAGGGACCTTAAAGCTCATCTCATCCCACCCCCTTCCATGGCCAGGGACACCTTCCACCAGCCCAGGGTGCTCCAAGCCCTGTCCACCCTGGCCTTCGACACTCCCAGGGCTGGGGCAGCCACAGCTTCTCTGGGCACCCTGTGTCACAGCCTGCCCACCCTCAGAGTAAAGAATTTCTTACAAACATTTAATCTAAACCAACAAGGATGCTGGTCCCATGTCTCCAACCTTTGTAACTAGCCCACAGTTAATCACTTCAAACTCACAGGCTTTGCTAGCACTGAAAGTCCTGCTCCTTCACTTTCTGTCCCTTCTGTCACAACAAACTGTGTTTGGATGCTGTAGGAAGCATCAAGGATATTTCTCTTAGCTGTATACAAACAGAAACTCCTGTGGGACTCTCTGGTTGTTTAGTTTTGTTTTACACGACACAGAGCAACACAACCAAGGCAGAAAAACACAGAATCTGGCCCACAAGTACGAAAATCCAGCATGAAGGAGAGTCTTCATCCTCCCTCCCTGCTCTGAGTTCAGGCGGTGGCCAGGCAGGCACACGAAGAGGTTTCCCCTCTGGCCAGCAGCCAGCATTAAAGAAAAGCCAAACCCGAGCACCTGGCTCCTACCACACTCATACCATTTCTGCTCCCACCTCTGAGGCCCACGACTTACTTTGATGCTATTCCGAAATCTCTTTCTCCCAGCTCCAAACCAAGACTTGAAATTATTAGAGGGAGTAATGCCTCTCAGGGCAGAATGCAAATTTAAAACACTTGTCCCAAATAACAGGAGGTAGTAATTAGGCTCCAGCACTTCCCAAGCAGCATCCTTCAGCTACACCCTTTCCTGCACTGCTCCTCTGATGTAGGACATGTGCCATGCCATGCTGTTAAAATACAGGCTCATTTTCTTTATCTCTGTCATAAATCAACTCCTCTCTTTTCATTTTCTTCCTCCGCTCTGTCCCATGGTCTATGAGCTTTGCTCTCTGCTTGTTTCAACCTTTTGCTTCGTGTTGTTGTTCTTTATCCCAGTCCCACCTTTTTTTGCTCTTCCCCTCAAGGTGCCTGCTTCCTTAAATAGTTCTCTCTCGTTCCTTCCTCCCTTTCCTTATCATCTTCTCTTTCTCACAGTTAAGCAGTGTCTCCTTCCTCTTCCCCAGGCTTTCCTGCAAGGCCAATTTGCATTCTTTCTCAATCACATCAAACAGGTGATTTCAATTTAGCAGCAATCAGGGAAACACCTCAGACATCCACATGGCATCAAAGCCTCCTGTCACCTCTGTTCCCAAAACCCCACTGCACTCTTGGTCTGTGCAGCAGAAGCTCAGATCCACCTTGCAATGAGGTGATGCTGCTGTCACCCGCTGGCACTGAGCCATTCCCAAAGCCACCCCTCTGCTCCAGGTGACTGTGTCTTGTCTGACCATACACACATCATCCCACTTCTCTTCAGGCCAGGAAGGGCAGCTCTGCTGCTCTTGCCATGCAAAAAATGAAGTGAATGATGCCGATTGCCACAGGATGAGGCTGAGCTGATGGCTGTGGCAGGATCAGATGCCTAAGGCAAAATGACAGGGACACAGGTTCCTTGCCCCGCTAGTGCCTGTGCCCTCGGGGAGGAGCAGAAAGCTAAAGAAGGCAAGTCTTTTGGAAGTAGATATGTTCATTATAATCTGATTACAATTCCTTACAAACATACGTTAAAGTTAGCTCTGGAATCAGGAAATGGTCATGGATCTCCTCAAGCACAGGATTTGTGTTTAAGAAGTTCTTGTTACAGTAAATCTACAAAGAAAGTGTCCAGCTGGGCTAGCACTGCTACAAGAGCCTCCAGTTCACATTGTGCATCTCAATGCCATGTCAAAGACAGGCTGGAATTGAAATTCCAGGTAAAATATGTCAACCTAGAAACAGGTGTTTTCAAAAAGGCAGATGGAAGCAAACCGAGTAAGGTTTTACATATCACTTTTGCACTCTCAAATTGTTTAGGGTAGGATTTATAGGGAAAAACATCTGCAGACCCTCCAAATGAGTGTCAGACGAGGGTTCACATGCTGAGAAAGCAGAGGGGAAGCTCCAATTAGACCAACCTGAGGCTCCAGGACTTGTTCTTCAGGCCAGCCAGAAAATTCATTTGAGTGATGTATCAATTGCTAGATTTATTTATTTTTTTTAAACTTTTCTAATTAATCTGGAAATTTAGTTGCTCTGACTTTTGAGGTGCTTGTCTGCACTTTGATCCCTCTGCAGTCACCATAACCGCTAGAAAATGTCTTTGTTTTAAGCTGAAAGCAGAGCTCTTGGGACATCACCATCAGGTGCGGGGGCTCCGGACACACCGTGAGCCTCGCAAAGCTGGGGCATTGCAAAGCTGGCACAGCAAAGGTGAGAAGCTCCATGTGCCAAGGACGTGCCATTGCTGCCCGGTCTGGGGACAATGAGCTGTGCCAGCCCCGTCCTGTGGTGACAATTCCCAAGCAGAGCCAGAAGGGTGATGGTGGGGCGGGCTGGCCTGAGCCCCGGGGCGAGGAAAGGGCACAGGGGGCACAGGGGGCACAGGGGGCAGCGCCCCGGCCCCAGCAGCGGCTGCAGGAGCCTTGTTCCCTCAGTCCCTGGCGCATCCCTGCCCCAGGACCGGCTGATTTCACATCCTTCCCGGCCGGCATCCCTTCCCGCGGCTGCGGCAGCTGCTGCACCGCAGCTGCTCCAGCGGTGCTCCCCGGCGTGCGGCCGCCCCGCTGCCCAGCTCCTCTCGCGGCTCCCCGTCCGGAACCGCCTGGCAAACAGCTCGTCCGAGGGGCCGTGTCTGCGGTGCCCCCGGAGCGCCCATCCCTGCCCGTCCCTGCCCGTCCCTGCCCGTCCCTGCCCGCCAGCAGCGCGCACAGCCCCGGCAGGAAGCGCCGCGCACAGCGCGCTCTATTTTAATCCCGTCAAGGGTCTTCTTGGAAGCGAGGCAGAGCCCGGCTGTGCAGAGTTAAGAATGAATCCCTATTTTTAGGCTGTCCCCGGTGAGGTAAGTGCGCGTGAGTCAGACGCCGGCGTGGGATGTTGCATAAGCCCGGCCTGCGCCGCAGCTCCCGGCGCACGGGGGTGCGAGGAGGAGGATGGAGGGAGCCTTCCCTCGCCGCTTCCTGGCATTGTCATTTCAAGACAGACCCTTCACGGTATTTAAATGCAGGGTTCTTTCTTCCCTCCCCACCCCCCCACTCTGAAAAATTTAATTAGAAACAGCAGTAGGCTGGTTATGTAATGTGATTAATTGCAGCATTAGAGTGAAAAAATATAGGGCATACAGGTCTTAAAGATTCACATGCAAAGTCATGTGTGGGAGTGAGAGAGACAAGGGTGAAAGGCAAGACTTATCTGTTTGATTAGGTGCTTTTCACAGGGCAGTGATTTATTCCCTGAGTAATTTCATCAGGGGACTCTGCAGATAGCTAAAGCAAAAAAAGAAAAAAAGGAGCAAATAAACATCCAGGAGACGACGGTCCAAAAGTGCTTTCACAGCACCTCGGAAGGTTGGTGCTGTACCTGTGAGCAGGATGTTCCCTGAGCTGCAGACCTGCCCCTTAACAGCGCTCACTCACACCAATAAAAAGGAGGTTTTCCCCTGAGTCATGATGAACAAACTGCAGACACATGCAGACACTGCAGTGAACTTTCACTACGCTGGAGCTTTATCTGAGGGAATATGTGAAACTTCAGGATGAATTTTCCCCTGCCTTTTGTGAGCCTCTCAGCAGGGAAGCCCCGGAGCCCAGGCTGGCATTCCCTCCCACCGGTGACCTCCAAACACCCGGTGCTGTAAGTGGTGCTGCTGTTGATTAAATCCAACCCAGTTCAATAATAGCAAGAAGTCACTGGCGTGTTTGATTGCTCAAGTGTCCTATATGTCCATGTCTCCGTTGCAAAACAGCGGCTGTCTGGGTCTGAGTGAGCAGCCCCACCACAAACAAGAGCCTGGCGAGGCTGAGCGAGTGCTGCTGTGATTTGAGGAGGCATATCTGGCTGGATTTTAGCATTGCAGTTTTTCAGAGCAAAAGAAGTGCTGTTAATATTCATGGAAGGGAAGATGAAAAGACACCGGAGAAGGGAGCTCGTGGCAGGGTACCAAGGATGTCTCAGCAGGTTTTATCCTGTGCTCTTGCTGGGAAGAGGAAGGTTCACAGCCTAAGTGCGGCTGTTCTTACACTATAGATATTCTCCAGGACTGCCTTAATGCCAGCTACCCCTAAACTCAAATCAGAGGCTCTGGTGAATGAAGTATTAATTTAAGCCAGCCTGAGCTCCCTCTGAAGTGAAGGCTCTCCCCTCAGTGAGCTCAGTCTAGTTCTACAAAGCTTAATTCCTGGCAGTCTTAGCCGTAAAGCCATGGCTGGAAACACAAAAACCTCTAGACCTGATCTCTCCTGAATAAGAAATTCATTTGCTACAGCCATGCAATGACTTCAGGGGCTTCAGATTTCTCAAACAGCAAAATGCCAAGATTAATTTTAAAACAGCTTTCATATTACCTCAAGTTTGTATCTTGTTTCTTGCTTTTTTTAAGAAAAACACTACATGATTCATATTAGAAAATAGATTTCAACAGTCTTCTCCGGCAGGCCCTGTGCTCACTTTGAATCAAGGCACTCTGAAAGATAGATGCAGAAATTCCCTCTCATGAGGCTTCCAGTCTTCCTGGAGCCATAATCAAGGGCAAGTGAACAGGCCAAGAAGTCCCAAGCCAAGAGCTGGGCTGTGCAGCTACATGGCATTGCAATATTGCTCACCTGCTTTCCTGCATTGCTAAAGCTTTCCTCCCCCTGCACAGGATAGCCAAGCATGAAACACATCCATGGCGTCAGCAGTTGACTTCATCTGTCCCATGCATGTGTTAGGGATCACTTGAGCACGCTTCCTTCTGCAGAACCTGTTTGCAGACCATTATCAGGCCAGATTGTGAAGATGCTGCTCACTGAAACTTTCCCTGGAACCATTTTCCAGTGGAAACCTTTTTCATCTCTTAGAAACTGGACAAAACAAAACTGTTCAAGTCTGTCAGTGTTATCTAAGTGCACAGTAAAATATCTCTTGAAGAAATCAAGATCAAAGCTTGTACAATTAGGGACAACCCAAAAGCAAGGGCACCTTTACTGAAGCTCATTAAAAATATCCTTTGTACTGCTCTCCTGCATGGCACCCAAAGTCTCAAGAATACTGTGGTCTAATGAGAATGCAGTGAGAGTTTTTTTTCCTCCAGTATTTTTCTTTTCCATAGTTAGCAAATGTCATAGTTTAATTAAGGGATGTCATAGGCACGGAGTGCTGCCCAAGATAATCGTACCCTGCTGCTAAATAAATGCTGAGGTGAAGACAAGCAGGAACAGCCGCCGTGCAAACGTGAAATCATCAAGAGAGGACAGAGTTCAAAAATGGAACTGACAATCCTTCATTTAGAGAGGTGGGGGATGCTTTTGCCACTGTTGCAAAGGGGCCCCTCTGCCCGAGTCCCCCTCGCAGCCCATCCTGAGCTTGCCAGTTCCTCTCCTGCCTGTTCTTGCTCCCACATGGTCCCTTGCAGGAAGATTCACTCCCAAGTACCTCACAGGTGTCTCCAGCATCACGTGCGTGCTGCTGACACAGCCCTGTGGTTGGAGCAGCCCACTGACCAAGGCAGGAGCACCAGCTCCCAGCTCCAGCACTGCCACAGCCACCCCTGAGCCCTCTGCCAAGCACCTGCTGAGGTCTTGACCTCCAGCCATTTAAATCACTACAAAGGCTCCTCCTGGCTTCCTTTTGGGCCCTTACCAGCAGCCTTTAATTTAGTCTTTAAAAGCTTGCAGGTCTTGATTTATTAATATTTACCAAAGCCCTCCCAGTCAGTTTTTGGCTCTTTGATTTTACAACCTTTTATGATTCTGGCTAGATAAAGTTTTCTTTTCCTGAGAAACAACCCAACCAACCGTCGTCTCTTTTCTCTTGGTGTCTGCACTTGCTCTCCTGGGAAGGTTGTCTCCCTCTCCTTTCCCTTTCCCACTATTGATCTGACCATTCCAGCAGCAGGTTGGAGCTAACAGCTCTCTCTGTGCTGTACCCTCTGAGTACATGACTTCCAAACCATCCTTACTTCTTGCTTGTCACCCTTGTCTGGGTTCATTCACAGGTGACTTCACATAAAGTTTTTTTAGAGGAGTGGCTTATGCTTTATTTCACCAGTTACTCCCATTTCTCAACTTCTATGGAGAGACGACAGCACATCTTACGGGTTCCCTGTCTCTTCAAAATTATCTCAAAATTAATATACAGTTACTGTATTTCCAGCAAGTATTTCCTTTTAATAGAAAATGTGCCCTAAAAATTCCATGCTGGAGTCCCTGTAGAAGTTCATCAACACAAAGTGCTTTGAAGATGGCTGGGCAGGGCTCAGGACCCTATTAGGTCTCAATCCCTATTCCTGATGAGGAGATCACCAGCCATACAGAAATGAAAGAAAACATCTCTGTGGAATCACACCACCTCCTACAGCTCCCTCTCAGCACGGCAGACAATGCCACCATGGGGCTACAGCATTTCCAGAATCCACAGGACAAGCAACGTGGATAAATTTTCTTGGATCCTGTCTGATTTCTCACTGCATTATTAACAAACAGCTGTATTTTGACTGGCTTTGATGTAAACTTTATCTGACCCATTGGTAAAGTTCTTCAAGTGGGACCACCCCACAGAGGTCCCTGGGTGAGGGGTTCCCGAAGTAATTGTGCATAACAAAGAGGAGGCAAATTAATTCCTTCACACTGAAAACCAGCATGTCTTCTGAGCCAGGAAACAAAAGGATTTCCATGGCATTCCTCGACAAAACTATCAATCATTTCATTTCCGTGAAACCAGCTTCATAAAATATTCTGTGGTTTTACCAACAAACTGTGATAAAACCAAGCCCCCATACTGCTTAATTGCACTTATTAGCAAGCCAATTGTCTGTCAGATTTATTTTGTTATGTGAGCCACGCTCATCAGAAAGAGCATGAGATTTTTAATCAAATCTGTAATACTTGCCACAAGACAGACTTTTGAAGGGCACAGCTTTACCCAAACAAGAACATTCATCATCACTGGGCACAGAGGAATCTTGGTATATGAAAACTTCTGGTTGCATAAAGATTTATCTCCTCCATCACACTCTAATGTATCTGCAGACCTGCTTGATGGGCCTCTGGGTGAGCCTGGGGCTGACCTGCAGCAGCATCTCAGGTTCCTGCCCACTTGTGGGGAGTCACAACACACATAAATCGACAGAAACACTGATTTACAGCCACATGAAGTAGGAGTTTTAGCAGAATGCTGGGAATACTCAACCAAAGGCTTAATGGGGGGAGCATCTCAGTATAAACAGCTTCCCCAACACACCAACTGCTTCCACGGAGAACACGCCATGGCAGGCAGCTTTCCAAAAGCATCCATCCCTTCCTGTGACACTCCACAGGCCCTGTGGGCACCTCATCTCCCAGGGAGACACCGAATGTGGCTGCGGTTACCATGGCTTTGTGAGACCCTTGGCAAACACACAGTGCTCGCCCAGGAATGCTCCCATCCTGCTCGGTGCTGAGCCCAGCCAATGTGCCAGACCACAGCTGCCCATGGCCTCCACACCCCACCAGGGCACATCCCAGCACAGCCTCACCTCTGCTAACATTTAGGCTCAGAAGTTTTAAGTTAACACTTCTCTACAATTCTACATGGCAGGTTCAACTCCACACAATTCGCTATGGTAATTTAATTAGACCCAGGGTTAATTTAACCCATTTTTTCACTTCAGTGGGGGTACTCAAAGACAGTTTTCAGCAGAATACAAGCCCTTAGCTTGAAACAAATGCTCTGCGTTTGCTCTCAAAGAGACAGTGAACCATGGGACTAAGGAAGCCTCATTTCTTGCAAACCCAGGAGAATGCCACTCGCATGAGTTTGGGTCCTGCAAAGCCACAAGGACTGTAAATGTCAGAGTGGAGTGCTTCAGTGTCACTCTGCCCCCATTTGTCTTTCCCTCCCTCCCTGGTGTAAATACAGCCATGCCCAAAGACTGTCACATTACTGCTTTCCCAGCTGGGACAGCTGCATCTCTCACTACCTGTTCCACCAGAGTTCAGCTCCACAGCTGGTCTGCTCTGTGGGATGTGCCTAGTCCAGCCCAGAGGTGCTGGGTGAGCTCCAGGACGCGGGCAGAGGTCGTGGCAGTGTTGCCTGGCTGGCAGAGGTGCTCTCAGGTGGACTCTGGCCTCGCTCCTCGCTGGCACACCACCCGTCATCGCTCGGATCGTGCCTGCCGTTAGGATTTCTTATGTCACAGAAAGCACCGCCAGTGAACTTTCCTTCCAGACATTTATCTTAATAACCCGTGCACATCTTTAGCACACCACCCTGTTCTTATTGCCTCCATCAATGTTCCAGACAGGACTAGTACACTGATCACAAAGGTTGTCCGACCCTTTCCACCGTAAACCCCCTGTCTGAAGTTGATTACAACTTTGAAAAGCTTCACTGGTTCTCTGAACCAATATTTTGGAATATTTTATGCATGCTAAAATAATTCTAAAATTGTTTTTCATGGAAAAGTCTGATGCCAACATGCCTTGGGCCTGCACCCAAAGCCTGGCAGTGGAGGGAGGGGTGAGCTCTGCCATTTTAACAAAGCAGTCGACCAGATGAGCTGATAGCTGCTAAGCTTCTGAGAAGCTGCAGCTTGCTCACTTCTCAGCAGAGGTTTGTTAGATGCTCCCAGCTGAATTCCCCAGGGATTTCATCCATGTGAGGCCCAGTGAGTGCTCTGCAGCTGCAGATGGTCTGGGCTCAGTCCAGGCACTTGGACTGAAGATGGGACATTTAACCTCCTCGTGTTCCTGTGGACCCTTGGGGGTTGAGCACCAGGAGGACAAAATCTCCACTCACATTCAAGAAACTGCTGTTCATTTTACCACAAACTCATTTTTTCAGAAACTGGTAGGAAATGGTAGGACTGGAGGGGGGGGTGGGAGCCAGGCAAGGATATAAGCAGCCATGAGAGGTGAAGGCAGAGGAGCAGTCTGAAGGACAGAGTCCTGATGTCCCCAAGCCCAGTGTCCGGCAGTTCCCTTTCGGAGCTTGGACCAGTTCCTAAGGCTTCCAGCTCTCCCTGTTCCTCCACCACCTGCAAGTGTCCATGGGCATGGTGCAGAAGGCCACGAGCATGGCCAGGTGTGCCCCAGAGATGGGCTTTCACGTGGGGCTTTCACGGGCTCGGGCCACGCGGGGTAGCAAAGGTAAAGCAGAACAACACTACCCTGATTCATTAAGGAACACCACCCGCTCCGCTCGGCGGCCAGACAGAGCTCTGCGCAAAAAGCAGGAGATGAATATCTAATAAGGTTTCTAATCCGTGCCCAGAGATAAGCCAAATTAATTTTGCGCAGGCGTCTCTTCCCAGCGCTGGGTTTGGCAGCCCCAGAATGGCCTTTGAGCAGGGTTTGGTGTCTGTATCTCGCTGTCTGGGGTCTCACAGGGCATTGTGGACACAGGTGGGGGCAATCCTGACCAGGGCGATGTTCCTGTGTGCAGGAAAAACAGACCCAGGTGCCACAGGAGGGTCATTAATCACACACAGGGGGGAATCTGAAGGTTCCAATATCAGAACCTTCCCATACCCAAAGGGCAGCTGGAGAGGGACTCCATCAGGAGCTGAAGGGACAGGGAGCGAGGGGTAAGGACTGAAAGAGGGGATATTTAGGTTGGGTATTAGGAAGACATTCTTCCCTACAAAGGTGTGTGGGTGCAAAGAAGGAAGTTTTGCCTCAGTTTTACCCCATTTTCCAGAATTTCCAGGGCGGGATGTTCTTACCTCAGCAGGAGCCCTGCCTGGGCCGGACACGCACCGTGTCCCTCAGGGCAGAACTCAGCCCATTTCTGTGGAAAACTGAGGGAGGGCGGCGGGCTGGGGGGGCCGAAGGGTCCCTGGGGGTTCTACTGTGTGTGAGGGGAGGGTGAGGAAGGGTCCCTGAGGGTTTTACAGTGTGTGAGGGGAGGGAACTGAAGGGTCCCTGAGGGTCACACCGTGTGTGAGGGGAGGGATTCGCCCCTGTGGGGTCTCTGAGGGTCACACCGTGTGTGAGGGGATGGATTCCTTCCCCTGGGGTCCCTGAGGGTCACACCGTGTGTGAAGGGAGGGATTCGCCCCTGTGGGGTCCCTGAGGGGCTGTGCTGTGTGTGAGGGGAGGGATTGCCCCACAGGCTCTCCAGGGCTCACTCGGTGTGTGAGGGGAGGATGAGGAAGGGTCCCTGAGGGTCACACCGTGTCTGAGGGGAGGGAGCTGAAGGGTCCCTGAGGGTTTTGCTGTGTCTGAGGGGAGGGATTCCCCATTGTGGGGTCTCCGAGGGTCACTCGGTGTGTGAGGGGAGGATGATGAAGGGTCTCTCAGGGTTTTGCTGTGTCTGAGGGCACGGACTGTCCCCACGGGCTCCCCGGGCTCACCCCGTGTGTGAGGGGAGGGTTCCCGGGGCCGCCTCGCCGTGTCCCAGCCCATCCCAGCCCCGCCCCGAGCGTGCCGGGCCATGCGGGCTGGGCCCGCCCGGGCCATGCGGAGCGGAGCGTGACGGGGCCGGCCCTCCCTGTCCGTGTCCGTGTCCATGTCCGTGTCCCTGTGTCCCTGCGTCCCTGTCCCTGTCCCCGCACGGGGCCGGGCGGGCGGCCCGCGATCCGTCCCTGCCTGTCCCCCCCGGCCCCGCGGGCACGGCCCGTGTGTGCCCTCACAGCCCTCAGGGCGGGCAGAAACACACGGACAGCGAGCCGGGACCGGCCCGGGGACACAGAGGGCTCGGTGCTGGGGGCTCGGTAGTGAGGCCCTGGTGCTGAGGGCTCGGTGCTGAGGGCTCAGTGCTGGTGGTGAGGGCTCCATACTGAGGGCTCCATACTGAGGGCTCGGTACTGAGGCCCCGGTGCTGGGCTCCATGCTGGCCCTGAGGTGTCGGTGCTGAGGTGTCGGTGCTGAGGGCTTGGTGCTGAGGGCGCGACACTGAGGGCTCGGTAGTGAGGCCCTGGTGCTGTGGGCTCCGTGCTGGCCCTGAGGTGTCGGTGCTGAGGGCTCGGTGCTGAGCTCGGTGCTGAAGTGTTGTTGCTGAGAACTCGGTGCTGTCCCGGTGTTCCAGGCCAGAGCTGGAGGACCCCCCTGTCGCCGCCCTGGCCCGCTTTGAGGTAAAACACACACAATCCCATAATCAGCGGCCGTGCCGGGCCGTGCCAGGGGCAGCACACACGGCAGGCCTGCCCCAGGCCCGGCTGGCACCGCTCCCTCCCCGGCACTGCCTGCCCAGAGGGTTATTTTGGAAATGCTGAGCTCACCTCTGGCTAAGCACATTCCCCAGAGACCTCGGGAGGTGCAGCAGGCATTTAAAATAGAAGGACATGTGAGACCTTGTTCTTTCCAAAAGGCCTAAGCATGCACTTGCATAATATTCAAGTGTTATTCCTGTAATTACATTAGGTTTTACTTTTCACAATAAAATACCCCCCAAACTTAAGTTTGAACTTCACTCTGCAAAAACTAATACTGCTTGTTAGCATTTTATAGCTAATATTCTGCTTTAAAGAAATTACCCATGAAAAGCACTGTTTCTCAGGCTGTTATGTGCAGTTTATTATTTATCGGAGCAGAACTGCAGTTGTTTGAGATCTGACTGATCCTCTTGGCTTGGGCTTGCAAGGATGATGTGATTCCCCAGCCTGTTTGTGGTGGGACTTAACATCTGTGGAAGGCAGTGGGAGATTTATGGCTGTGCCATCACGTCCCACGTGTCAGTGCCATTAGTGGCTTTCCACGGCTTCTGTGTTATCAGAGAAATTGGTAATCTAGCACAATCGATGTCTTGCTTCCTTGAAGAGAGAAACCTTTCATGGTTTTTAATTCAGTGCCTCCTGCTCTGCTGCAGGTGTTGTATTTCCCTGATACAATCCTGCAAATTGTTCCATTTCTTAAACAAAATATTCTTAATATATAAGCAATGCCTTGTGTAAACCTCCTCGAGACCTGTCAGTGCACAGCAAAAGTGCCTGACGTTGTCTTTCTTAAAAACAGTATGAAACGTAGTTCAATGTATTCATGTTTGTTCCAGTAATAAGGGAAAAGCAGTGATGGTTAACAAGAACCAAGCAAAAAACCCCCAGCACAGTCATTTTTTAAGTCAAACACAGAGGTTGTGCCAAGCCAGGAGGCAAGAGATTTTCTGTCCTATTTTCCCATGACTCCGGGGGTTGAAGGAACTGCTGCTGCCTTTCCTTCACACCAGAACCGTCTGTGGATTAAATGTGGGGGTACCTGGGCAGGTGTCCCAGCTGGATGCAGAGGGGGTCTGGGCTGGGAGCTGCTCCTGCATCCCAGTGTCCCCTCCATGCAGATGGACCTTCAGGGGGCTGGCCAGTCCCTGAGTGTGCTCCACAGGGGGATTACATCCATAATTACATCCATAACTATTAATAACTGATTCTGTGAGTAAATAGAGCTGGTGGAGTTGAGTATGGATTGATTCTTCTCCCTGGTAACAATTAAAGCTTCCATGGAAGAAAGCAGAGGTCTGGGATGGTATTTATATATACAAATAAAAATATATTAATTAGATAATTAAAATTGTATATATATTAATATATTTATACCTATAAAACATGAAAAAGAACTTTATTGCAATGTGGGACTTCTTACTTTAAAAGAAAGTTTTGAAGCGTTATCAGCAAATAGTTACTGCAAGTACCAGTGACTTTCCCAAATGTGTTTTGGTAATTGTACCAGCTCTTCTACTTGATGGCCACTTCTTATAATACGTGTGTTTTCTGGGAGCAAAACTGGCTGCTCATGCAGTAGAGGACACACAGGGCAGCGAGGCAGAACTGGCAGCGCTGTGCTCACCCTCACCCCGACCTTCGCTCCGTGGTACCCGGCGCCTTCCAGCCAACAACGTGACTAATAGTGAGCAATCCTACACAGCCAGAACAAACCAGGCTGGGGATGTACAAAGGATACGAAACTCCTGCTCTAGAGCTGTTGGCAGCTGGAGAAAACAACCCATTAAAGTCTACTAATTGCCCAAAAAGTGGATCAGTTGTGCATCTTCGTAACGAGCAGGAAACCTTTTCCACAGTGCAAGACAAGGTGAAACCCAAGTCCCAGCAGTGCTGGTGCAGAGGTGATGGTAATGTGGAGAACCCTGGCAAAAATCTCTAACATCCCATGCCAGGAATGTCCCTTCCCATCAAAACATTTGGAAAAGGACTTGGTAGTACAGGAATGGAGAAGGTCAAAGAAGGGCAACAAAATATTTGGCCATTTTGTATTTAAATAAGCTTTGGGGATGTTTTGTATAAGATAAGAATGTATCAGTGAAAAGGATGTGATTAGCTAAGTCGTTCTGGGTTAATTTCTGTAAATATTTTGGTGTTCATCCTGCAGACGTTCTGGTTTAAGACTAAAACCAGGCATAGAGTGCAAGGTTTACCTTATCCCCATTTTTCCCAGCACTGAGCATGCAGGATGGTGTTTGTGGCCCTGGGGAGAAAAGCTGCTTTGCTACTCTAGAAAAATAACTTTTAGCCCATGTCTCTGGGAGCGGCGTGGGCGCTTTCTGAGGCAGGGAGGCTGGGGTTGGCTCAGCCCACGGCTTGGGTGCAGGGGATGGATTGGGATGGAGGGTTATCACTGCCCTGTGTGGCTCCATCCTCTGCTCTCAGGAGGGGACAAAGTCCTCATCGTCACTCTGGCATCGCTCCACATTTATCTTCAAAGGCCCCGGTGGTTACGGAGCTGTAACGGGGCAGAGGGAGAGGTGGAAATGAGGACTTTGGGCTGAACCTGGTCACCCCAGCAGGACTGCAACCCGTGGCTTAAGGGCAGCCCTGAACTTGGGGTGTTCAGGGTGGTTTTGCTACCTCCCTTGAACTTGCATGAATATTCTGGCTGTTGGTGCCTGGCACAGCTCTTCACTTCAGTTCCCATCTTGGTTGTTCTAGTGGCTGGGATTTAGAAATCTGTTTGAAGACAGTCTTTATCCGGATTGTTCCTTACCAATCACATCCTTCCACTCAGGCATTTTCCTACTTTTCCCTCTTATTTTTGCTGAGGCCACCTGAGGAGAAGCATCCCCGGCCAGGTTTGGGCAAGGACTGACTCTGAGTGGCGTTAGGAGAAAAACCCTGAGGGCTCAAACGAAGGACAGGAGCAACAGCTGTAGTAGGGTTTATATTCCACTGATCATGGGACTTTGGGTCGTTTCCTATCTGTTTTTCAGTAACATGTCTGGTGGTTATAAAATGAGCAGTATTTATCTGACCCGGGAGGCAGAGACATTACCTCATTGTCACGGGGTCAGTGGCAATTAGACTGCAAAGCCCAGCCAAGCAGTGCCTCTGGGTACAATAGTCTGTGGCAGCTTAACCTTTACGGTCAGCGCTGCTGCGTGGGGACAGCCCGGCAGCACCGTGTGGGCCTGCCAAGCTGGGCTGCCACTGCAATAACCGCAGGAGAAAAGGCCCTTTCCTCTCAAAACCCCTCCCTGGTGGCTTGCACACACCTACCTGTATAAATGTTCCAAGACTGCAGTATAGTCATTTAGGCAGGATTGATGGGTTAATGGCTTGTATCAGCTCAGTCTCGATTTTGAGTTAAAAATTAAGTTCATCCCCAAAAAGGTGCAGCAATGACTGAGTATAATGCAAGCACAATAATCTATAGACATCACTCATCCCATATTTACCATAAACATGGTGTCCAAAGGTGAGGAGCCAGGTCAGCAGCTGTGCCCAGCGTCACCAACTTGGCGGGGAGAGGCAGCCAAATTTAACCTGCACCTGGAGAAGGTGACAGTGGCAGCAGGCAACAGTGAAGGGGCTGGACCCGCTCCTGCAGCCGTGCCCTCGAGGGCACTTAGAACTGAAACCAGGTGCTTTTCCTTTCTGGAGGTGGCAACCTTCTGTTTCTGGTCTGTTAACATACGGTTATTCGTCACGCACAGTTCCTGTTCGTGGGTGACAGGCTTGAATCACAACCTGAAACCTAACTCTGAATTTAAGGGCCATTCACTTTCAGGCTGCACATTAGTCAGGTTGACAAGAGTCACCCCAGAACGAGCCACCGGCTGAAGGACGCCGGTCGCCAGCCTCCCACTGTTACTCATTAGTGCCTGAGGGGGTTTGTCAGGCCGGGTGGGCGGGATGCTGCGGGAATGCACGGGAATGCACGCCAGGATGCTGCGGGAATGCACGCAGGAGGAGCTCTGCCTCAGCCTGGCTGCCTGCCACCAGGGCTTTCCTCCTCCACCGTGTCACCAGTCCCTCTGATTCATGCTGTCTGCCCGGCTTCTTCTTGCACAAGTTCATGCACCACCTCTGGGGTTTTTTTGATTCAGGAAAATTTAACATTTTGCCTCTTTATTTTTCCACTGTATAAAATTTGGGGTTTGGCACGGGCTGAGATAACCCTGCTGTCTCAAAGAGAGAAGCTGTGAGAGAAGGGAGGGGGTAGCACTGTCGGTATTTTATAAGCATGTAATCCTCCCTTTTGCTTTACAATTCCAGTTGCTCAGAATTAGGGTGAGGATGTGAATAAGGAGCAAGACTTTCCCCTTCTGCCCTGTCAGACTGAGTATCAGACCCGTAGGAAGACCAAGAATTAGGCTCACAAAAGGTCTGAAAAACAAAAATCCGAGCATTTCAGTTCTTACCTTGTAGGCACCAACTCAGGCCCCAGGTTTGGGGTCTTGGTTCCTGGACAAGCAATGGGGTGGTTGTGTTTGGGAGGCTGGAGAGCCTCTGGCAGAGGGATGTAGCCTCTGGTCAGCATGGAACCTGCTTCCAGCTGTTTTTGTCCATGCTGGACTCGCAACTGGGAGCTCTGCCCAGGGGTGAGGTGGGAAGCAAACCGCAGCACACGCTGGGCAGCAGTGAGGAAGAGCCACACAGCACTCCCAAAACAGGAACCAGGAGCAATGCCCTCTCTTGCCCAGGGAAGATATTAATCTAGTTCTTACAGGTAGAAGCTCTAACTAGCAAGATATCTCTGGGATAGGAGCTCCTTCGTTCCTCCTGGATGTGTACTCCTTTGAACCCTGTAACATTGGCGTGCTCCCTGCGTGAGCCGTGCTGTCTGAGCCTGCTGCAGGCAACAGCCAAAGGGTTTTACTGAGCATTCCCTAAAACAGCAGCCACACACAGCTCTGCTCCCGGCAGTGCTCCCAATGCAGTCAGTGCTCTCTTCAGTCCAATAAATGCTACCAGATGCAAAGCAGAACAGTTTCAGGAGAAGGTCAGGGGCAAAGTTCAAATGAGGTTTCATAGAATCATGGAATCACAGACTCATTTGGGTTGGAAAAGCCCTCTAAGATGGTTCAGTCCAACCATTACCAAGGACTACCAAACCCACCACTAACCCATGTCCCCAAGTGCCATGTCTACACATCTTAAATCCCTCCAGGGATGGTGACTCCACCACCACCCTAGGCAGCCTGTTCCAATGTTGAGCCCTGCTTTTGGTTGGTAGAACATTCCCTTAGTAAACAGATAGTTTTTTTTGGGATAGTGAAGGCCAGGCCCCCCTCCTTCAGAGCCATCCATCCATCCATCCATCAGCTTTGTGCAGAAAATCTTCCCAGGGCCATGCAGAAACTTAGGAGTGGCTGTGACGGCACTGACATCAAAGGACTGCAAGGAACCTGCATTTCCATCTCTCTTCCCAACAGTTACACTGAGCAGGTTTTGGAGGCCACCATTTCCTTCTATTCCTCCCACTTCCTAATTTTAGGGAAAAACCAGAGCAAGCTCTGGTTGCCAACCACAAATACACACCTTTGGGAGAAAGGCTCCTGACGCAGCAGAGCAGGATGTCTGGGAGCACGTTCAGGATGAGCCCGTCAGCAGCATTTCCCTGGGGATGACTCATCTCGCCCGGCCAGCCCTGTCTGTTTGAGGTTTTCCGTAGCTCCAGTCCTGGCTTCTTCCAGACTTGGAGCAGCTGTAGGTTTGGAGGTGTCTTCAGGGTGAGTCTGGATTTCCAAGCATCTGCATTTTGGGTTTAAATAGCTTAATCCTCTCGTCAGCTCTAGAGCTAAGTGGACACAATCCAGGTTGCTCTCTGCAGAAGTCTCCTGGCCATCAGGTGACCTTTGATGCTGGAATGAGATTCAGTAGCAGCAAAAATTTAAATTAAAATCAATATGTACATTTATGAGTAAAGCCAGTCACTCACAGGGACACGTTGCAAAGGTCTACACCAAATTTGCCATCACATGGAGATGTTCTTCTTGAAGATGTGGGGCAGTTTTCACACCAGTTTGGGATTGGATGCTGGGAGATACTCTGTGACTTGGGTCCTGGAGGTAGTTCCACTACTGCACAACCTCAAGGTGCCTCAGGGGAGGGTTAGATTAGGGAAATCTTTTCATGGAAAGGGTTATAAAGGATTGAAACAGGCTGCCCAGGGAAGTGGAGGAGTCACCATCCCTGAAAGTGTTCAAAAAACATGTGGATGTGGCACCTGTGGACATGGTTTAGTGGAGAACAGGATGGTGGTGCTGGGTTGATGTTTGAACTTGAGGATCTTAAAGGTCTTTTCCAACCTTAACAATTCCATGATTCTACTTGATTATTATGATTTATGAATAAGAATGATCCTGTGATTAAATCAGTGTGAAAGCTCCCATGGTGTGTAAATAGAGGCAAACTGCAGTTTTAACTACCTTTGGGGTTGTGCTAACACTGAAGGGATGGAATTTTCTTCCAGCAATTTAATTGTACACGATGTTTGCACCCATCATTCATAAGGAAAAGTTCCTTACAGGCTTAACAGATTGTGTTTCCATCTCTGCTGCGTAAAAACAGTGTTATGGACACAAGGGAAATGGAAATCATAACACAGCATCTTCACTATTTTAAGAGTCATATTGGAACACATGGAACAGATATGGAATTCCACTCTTCGCTGCCTTCAGATTTGGTGTGCTGTGTATTTACTTAGTGCTAGAAAAGGAAAGTGAAAACAAACCCTTTGCCTCAGTAAGGCCCAGGAACAGGCTTTGCTCCTGCCCATTCCCTTGGGACCAGGCACCATTTCCAGGCAGTGGAAAGGCTTTGGGCAAGTGAGAGCTGCAAAGTCATTCCTGAGACGAGACAACAGAGTGAAAGGGGAAAAAAGGGCCAAGTGTCAGCGAGAGAAGAGCCAGCTGAGGAGGACTAATGGGCAAGAAAGCTGTGAGACAGGTCTAAGGGATGATAGTGCTTCTGGAGGGAAGGGCTGACTGGAAATGGGTCTGGCTGTTCCTGCTCTTTGGTGCTCCTGGGGAAGCACCTGCCTCGAGGCAGTTTATCCAGCTGTCAGCTTGTTTTCACACAGACTGTGAATGCATCCTGGGATCAGGACTCCACTAGGCATGCAGTGCTTTTCCCATCCCATGGTTATTGCTGAAATTTCAGGCCTTCCTCCTGTGCTGCACTGGCTCAAACTGCTCACACTGCTCCCACGGAGACCTGAGTGCAGGGGGAAGAGGCTCCTGCTCCAGGCAGCTGGGAACCATGGAGCACGTGCCATCAGTGTGTCCTCATCACATCCACAGAATCTTCAGGGGTGGAAGGGACCTCTGCAGATCATCCAGTCCACCCCCCCTGCCAAGGCAGGGTCACCTGGGGCAGGGTACAGCTCTGGACAGCTCCTCCAGGGCTCTCCACCCTCCATGGGGAGAAGCTCTTCCTCATGTTGAGCTGGAACTTGTTGTGGTTTAGTTTATGGCCATTGCTCCTTGTCATGTCACTGGGCACCAGAGAAAAGAATCTGGAGCCATGCTCCTGGCATCTCTTGGAGATATTTGTATGAATTGATGTGATCTACTCTCAGTCTTCTATTTGGCAAGTCCTTTTGTAGGTTTGGGCGTTTCCCTACCAGCAGTTAAGTTCTAAATCAGATTCTCTGGGGTTTGTTTCTGAAAACTTCTCTTTTCTGCATTCCCAGAGTTACCGTGACTGGGTCCTGAGTTACTCTCATGTTTTTCCTTCCAGCCTGACACAATTTCATTTCCAAGTGTCCCACTCAGGCATGTAACTGCAGCAGAGAAGGACTGCAAGCACTTGCAGGAGCAGCCAAACCTGGGCAGGCTGGTATGAGAGAAGTGGCCAGCATGGCATCTCCTGTGTGCGCGTCAGGATCTGTGTGTGACTAAGCACACTGGCAGTGGTGTTCAGTAGCATCTCTAGAGCTCTGCTCCGTATTTGTCCTTCCTTCCTTCCTCTGTTTGTCTCAGTTTAAAAGAAAAAAGTGGGTTCAAGTGCTATGTGCTGACAAGACTTGGCGATTCTGGATGGCAGGAGGGGTACGAGGCTCAGCGCAGCTGAGTACTGGAAGGATATTTGTCACTGCAGATTTTGCTTGTCATATGCAGAGATGACATGCAGATCTCCCTCTGACAGATTGATAGTCATTCCGAGATGCATCCACCCACAAAAACCACAGACATGCTGCTTGACTCAAATCTTGACTTTAACCACAACTTTGTGATGCAAAACTGGTGGAGTTTTTGGTACTTTTTGTTTAAAATGAAGTCTTTATAGGGGTTTTCCAGCATCCTTGCTAGTTACTAAAAACAAACCAACATCAGCCTACTGGATGGGACAACTCAGTTTACTCGTGGGTGGTTTTGACATTCAGCTCATTAACATGTTTAGTCTGAAAGAAGGTTGGAAAGGTAGTAAATAAAAAATTGGACACAGAAGTACAGCATCTCTCCAGAAGTTACTCCTTATGTCCCAGTTACAATGCCAGGTTCACAGAGACGGGAGTATTTGTCCTGACTTTACTCCAAATATCAACAGCTCTTCCTAACCGAGTTCAAAGACTGGCAACACAGGTCGGTCTGTTTGTAGAAGTTGTAGAAGTAAATGCCCCATGTTCAGTGTAAAGGTTACACTCTGCGAGGCCAGGAAATTCACAGCTCAGGATGGAACTTCCACCACAGCGTGTGAGAACCTGGGCACGCTGGCTCACAGCCAGGTAGTCCCCAGTGAGAACAAGGAGCCACCCCGATCTGTCAGCAGGAGCTTACGGCCCCTTTGTGTCCCTGTGGGAGCAGGTACTTGACGTGGAACTTGTTTTGGCTGTTCCGGCCTGGGTGGACTCCAGGGACACCTCCTTGAGACCTCACTTGGGGTGATCCTGTGCAACGTGCTCTGGGATGAGCAGGGAGGTTGGACCAGTGACCCAATATGACCCCTTCCAATCTGACCCCTTCTGTGATCCCGTGCCGGCCCAAAAACCCAGCCAGTGGATCTGCAGAGCTCCGAGAACACACATGGCAACGTCTTCAGCTGCTTATGTTGGAAACGTAAAAAGGAAAGTACTCCAAATAAGTTTCTCTTGTTCGGAAATACAATGGGCAATTTAAAAGCCCCTATTAAGCATGTGTGTAGGAGCATTTCCCATTCGGGGAGGCGACTTGGATTGTTCTGTGGAGCTGTGTGATGACTTCCCCGACGCGGTACCAATCAGCCCCCATTATGTAGCGTGGTATCCATCCCCGCGCCCCAGCGCGCGGCCCCGCCGCGAGCACGGGGACTGCAATCCCGGCTCCTTTGTCCTGCCCTCCGCCAATTTGCTGCAGAACTGGGGACGAGGCTCCAATCTGCCATTGTTGGCGGTGCCGGGGCCGCGGCTCTGCTTTCAGAGCACTTATTTGCATTGCCTTGATTAGCATGTCACCTGCTTCATTAGCGGAGAAAATGCTCCTCCACAGACCCAGCCATTCATGCAAATTGGAGAATGCACGGAGATCCTTCCCCTCTAGGACTTTCCATTATTAGCAAAATTGGTAGATTCGGTTTGTTCCTTCCTCTTCAGAAGGTCACTTTCATTTCCACCTCCAAATGAAAGTTCTTATTTAAAAGACAAAGTAATCATCTTCCCAAACTTTAACAGTCTGTCTTAATGAAACCTGATGCCAAAGGAAACTCAGGTGTGTGCAAGGTAGGTGGAACCTCCCCAATTTCAATCTAATCCTTACACCAACTGCCACCTGTCTGTCACCGAATCATTAATTTTACTGGATATCAGGGACGTGTTTTTAGAGCCAAAAAGCTCCCTCCTGTGTAGGACCTTAAACCTCCAGGGCTCAGCTGTGCAGTTCCTCCTCACGTCCTCAGCAAACATTGCCTTTGCTCTGAAAGCACATGGGAATCATCTTTTCTTACTCTGTCCCTGTTTTCCAGGCTACACAATCCCAGTTCTTCACAGTCCACCTTATCCCAAATCTAGACATCCTTCTTGCTTTCCCTTGGACATGCCCACAGCATTTTACCAAAGGTGGGACTAAAGCAATTCTCCAGCAGGGCTTTGGGGGCACCAGCCAGGGCAGAGCAGGCACTTGCTTTACACATCCACATCCTGCCCTACATCCAGGAATGAGCCACCTTATTCCATAGCAGCCCCCCGGACCTCTGAGGGTGCTGCCCAACCAGCTCCCCTTGCTCTCCCTCATCCCTGGCACCAAGAGGGGCTGATTCCTCCTGGTCTCCCCTGACACGTGGGCTCCACCACGAAAGCAAAGCCTGCTCCTTCACCCTGGCTGTGGTCTGCAAGTGCTAGTTTTGTTCCTTGAAGTTGTCTTTTGATATGCGTAGCCATTCCACCCCATTAACAGCACGCACCAAACTCGACACTCCTGGAGAACTCCCCACGTCCAGTCCATTTCTGACATCCCTGACGTGCCACTGCAAACCCCCTCTGCAGGGGTGGACACACAACCACAGCATCTCCAGAGCTGGTGCTCCCCCTCCTAGGCTTAAAGAAACTAAAATTATCATTGCAGATGCTTACCTCACGTTTTGGAGGATTTTTGAGAGTCCAAGGATTGTGAATAAAGCCTTTTGTGACGTCAAGAGATATTCAGCTTTTGCGGAAAAGAGGGCACCCCAAATGTGGAAATTAAACAGAGCCCTTACACAGCTTTTCCTTGAGATCAGGAAGTTGCCATGAGGCCCCAGATCTCAGTCCAGGGATGGGAAAGTCCTGATACAGCAGTGACCTCGAAAGCTGCAGGGCAGAACCACCACCAACCCCAGGAGGTTTCCTTGCCTCTGCTGCCACGATGGGCAGAGGACTTCAGCCAGAAAGAAAAGCCCAAGAGAGTCTTGAAAACCAGAGAGTGGAGGAAGAAAAGAGGGAAAATGCAATGGTTATGTATGAAATGTGATTGCAGTAGGAACTCTGCAGAAGTGAAGGACCTGGTGTGGACAGAGGGGAGGAAGACACAGTCGCCTTCGTCTGCTGAGCAGCCAACACAGCCTCTGCTGGGGCTGGGGACACAGTGTGACCCCGGGAACCATCTGTGCCACCCCAAAGCCAATGCCCCTGCCCTACACGAGTGCATCCCCACTGCCAGGGCAGTGGCTGCGCTCCACTGCACTCGCTGCAGCTGTACCAGGGGGACAAAACCTCCCTCTTTGCATCTCCCCACAGCTCCTGGGAAGGCACAACCACACGTGAAGACACCAGGTTCTATCCACTGCCTTTCACACAGGTCACCAGGCAGGCAGGGCTTGTGCCAGGCTGAGGCACCCGGTGCTTTTGCCTTTTTAAGGTAAAGATGAGGCAACACTGCACGTTCTTACCGGTGCCCTGTCAGGTTGTGCACAGCCACCTCCCTCTCACCTGACCGCTGGAGACTCCGGGAAGCCTGACAAATTTGTGTGTGTCTGCTTATCCCTGGATGGCAGGAAAGGAAGAAGTGAGTCAGATACGTGTCTCTGCTGCTCAGGGAAAATGAAATCCTGTTCCTCCATTGCACAACCCCGGTGGCAGCTGCATCCGTCACACTCCCTCTGCATACACCTTGCTGCAGAGGAGAGGAAGACAGATTTACCAGGAGATGTAGATGGAAATACTTGTGATTAAGAAGTCACAATCTCGCTGATAAATCTCTGGCTCGGAGACTGCTGGTCAGGCTGCCCTCCTTCCTTCCCTCCCTCTGCCTCGGCTGCCCTCACACCAAGGGTTCCTGATGACCCATGACAGGGACACAAACCCATCTCACACAGTTGTGTGCACTTACCAGATTAAAGATGATTAATTGTACCAGGTAGTTCCTGCTGCATCTTAATTAAACACACACAATCAGCAAGGTTCCTGTGCACACGAGACTTGGAGCTGGAGGGGTTTTTAACTCTCACAGACTCCAAGCCTGAGGACCCCAAGCCTGAACTACCAGTGTGAAGCATCCCAAATGGGGTGAGCACAGAGAAGTTTGCTGGGCGCCAGTGCCTCTTGCTGCTGGAGGAGGAAGGACTAGCTCTGGTTTTCAAAAAGATCACTCTCTGCCCCTCTGGGCTCTGGGAAAAGCCCATCCTTACCTGCTAGAGACACGTGGGAAGCGCGACAGCAACACCACACACCTCGGGGGGACACAAACCACCAGCAGCCTCAGACCGTAGAGTATTTTGCATCATTTATTTAAATACCTATATTTATGCATTTACAAATTTTCATAGCTCTGTCTGTAGCTTTTTTTCTTTTTTTTTTTTGTAGACAGTATTGCAGAGAAGTCAGCTTCTGTAAAATGAGGTCCATGTATAAAACTATGCAACGGATTGGAGAGAAAAAAACAACCCGACAAGTTTCCTTTCACACTCTGAAATCAGAAACCAAAGAAAGTGACTGAATGGAGAGGGAAAGGGAGAGGAGGGGTGGGCAGACCAGCCTCAAACCAGTGGCTCTCACACAAGCATTACACACATCAGTGCTCAGCTACAGGACACGTTTCAGTCGGTGCAATGCCTGTTTGCTAAAGCTTTAGCAGGCACGTAGGTCTCTAATGAAAAAATAGAAGGAAAGGATCCTACACACTGAGAATGCAAAGCCTGGACAGCCTCGGGATCGGTTTTGGGAGACTGCACCGACTTGCCAGCAGTGCATCCTCATCCCAAACTTCATTTTGCATAAAAAGTTCCCTTTAAGAAATCTTAGCATTTAAAAAACCCGGTGTCTGAGCTCTTCTAGCCTCAGTACTCTAAAGAAATCTCTTCAAAAATACCTCCTGCTTTCCTCATTTGGAAGCTTCAAAATAATGTTTTGCTTTATCTGATACCAACTGAACAACTCATGGGGTCCCAGCGTTATCTCTGGGAGGAAGAGGCAACAGATATGGCATTGCAAGATATTTACACACATGGTACAAAAATGTCCAAGGGTATGAAAAATCACCAGTTACACAATTTTGCAGCAGCCTCATTTACACCTGTAATTTTATACCATTTATTACATTGTACTAACACACCAGATCCAAAGATGTGCACTCCCTTTAGGACATTCAGGAGTTCCAAATATATTGTGATTGCATAATTCATATTGCACAATTGTATAAAAACATAAATACTAGCTATTCTATTTTTTTTTTTAAATACAAAATACATGTCACATAGTCAAATAATCTTTTCAAGTGCAATTCAGGTGCTCTCTTTAGTCCTTCCAAGGAAAAGGCAATTTTGATAGTTTTGGCACAAAGTTTAACCTCTGTCCCGTGCCAACAGTTCTACTTACAATCCCAAACTCGACAGAGTAGCAGTCCTATCCATACAGTATAAAACCAGGGTATTTACAGGATGCACAGAGGGTTCAGGGAGCAGCCTGGTGTGGGCTCTGGGCTGGGTGGGTGTCTGGGGCTGTGGCGGAGGGGCCGGAGCCCGCGGTTACGCCGGCTGCTGCTGCAGGTTCACATTCATGGGCGGGGGGTGGCCGAGCAGGCCGATGCGCTGCTTCTGCTTCCTCTGCTCCGTCATCTGCAAAATGAACCAGTGTGCTCATTAGGCCTCGACACTTCCTGTGCGTCAGCTGGCCCAAGGGCCGGCGCTGCCCGCCGGGGTTGGTTCAGCCCAAGCCCACTGCCCGCACACACAGCAGTGCTGTGCCAGGGCAGGGGGCGGCTGCAGCCCCGCCCGTGCCCCCTGGGCCTGGCCGGGAGCCCATGGCTGTGCCTGGCCACTGTTCCTCGAGGGGAGAGCTCGGGAGAGCCCGGCAGCCAGCAGGGATTAGTGTGCAGAGCAGGCTGCAGAAACCTCCCCCGTTAGACATTCCTTGTAACCCGTCCAGCAACCGAGGCAGACGAGACGGAGAGGGCGGAAAAAGGGGCGAGCCCTGCAGTCAGGCTGGGAATACCCTTGCCTTTGCTGGAATAGACTGAGCGCTCCTGGTCTCATCCGGAGCCAGCCAACATCCCTCCCCTCTGCCAAAAGCCAAGGCACGGCTTAACCACCTCCCTGCCAGACAGCCCCACCTTCACCGCTGCCTCCCAGCAGGTAAAATAACACTGCTCTGCTTAGTGCAACCTTGAACAGAACAGGGATCAGCTGTTATTACTGATACTGAGAAACAGCCACAATCCAACGCTCCGCTCTGGGTTTCTGGAAGTTGGGGAGGTTTCTTACATAAGCAGACAGGCCTTGTAAGGAGCAGCTCCAGCGTGGGCAGGAGCTCTGGAGGGAACAGCTGGATCACTGCACGAACAGCTGGATCACTGCACGAACAGCTGGATCACTGCACGAACAGCTGGATCACTGCACGGCTCCTGCTGCGACCAGGCTCGGCCTCAGGGCAGTGACAGAAAGGGTGGGATGCAGAGTGTGCCAGGGGGCCTTGCCCTGGGCACTGAGGGCACCTGGGCTCCCTGAGAGCCCCGACACCCTCAGGGCTCAACACCCCATGGCAGGGGATCCATGTGATCCATGGGCAGTTGAGGCAGTGTGAAGGAGCAGCCACACACACATCCCACCCCTGCTGCCCTTCCCCTCGGGCTGAGGCTGCCCAGCAATGCTTTCCCTGCAGCATCCACATCCACCAATTTTGCAGTTTTATGATATTTAATTACAAATGTCAGCCAAGGTAACCGCTTGTGGCAGTAACTCCTGGAGAAGGGACATGGTCTAGAGCATGACTGGTTCATTTGTAACACTCCTAGAATCACAGAATCTTTAAGGCTGGAAAAGACCTTTAAGATCCTCATGTCCAACCATCAACCCAGCACCACCACCGTGTTCACCACTAAAGCACCAGAGTGTGTTTAAAATCCCCACCCTCAGTGATGGGGGGCAGTGTCCCATGTGGGGCAGGCTATCCCAGCATGCCAGGATGGCTGCCCTTGGCTCTGCAGTTCATTGTGGGGAACAGGATTGATCCAAACAGGCAGTTCTGGGCAACCTCCAAAAGGTTCCTCCACGTGCCACAGGCTGGGCAATGCTGTGCACCCCACGGCTCTCACCTGTGTCCACTGACACTCATTTAACCACCAGGGAAAGGGCTGAAATACCATAATTCCTCTTGAAACCATAACTAAACTCGACCTCAGCCCAACACCTTGCTCTCTCCTGACCCAGGGGAGGCAGAGCTGGGATCTGTCCATTCCAGGAGGATGACCAGAGCCTCCTGGGGCCG
This sequence comes from Xenops minutus, assembly GCA_035221455.1. NCBI lineage: Eukaryota > Metazoa > Chordata > Aves > Passeriformes > Furnariidae > Xenops > Xenops minutus. The sequence goes on from JAWWEE010000021.1 coordinate 1,424,139, forward strand.
GGTCACCTCCCGCTCCTCTGCACCACATTCCCAGAGTTCTCCTTCCACAAAAGGCTTCCAGTGCTTCACAGGGAACAGGAATAGGAGGAGAGGCACCTTCCCATGGCTCTCTGGACACACACACACAGCTACTCCCTGCTGAACCTGCCGGGACCTTCAACCATTCCTAAGGTAACCCACGAGTGGGAATGCAAAGAGACCATGAGGCTTTGGTGTAAAAATGTCCATTTACATTAATTAGTTTCACTGAGCAGACCAAGAGTCACCATTTAACACCACCAATAAACTGAGAGGATGCATGGAGTAAGAATGGGAAAGAGAAGGGAATAAAGAAAATGGACTGCAGTAGGTGTTTTTCATGCTGTGTAGAAAAGGGACCCTGATACAGCCGTTTGTAGAAGATGTGGTTTAAAAAAAGGGAAGAATAAAGCAACCAAGCATAAATAAGAGGGAGAAATGCGATTTTAGTGTAAATTCAGAACATTATTAATCCTGCACAACACATGTGCTTGTGTGAAGGGCACAGGGCTGCAGGAGGGAGCGACTGATCGCCATCACATTTACCTGGAGGGTGAATCTCTAATAAAAGCTTTCCAGGGACAGCACACCTGGGCTATCAGGCAATAAAAGCCGTGCACAGGTATCTCCAGGGAGCTGCCAGCCACTGGAATTGTGCTGACAGGATCCAAACACAGCCCCGGGGCTGGGGTTCATCTGAGCGGGGCCAGACACCCCGGTACCGCCCGTGACTACTGCCCTGCTCCAAAGGTCACGGGGAGCTGAGTGAACTGCAGGATCAGGGCACAGGGAGCAGGATCCCCGCTGGACACGGCCTGCCCAGGAGCTGCTCCAGCCCAGTCCCCCCTGCGGGTCCCAGGGGCAGGGCACTGCCCCCAGCCAGGAGCGATGCCTCACACCTCCCGACACCGAGCAGGCTCTGGGAAGGATTTCTGGGTGATTACATCTAATCCCCTGCTGCTGCAGACAATTATGGGGTAATCTTTTTGCACAGAATTAAAGCGATCAGGATTTTTAATGGCTCTTGGTGCACCTTGGGAAAGCAGGCGGGCTGGAGCTCGGCTTCTAACAATTACAGTCTCCAGAATCCTAACGAGCTCGAGGAGCAAATGAATGAAAGGTTTTCCCTTTATTTAATTACAAGAAAATAAATACAAATAAAAGTTCCCCGAGTTAGTTCCTTTTCCTGGAGACAGTTCCTCATCAGGAGGAGGGATATACTGGCTTTGGAACATAATTGGAGCATCCTGCATCTTCAGCAGGGCTCTCAATAATGGTACTTAGGGGAATTCCTAAAAGCTATCACCACACTAATGAAGCTGGTTTCCTCTCTTGCTTTTACAGTCAAATAGCTCTCTAAAAGCTAAACCCTTCATTCTTATTTTCACAAAGAGCGAGGAGGGGTTTTAGTGCTTGGTCAGCCAAGAGGGCTGCAAGCTTCAGAAATAAATGTGCCGTGAGGCAGCGCTGGCTGCGGCTGGTGGAAAGACTCCTGGTGACTGCAGACCACTTTGAGTCAGACCCTTCAGCGGGGAGACACAAGACACATGTTTCAAGATAATTGTTTCCAGGCAAAACAGCAAAACCACTGCCCGGCAAGTATTAAAGCCCAGACAAAAGAGCAACTGCCTCTGCCCTCCATCCTGAGACCAAGTGGAGCAAGGGGCTCTGTGGCACAGTGCCTGGGAACTAATTACAGCCCGGAGCAGCGAGGCTGCTGCTCCCAGTCCCACCCGTTAATCCCTTCCTTGTGCTCCACAGGGTGTCCGGGAAAGGGCCCAGCTCCATCCACGCTGCAGAGCGTGATCGGAAGGCAGCGAGCTGGGCTCTGCCAGGACTGGCTTAGACACTCACATCCCCCCAGAGATAACTGGCTTATGGAGCAGCCCGGGCAGAGACAGGAGCAGGGCTTCGATTAGTATGGGCAGAGCTGTGCCAGCCGTGCCAGGGCAGGCAGGGCACGTCTGAGATAACACCCCGGAGCTGCTGGGCCTTTCCTCCCCGGGCAGCTCCATCGACTGCCCCGGGTGCAAGTCAGCAATTAATCTTATCCAGTGCTGATACTTATATAAATGTAACTAATTGAACCATCTGGCTCAGGTTATTAATGCACAAAGATAAGCAGCCACCACAAACAGCTCCTGCCAGTGCAGGCAGCAGCGTTTTCCCTGTTCCTCCCCAGTAGGCTGTAATCCCTGTGGGCTACACGAGCTAAAGCCCTGCTGCCTCTGTGGCTCTGACAAAGCCATCGCTGGGGCTGGGCTGGGCACCAGCCCCATGATGCCCTCGAGCCCAGCCAAGCCAGGAGCCAACACAAGTCCTCAAACCCCTGCTGTGCCAAACCAATCCGCCAGGGCCGGGGAGCACTCACGTGTCACAGCAGCAGCACACAGTGCAGTGCAAAACATCCCATGGGGATGTCTGTGCTGCAGGCTGGAGTGTGGCAGCACAGCCACAGCACAGGGGACCAGCACCAGTAACCACTCGAGTGCCTCTCCAGTTTCTCGGTGGGTTTTGAGGTCCGTGCAGTGACACAGCCCTCCTATCACTGTCACACCCTCTGATTGACAAGAGCGTGCTTGGGTCTTTGGGGTAAAACCCAAAACAACACCACCACCACACACACGGGCTCCCTGCCCCAGCCAGGGCTGAGTGAAGTTAATTAGTGGTAATTTTTTCAATGCAAGTTTTCCCTTTCCAGAGGTGCCCAGTTAAGAACATGCTGGTTGGGTCAGCACCAGGCAGGTCAGCTGGGGCACAGGGCTCTGCAGGGACATTTGGTTTGTTCACTTCTTCCCTAAGTTGCTTTAGAAGAGTTCTCCCTGGGGTTTGCAGAAGCTGTGGAGCTGAGACACCCCTTGGTGTGCGAGGTGCAGGAGCTGTGTCCTGCCCTAGGGCTGTGAGGCCGCCCGTCCGCTCCCTTACCTGGTCTTTCAGCTCTGACAGCTGGCCAGAGAGGTTGGTCACGAGCTTCATGGTGGACTCCAACTTCTCCTGCAGGTTCCTCAGCTCGTTCTGCTCCCCTTCCGAGTCACTGCTCACCAGGGACATGGCTCGCATCCGCGGGAACCAGTCCAGGTTTCGCTCCTGGGAATCACACACCAGGTCACAGTTAGTGTTTGCCAGATGAAAACCTGCACACAGGGCCTGGCACAGACAGAGCTCTGACAGCACACGGGGCCATTCCTTGGATACAGCAGCTCTGCAGTTATCTGTGTTATCTGCATTTGCATCTTACTGGAAAGTTTGCAAAATCGCCTGCTCGAGGCAACGAGGCGCTGCTGCCACAGCTGTGGAAATGCAGGCTGCTCCTGCTGCCTCCTCCTCCCCAGCCCTCTCCCCTTCACTATAAATACACTAACTGGACATTAAACCAGCCCAGATTTCATGTCTGGACAAGCATTTGCCACTGCTAGAAATTCACTGCCATCTTGCAATCTTTTAACTTGTGTTTGTGCAACATTTTCTGCTGATAAAGCTCGTGTGCTTTTTTGGTCAAGCAAAGCTTGGCTGTGCTTTCTGATGAAAGAAACCATGGTCTTCCTGGAAATACTTCCATGTTTGAAATAATTCCCTTTTAATGGAAAGGGAAATCATATTCTGACTGCTTCAGCCTAAAAGATGGGACACATACGTTACACTGCACTGACCATAGTAAAGTTTTTGTTCAGCCATACAGAGTCTGTAATATTCCATGTTACAGTGACAGTCAGGAATGTCATGGACACACACAGTGTGATGATGGGCATGTTCAGAGGCTCACACATGTACTTGTGTACATGCCAGAGATGTTAAAAATAAAAGCAGGAGCGGAACAGAAAGCCACAAAAGAGGAGGAGGGGTGCACACCGCGTCCTGACACCTTACACTGCAACAGCAAACTGGTTTCCCATCTAGTCTGGTTCTCCTCCCACGCTGGAGAAATGCTCTGAAATGGAAGCTAAACTGGGGCTGGCTGAGACGAGGCTGTGTGTGCTCTCACAGGTGACACTGCAACAGCTGGCAGGGCTTTGAACAAAGCAGAGATGCTGATGGGTGACTGCAGTAACGCCATGGGATGCTGACAACCAAAAATCATCACCTCGCCGAGCAACAGCGACTGAAGCTCACCCCACTGGGCTGCCCGGGCTCTTCACTGGGCTCAGCTCACTTTTAGGGCACTGCAAACTCCCTGGCTTTTTGCCATTCCCAATCTAAATCTCCAGCAAGAACCTGCTCCTCCCCCTCCACGCTCCCCTATTCCCAGGAACATCCATCCTGCTTAAAGCAGGGCTGTGCACCTCTACACAGAGCTACAGTCACATCCTCTCTGCAATTCAGATGCAATGCCAGGGCTCATCAGCTTAAATTAGCTGCTTCTGATGTGCCTGGAGTTTCCTTTAGCTGGGATGAGAAGGCAGAAAGCAGGCCCTTTCCCATGCAGGCACCACAGCATCCCCACGTGCCGCAGAGCTGCCAGGAAGGCTGTTCGCTCCTGATCTCTGTTTACAGGGCAGATGGTTTCTGCTAATAAAAGAAAAAAATCTATGTACAAAAAAAATATGCCTTTATCAAGACAAGTGCCAAAATATTTTGGACTTTAGGGAATGCCAGTCCCACAATTAAGGTTTAATAGTAGGAACAGGCAACATTTCACTGCATTCTTCCAGCTGTAGTAAAACCCTCATTAAGGAGGAGAGGGCAGCTCACGCTCGTGCTGGGGTCCAGCAGCTCCCCACCCGGGGAAAACAAACTAAACCAACTACTGTTCTCAGCCCTGTGTTCCTCCAGGCTGGAGGTTTTTGAGGACAAGGTGAATTAGACTAAAATGCAATTTGTATTTGCAGGTTTGCCTGGACCCTTGGGCCCATGTCCTGACATTTCTAGGCAGACACGAGAGCTCTGAAGTTCCTTTCTTGCTCCAGAAATAATATTATTTTCTTTGTTCCTAAAAAGGTGAGCTTTCCAAGGCCATCCCCAGCACACTCCCAGGCCCCATCCTTGAGAAGGATGAAGGGGATAAGGGAAGCAGCAGCTTTCCCCACCTGCAATGTTTTATTACCAAATACCCCAACACTCCAGGTGACCCTGCAATATAAGCAAAAGCTGTTCCTGCTGCAGTGGCTGCCACTCGACCACTCCAGGCCCAGAAGGTGCCGGGCAGTCTCGGCTGGTGAAATCAAACCAGCACCCACAGCTCCTGCAGGCTCCTCACAGGTTTCAGACTCTGTGGGCTTCCAAAAGCCCCAGCTCGCAAAGTCAGTAAATCTTGGCTTTGGTTTGAAAAAAACAACAAAGCACCTCTCTGGTTCTCATGCCAGTGGTCACGGATTAAAACCAAACCCCATGTGAACTCCACAGGCTGAGGAATGTGAAGGCTGATGAAAAGGACACAGACCCACGGCCCTCCTGGGCACCTGCCGAGCTGGAGGACAGTGCTCACTGCTCAGCCTACAAATGGCATGAAATCAGGGGGTGTCCCCGCAAAGGGCCTGGGAAAACACCCTGAGGTGAGGACCCGAGGGGACAGGGGTGCAGGTAACACTGGCACCAGTGCTGCTGGCCCCGCTGGTGCTGGAGAGGGAAGCTGCCAGCACACAGGGACACACCTCCTCCTGCACAGCATCCTGCTATCCCACCACTCTGCATTTCCATGGGAAACACCCAGCCTGTTCTTCAGCCTCCCCTAGCCCTGCAGAGGAGCTGGAGAGCCTGGATGCTGACACAGACTGCAGCCTGAGCCTCCATCCCTGCCCCTGTCCCTGCTGAGGGTGGGGGGTGTTCTCTTACAAACAAACACACCCTGATGCCCGAAGCAGAGCCAGTGCACACAGAACCAGGCAGCACTGCTGCAGGGTCGGGGGGTCCTGGCCCTGCCATCCCAGGGTCGGTACAAGACTCCTATCCCCACGATCTCCTTTCTGCAGAACTTCAGCTCAGCGCGGGGCTGCCTGTGCAGACACGGCCCCACGGCTGCTCTGGGAGCGTTCCAGGGGCACCAGGTGAGCCGTGAGGGGCAGGGCTGCCCGTGCCCCCCGTGGGCTGCTGGCACCCCCCGCCCCGACAGCGCCGTGTGCCCGGTCCTGCCCCGGGGTCCCGGGGTGCCCCCGCACCCCATTCCCGGCACCGCGGCAGGAAGGCCCCGACCGCAAGGGCCGGGTTTCGGGTTAGCTCTTTTCTAGGTAAAGTTGGAAAAGTCCCTCCTGTAGAGCAAATATCGTTCAATCTCAGACACGGGGGTGATGCTGACCATCCACGCCTGGCAGTGTGAAAAAGAGGAAGCGGTGCTGCATGATGCAGATGCAATTCATTCTGAGAAGCGCCGGCTCCTCCCTGCTTCTGCCGAAGAGTTGGTTCTAAGAAAGGCTCTGAGGCAACCTCGGCCTGAGCCGTGCCAGGAGAGCACCATTCCTGCTCCTGGGGCACGGGATGGCTGGGGCAGGGACCGGGGCTCACCCTGCTGCTGCCTGCCCAGGGCACTCACTGCTCCTCTCCTGGCTCTGCCTTTATCCCCTGCCCCTCTGCCTCATAGCTATGGGGTGCTAAGGGCTAGTTCAAGGCTCTCCAAAACAAATCCCTACTGCTGCCAGCAGAAGGCTGCCCAGCAGCATCACTTACAGAACCACAGAATCATTCAGGCTGGAAAAGACCTCCAAGATCGAGTCCAACCTGCGAGGGATCCCCACCCTGTCAACCAGACCAGAGCACTGAGTGCCATGGCCAGCTGTTCCCTGAACACAAGTAGGAGAAGGTGGCAGCAGCAGATTTCAGTTTCTGTCATGTGAAGTTAAAAATCAGATCCACACAGCTAATAAACAGCTCTGTGAAGCACTTTGAAAATCAAGGTGTTTGTTTGTGGTGAGATGGGAATCCTCCTGGGTCTTTCCTGTCCCTCCTGGGAAAAGCCCCATGTCAGGTTCTCTCTGCTGCAAAGGGCTCACCATCACTTCTTCCACACCGAGCTGCTTCTCTGCTCCCCATGAAAACCAGCACTTGACACTGTCCCTCCTCCACACTCAGAGTATTTTCAACTCCTCACATGCACCGTGTCATTAAACAGGAGGCTGATGACACAAGGTTTATGGTGTAATAACCTCCTTTTCACTGCTGCCACAGGTTAAAGACCCAGGTGCCACTTACACTGGTGCAGAGCAGGGAACCTGGAAGACACACACCATCCCCAAAGGTGGAGGATGACCCTGTCCCTACATGAAATGATCCTCCCTGTACATCCCTGTGAGTTCTGCTGGGGGTGACTCACTCCAGCTGAGCCAAGAACCACCCAGCCTGAAGGACTGTGTGGAACAGCCCTGCTGGGGATCCCTGAAGGCCATACCCCTTTGGAGTGGGCCAGGTTACACCAGCACAGCTGGGCAGGACAGAACAGGGAGCCAGGCAAAGGCTGAGCACGCAGCGCTGGTGGCGATGGCTGTCACCCCCTCCTCTGAGCAAAGCACCCCCATGGGAGCCCAGGGCACAGCAGCAGCAGTGGTGGTGACTCAGGGCAGGCTCAGCCCGCCCTGCCACCCAAACCCCAGCACCTTATGCAAGTGTTCCATTCCCCAGAACTGGCCCTTTTCTTCCACATACTCAGCCCAAGGGAAACCCTTGCCTGGTCACTGGGGATGCCTGAGATTCCCAGCACAGACACCTGGTGATCTGTGAGGGAAAACCAAGCACAGGGCCATGTGAGGTTACTGCCAGCAGCAGGAGGGTGTCCTGCAGCCCACCACAGGGCAGCCAGCTCACACACCTCCAGACTCCCAGGGTGGTTTGGGTTGGAAGGCACCTTAAATATCATCTCATTCCATCCCCTGCCATGGGCAGGGACACCTTCCACCAGCCCAGGGTGCTCCAAGCCCTGTCCAACCCGGCCTTGGACACTCCCAGGGATCCAGGGGCAGCCACAGCTTCTCTGGGCACCCTGTGCCAGGGCTGGGGAGGATGAGGTTGACCAAGCACTTCTCCCCGTGCAGCTCCAAGGTGGAACAAGTTCCTTCACTACCTGAACACGAAGCCCAGACCGTGCCTATGACACAGTGTTTCCAGCAGCCAGGGCCTGCTGCCAAACACACCTCTTGGCTCTTCCTGCCTCTGCCAAGATCTGTTGTTTAATCCTATAATTACATTGGCTAACTCTGGCCAGGTACCTCAAGATGCAGCTTGTTGGGAAGATACCACCAAGTTCAGCACTGTCAGCTCCGGTTCAGATCCTGACCTCCTCAATCCTCCTCCTCTCCCAGTCTGCACCAGCATCACTGTGACTGGGAGCCCCAAAGCCCCAGTTTGCTCATCTATAACAGAGCTATTTGCACAGGCTGGTCTCTACTGCTTTGCAAAGTATTGGTATGACAAATCTTTCCTATTTGACCTTGCCCCAAAGTACAGGATTTCCAGGCACAAATGACAGACAAACATAACTACATTTCTAACACTTTCTCAGGCTCTAATTTCATGTATACACATCTCTCACCAGTGCTGGAGTCAGTAAGCCCCGTTTGAAATGCCCCAGTTTTCAAGCACCATGGCCTACCCTTGTCATTGCTATAGGTGCTGCAGTCCAAACCCAGTCAGTCCTGGCCATCTCCTGCTGAGCTGTATTTCATGCAGAGCCCAGGACAGTCACCCTTCAAAGCCACCACTGTCTGAGCCTCGTGAATCCCACACCTGCTCCTTCAGAGCACAGCGACTGCCAGGGCCAGTACTGAACTCATTAGGAGAGGTCTCAGCTCAAACCTGCACTGCTGGAGGGATGTAATTTAAAAAGCCTGACCCTGATGGAACCCTGGCTTTGCTTATCAGGAGGCTCTGCCTTGGCACAAGTCACACTAACCAGGAATCAGAAACACCTTCCTCTACAGCACAGAGCTCAAGAGACAAGGAGAGAAGCCTAATAATGTATTTCAATCTCCAGGTTTGTACACAGGGGTGAACTAGGGCACAGAAGAGAGTCTGTAGCCTTCACTGCCATTCCGAATTCCTTCAAGGGTATCTGTGCCATCACTCCTCTTTGCAAAGGGTCCATTTTCAAATGACATCACAATCCAGATTGGGGACTTACTTGGCACCCTTAATCTGGATGCTGGAGCTTGGGCAACCCTTACACCTCTGCCTCATTTCTGTAATAAAGGCTGTCAGTGACACAGATCCTGCGTGAATTAAAAGCCTGGGGAAACTGCAGGAGCTTGGTAGGAAGCTAAAAACTTTTCCACAGCAGCCTTTATTTTTTATTAAGCACATCTGTGTCACAAACCCCCCGACAGCCGTGGCAGAACCCGCAGGATCAAGGTGCAGCTCAGGGTATGCTGGGAGAGAGCTGGGCATGCAAATATTTGTCTGTGCTGTGACAGCCCGTGCAGCTGCCTGCAGACAGCCAAGGAATGCACACAACCCCCGAGTGCTGCTGTGGTTTTCTATGCATCGAGCTGCAGAGTGGGAAATGCTACATATTCTAAATGCCTGCACACAGCTGGCTGTGGCAGAGCTCTGCCAAGCCCCGGTGACAGCTGTGCTGGCCAGGCTGCCACAGCAACTGCTGGCCAAGGCAGAAAACTCCAGGAGGAATTCTCAAGACAGGATGGGAAGATAAGCCCTTTAAATGAACTAATCTGCAGGGAGTTGCACCGAGTTCACATTAGTCATTTGGGTGTGGATGTCAGTGTCTGGCCAAGGCGATAAGTGGATCCCCCCCTCCCACACACAGGGTGTTATTCAGACATCACCTGATCTTCCCTGGTGACTACAAAGCCACAGGAATCGGGGGCCTTTGTTCCTGGGAATCACAGGAGGCACCAGCAGCATCCTTCCCACAGAAACACTCCTCAGAGGACACGGATCCATCCCACTGCCTGCAGTGCCCCTCTCCTGGGATGGAGCCACATGGGAAGTTCAGTCAGGCAGGCTTTATAAACACCAGGAATTAAAGAGCACCTCTGCTACCATGAGCTGTTTCCTCCCATCCTGCAGCACTGCCTGTGCTCTGAAGTCAGTCTTAGGAGGTGGGTGCACTGCAAAGGGGAGCTGCTCCCATGCATTTGCCCTGTGGTGCCATGGCCAGGCTCCCAGGGCAGGGCTGAGTCAGGGAGCAGCTCGGGTGTGAACACAGCCCAGCTGCCCCAGTCCCCCTCGCAGGGCTCCAGCCATCCCCAGCAAAGAGTCCCGAGATATCCCAAGTCTTACATCATCTGTCACAGCAGGCACACGCTCACCTCGCTGATGAAAGGGAGTATTATCCCCATTTACAGGGGGAAAAGCTGGCAGTGAATTCCAGCCTCCTCTCAGCAGCTGGACATGCAGCTGCAAGCCCAGAGCAGCCCAGCCCAGCCCATGGGGCTGCTCCAAACCAGGGATCACAGACCCCCCAGACCCTCACTGGGACCACAACACCCTTATGGGCCTGAGAGCTGCAGGGCTGGACGTTTCCAGCCCCAAATCAGCACTGCCAGGGCAGTGCATTGTATTTTATTGTATAGAATCACAGAATCCCAGCATGGTTTGGGCTGGAAGGGACCTTAAAGCACCTCCAGTCCCATGCCTTGCCCTGGGCAGGGACACCTCCCACTAGCCCAGGGTGCTCAGGTCAGGTCACTGCAGTTTTTTTCTAATTTTGATTTTTTTTTGTCAATCTTACAGTGCTCAAAATGCTTCTAAACCTTCAGCTCTGTTTCCAAGGGTACCTGTTGACTTCTTTCCCCATGCTGTGTTCTAACTTGATGAGTTTCTGTTTGTGAAGAAATATAATTTCACTGAAGAATTGTAGTTAATAATTGATTTTCAAGGCTACAATTACTTTTCATGTGGGGTCAGATTCCTGCAGAGTGCAGGATGAGCACTATGAGCCTGATCCAGCTCTGCCATACCCAGTACAGTGGGAATCCTCAAAACTGCCTTTCTACACACAATATTTTTAGTCAAGAAAACATCAAAATTCAAGATCACTCAGAGCTCCTGAATATTCACTAACCTGCATAAATGAAATTGTCCAGGATTCTTTTGATACCACAGTGCTTAAAATATCTTTAAAGCACTGTACAAGCACCACTGGATGCAACTCACAAACTCATGGTGGATATAATTTTAGAGTCCTAAATTATTTATTTTTTTTACTGCTCTGTGGTGTTGGGACAACCCACAAATACTAAATGGCAAAGGGAATTTTTAAATTATATTTTCTTAACTTTTTTCCTTTCAATTACCAAAGGGCACAAATCCAAGAGTTTTCTCAAGGTATTTTGTTGGGAGTCAGAGCACAGGTGAAACACTTGAGGTGTGCTGTGCCACCACAGGACGTGATCTGGAGCACGTGATGTTTCCTGCCCTCCACTCCTAAAAATGGGAATAAACTGCAGCGGAAGGATGGTCCCACCTAACAGCCCATGGCAAAGCCATGCCCCATCCTTGTCACTATCCAAGATGTTACAGTGCCACCTTCAGTCTGAAGTATGGGAAGAAAATCCCTTTAAAGCCCAGCCATGCCCTAAGGAGGCTTTCCAGGAGAGTGTGGTGGCTGCAGACATGGCCCAGCCACAGGTCCCCATTGGGATCCCATCACCTCCACAGGGGAATCTCAGCACTGGGAATCATCCACGTATTTAAGGCTTTCCCTTGGCCTGTCCCTCTGGATTTGTGGGACTTTGCCCAGAGAGGTTGAGTTTTTGGACTCCCCATCCCTGGAAGTGTCCAAGGCCAGGTTGGACGGGGATTGGAGCACCCTGGGACTGTGGAAGGTGTCCCTGCTCATGGCAGAGGTGGCACTGGATTATCTTTCGGGTCCCTTCCAACCCAAACCAGCCTGGGATTCTGTGAAGACAGAAGGCTTGAGTATCAGATGACCCAGGCCCCAAGTCACCCCTAAATACACCGTAAACAGAAAGAAAACATTTCTGATTCTTCCAGAAGTACCTGAAACAGGTCTGGTAGGGAAATGGAGTCATCGTGTTTTACACCTTGATCTTCCAGGGCAGAAAAGGATGTTTTTAATGTTAAAGGATAATAGAAAGAAATTGCTGCTGATTTTTAGAGTAAGCTTTGCCAAATGGCTCCTAAGGAGTACAAGGAGAGCTGAGGGCTCTGGAGTCAGGGCACTCCCTGAGCCTGGGACAGGCTTTGGAACCAACCACTTTGGTTTGAGGTACAAACCAAGTGCCCTCCCCATTCCACACCCACAGCACTCAGGGAGACCCTGCTGTCAGCTCTCCACTGCAAACTGGCTCAGGAAATGCAGAAAAGCCACAGACACACTCCAAACCCCCACCTGGAGCACATGGTTACATCAAACTGCATCTGCATGAGACACTTGGGCTATGCATAATTTATCCTTATTCCCATCCACACGCAGTAATTAGCCCTTGCTGACACTTAATGAATAGGAACTCTGATACAAGTTCTCCAGTTTTTGTATTTCATGCAAACACATTCAATGACTAATTTTTGGTTCTCACCTAATTTGAACTATTAATCTGCAATAATAAATTGGCAGTTAACTGAAACTTTTTGTAGACTAGTTTTAACAGCAGCAAAAACACAACACGAAACGATCTTTGCCAAGCCAAAACACAACACAGAATTGTCTTTTCCAAGCAAAACCACTTCAGAAGGGCAGTGCTTCCCCCTGAAGTCATGTGTGCTGCAGGGGCATAAAGGAAGGCAGCACTGTAATCAGCCAGGCTGGAAGGCAGCAGTGATGCACTCGGTTATCTCACTGTGCTAATCCTCTATCAGGTGACTGCTCACAAGATTTCTTTAAGCCCTCATTACTGAGGCAGAAACCCAGAAGTAGGACGGGCCCTTCAGTGACCCAAAATAACGTGTCTGACCTCGCCGAGGTCTCGGGGGATTTGCAGCCCGGCCGGGACACGCCGCGTCGCCCACTCACAGCTTGGTGGCACCTCATGGCAGAAGAGCTAAAGGCAAGGCAGCCAGAGTGTTCTGCTAGGAAAAAATCACTAATTGAAATGCTATAAATCAAACAGCTTCTGCTCCTCAGCCAGAAGATGCACAAATTAGTGATTGGGGCTTCAGATCTAATTCCACGAGCTCTGAACTTGGCAGAGACAAGGCTTTTAATTCTCTCATTAAAAGCCCTTCCAACTGAGTAGATATTAATTGCAGTTTTTTCCAATAATAGGCTCAAATCATATGACAACAAATCCTACAAGTCAGTTGAAGGCATTTATAGCAGGACAGGTTATAACCTGTTTGTCGTGCTTCAGACACTTCCACCAGCTTGGAAATCTTCTCTCCAAATGTGAATTGAAGACAGAACAGCCTCTCTTCACCTGATTTAAAACCAGGGAGGCTACCTGGCTGTCACCACTCACTGTCACCTGCTCCAGCACACACAAAGAGTGTCTTGGAGGCTGGGAAGTCACAGGTACACTTACAAAATAAACACAATAAAAATCACTGTATCTACCAAATATTCCAGTAAATTGGTCTAATTTAGTTTTAGACAAGCAGGAGAACACCAAACTCACCTTGATCATTTCTGCCACATAACTCTCTGGTCCTGTGTATTCTGTGGAATCCTTGACTTTCACTAACACAATAAAGCACAGGTAGTGCCACATGTTGTGCTCCTCTTTAATGTGCTCTTCAAACGTGACTGTCTTGTTGTCAAACTTATCTCTCTCCAGACCTACGAGAGGGACACACAAACAGCCCTCAGTGTTTGATGGCTGGGGACCAGCAAAAGGAGCTCCAAGGACAAGACTCACTTTTACAGGCTGCTGCACTTGTTAAAGTCACAACCATTCCAGAATGGATGCTAAACAGCAGGGATAAACTCTGAGAAATGCCCAGGAAGAGGAGAAAGAGAAGAGAGAAGAGAAAGAGAAGGGAGGAGAAGAGAGAGGAGAAAGAGATAAGGAGAAGAGAAAAAGAAAGAAGAAGAAGAGAAAGAGAGAAGGAGCAGAAAAGGTATAACAAGGACTGCCCATATTTATTATACATAACAGAAAAATTTTGGTTGAAAAAGGTAGCAGCCCTGTATGCAACCAGTTTGTTGGATTTCATAACACATCTCCTATTTTTAGGCAAACTGATAGCAAAAGCAATGTTTGCTTTGCAGCATCTTCCAAAGGTTACTCCTGTCAGGCTGTGTGTGATGTAACATGGCAGGACCACGTCAGTCAACCACAGCACCTCCATTCCCAGGCTCCTCGTGGCAAAAACTGGCACAGGCACCACTCTGTACCCTTGGGAAGAATGACTCGATACAAGTCCCTCCTGTTCCAACAGGAAACTATTCTTTGAGGCAGAGTAGAAACACAGAGCAAACATTTGAGGAGAAAGGGCATCCTGAGCATTCCTCATCTCCTCCTGCTGCCAGGCCCCAGTGCCTGTGGTGCCCAGGGACTGGCTGGGGAATGCAAGGAGGGACAGCCACTAATTTGGGACTTTCTTCCTAAGAATTTGCAGCTACTCCTGGCTTAAACACAGTCATCCCTTATTCTTAAGTGTGGCTCCATACTTACCACAAATAAAGCAAGTAGTTTTTAAAATTTCTTCTTTCTTCTGTTTTTCGCTCCTTAAATCAGCAAAAGTGTCAATGATCACCCCAAAAATCAGGTTGAGGACAATAATGATGACCATGAAGAAGAACAACAGATCATATATCACTCTAGCAGCAAAGAGAGGTTCCTGCAAGGTAGATATTTTAATTACTAACAACTCAAAGAGGTCCCACCACCATTACCAGTGCAGTGCCCTACACACCCTCCCTTGAGTCTCCATTGCTGATGCTCTCCAAGGGTAACTCACAGCTCAAACCATCAAGTGAAACTAAAATGCAAAATTAAAATTCAAAATCACAGAAAGAAAAGCCAAATTAATCAACTGCCAGTACAGGATCTCTACAGAACTGCTCTTCCTGTGCCCAAGTTTCTGGACTTTTCTCTCACTTGCACAAGAGGAAAACCTCTTCTCACATGCTGAGGTTTGTTCCCACCCCTCTCTGAGGCTCATCCAAATCAGACCCTCATATTACCTGCTGTGTATCAACAGAGCATCAGTGTGGGCCATAAAGGCTTTTACTGGAATTTACCACCACTCACTTAATTTGAGCTACCAGCCATGTATATGAACACTAAGCTGGATGACTCAGTACCCAAATATCCAACTTTTATTAAGAATTATGTAACTCTGTAAGCTGAAAATAAGGCTAAATATTAGAAAACACTACGAAACTGCAGGGGAAACAAAAAAGCATTTGCTCTGACCAAGACTGCTCCTCTGGGCCCCAAAGTGGCTTTAGGAGTGACAGCCTGGGCCCTGTCCTGTACAGCCCACAAGCTCAAGGAGCCCTCCAACAGAGTGGGGAGAAGCTTGTATGAACTGGCTGCTCTTTGATGGGATCCCACAGAGATTTAACCACGTCACACAAAGCCGAGCGTGGTCCTTCCTCCTTGCTGTTCCTACATGTGTCTCAAGGCAGTGTACACACATTTTCCCCAGCAGAAGATCCCAGCCCTACATGGTTATCACTCTTCCGCCCCCAGCCAGTGATAATTTACCTCTTTGGAAGGTTTCCTGAGCACATCACCTACTCCACCCCCGCTCCTGAGCCCGTGACTCAGTACAGTAACAATGCACATCAGCAGTGTCTCACACGTATGCTCCTTGTTCTCTTCCTCCATTTCTTCAGTGAGCAGCTCTGGGAACACAGCAAGCAAAGGCACGTTGCAAAGCCAAGATTAGCTCTAAATCAGTCTCTCTATTCATCCAAGGCAGGGTCACCTGGAGCAGGTGACACAAGGCAGTGTGGAATGTCTCCAGAGCAGGAGACTCCATGACCTCCCTGGGCAGCTCTTCCAGGGCTCTCCCCCCTCCATGGGGAGAAGCTCTTCCTCGTCTTGAGCTGGAACTTGTTGTGGTTTAGTTTATGGCCATTGCTCCTTGTCATGTCACTGGGCACCAGAGAAAAGAATCTGGAGCCGTGCTCCTGGCATCCCTTGGAGATATTTGTATGGATTGATGGGATCCCTTCCCAGTCTTCTCTTCTCTAGATTAAACAGGCCCTAAACAGTCTCCTCATCAGAGAGATGCTCCAGACCCTCCATCATCTTTGTGGCCTCCCCTGGACCCTCTCCAGCCAGCAGAGGAGCAGATCTCCCTGCCCTCCTCTCCCCACCACCAGTTTCCTTTTGTGCTTGGACTGCTGCCTGTGCCTTGGTTAAATCCCTCTTCCCATCCCTGTTCGCATGCACAGCTCAGATCACCAGATGCCTGTTTATACAGAATCCGAGCTTTTTGACAGCTCAGAGGACAAAGTGTTGCCTCTTCCACTCTCCCTTGGTGCCTGACAGATTGCACAGCCTTTGGGCTGCACTCAAAATGGCAACTTCCACTCGGAGCTTTCAAATGGCTAAAATATCACTGCTTGTGGAAACAGCACTTTGCTAGAAAAGCAACACACTTTTTTTTGACCTTCTCTTCACTTGGCTGAAGGCTCCAACTTCACAGTTTCACTTGCAGAACTGCTAGAATTAATTCCCCAACCCCGTACGCTCTCCCTGTACCCATGAAAAGCCTCCTGACCTTCATTTCCTCACAGGAACGCTCATGAGCAGATCCCACCTTCCCACAGACAGCCTTGGAAAGGCCTGACCCCCATGGCAATTCTGAATCAGCCAAACCCAAGAGCAGTGGCCAACCATGGGGCATCGTGAACATCCCTGGCCACAGGAGACCCCAGTACCAGGTTGATAATTTGTGCTGTAAAAACATCTCTGGAGTTTTCCTTGCCGTGGCTAAAGTGTAGGAGCTGAATAAAGCAGCTTTTCTTGTGTCAAGGCAGATTTTGGTTTCTCAAAGAGGACATTTCTCCTCCTGTGAGCAGGAGCTCATGGCCATCACTGACCTTTGATGGCCATGCAAGAGCTGCATTTCTCAGAGAAGCAGCCAAGTGCTGTCTGCCCCTCCCAGCCAGCACCGTAAATCTCCAATAAGTAAATCACATTTTCTAGGAAATAAAACTGAAATATTTCAATACCCAAGTAATATCTCACTTTTTTGATCTCCAAAGCCCCCAAACCTACTCTGTCCACTTAATCCATTGAGTACTTCCTGATCTGATATTAAAACCAGTTTCCTTAGTTTGCCAGATAGAATAATGCTGCCAATAAACCATATTTCACAGGGCATTATCCTCTGAGCTCACATTTAATAGCCCAATGTTTTAAAATAATAAACTTTGCAAAGAGGCAAACTGCATCGCTTCCTTCTCCAATTGATGGAGAAAATTAAAGGGCATGACAGTGTTTCATAAAGTCTTGTTTAGGTCTAAGTTTCCCTGGTCCAACCACTTCATGTAACAAATGTTATTTATGCTGTTGGTGTAAATTAATGATACTTCAAGTTAGTCTCACGACAGCTTTGTTCCCAAATCTATTACAGAGAATTTTGTAAAGAAATTAAATTTTTTTTTTAATTGAAGGTGCTTAACTAGAAAAAGGGGGAATTCAGGGTGTGAGTTAGGAATTGCAGAGCAGATACTCACGGTCTGAAGGAATGATGGAAGAGCAGTTTTCATTGCTCCCTGCTTTGCAGACATCTGAATAGAGGAACTCTCCAGTCATGGTCTCACCCGGCTCTGTGCGATCTGCAACCAGCAAATGGGCAACCAAATGCACATGTAGCACCTGCAGGATGACTTCTCACCTCCCAAGGTACCCCTGCACATCCAGGGTGCAGCTACAGGCATTTAGAGTAGGGAATTATCCTCCAGTTCAGAAGGGCACAGTGCTTTCTGATTTACACATTCAATGGTTTGAAATTCAACCATAAAAGCACTTTTATTTCAGAGAATCCCAGGATCCCTGAGGCTGGAAAAGCCCTCCCAGCCCACAGAGCCCACCCTGTGCCCAATGCCCACCTTGTCACTGAGTGCCAGGGCCAGTCCTGCCTTGGGCACCTCCAGGGCTGGGCACTCCAAACCTCCCTGGGCAGCCCTTTCCAATGCTTGATCACCCTTTCCATGGAGAAATTCCCCCTGCTGTCCAACCTGCCCATCTCCTGTCCCAGCCTGAGGCTGTTCCCCCTTGTCCTGTCAAAGCCCCAAGGAACAGCAGCCCTCTGAGTTCCTTTGTCCAACAGAACCCGGGAGATGAGCCAGGGCACTGACCTGGCAGCAAGGTTTCATTAGGGAGCTTGTCCACTTCCAGGATGAAGTCATCTTTGAAGAAGAGGTACCCCACGATGGAGAACAGGTAGACCAGGATGAGGGCCAGCACAGCAGTGAGGATGATGGAGCGCCCGTTGCGGGTGACACTCTTGATGACATTGAGCAAAGTCTCTTCCCGGTACACGAGGTCAAAGAGCTGGGGAAACCAACAACAGCAAATGTGGCACCAGCATCACTGGGGCATCACATGTGGGCATAATTCCTCACAGGGAGGAATTCCTTCTCCATATCCAACCTAAAGCTCTCCTCTCTTTGTTTAAAACCATCCCCCTGTCCTGTGATTATGTGTCCCTGTAGAAAGTCACACCCCAGGAAGAAGGAAGGTGGCAGGAGTCCCCCAGTCTCCCACCATAACTTCTCCCAAGGAAACCTTCCAGTGTACAGCTCTTCCCAAAGCCTGGACAGCAGTTTCCCAACAGAGGAGCAGAAGCTTTTGTGTGACACAGCTGGATGTGCCAGAGATGGGACTTGGCAAATGGACAGGAAAACATTCCCAGGGCCAAGCGAACACCTACCAAGAGGCTGTAAAAGAACTCGTGCACGAAGAGCCCCAGGGCACAGATCAGCAGGTACAGCAGGTGATAGAGGAACTCCACATCCATGATCATGGCCTTGTATCCTCGAGTGAAGGTCCCACAGTTACCCACAAAACTCATCAGGAAAATGATTTTATTACAAACCTAAGGAAGAAGAAAACCATAAATTAGTTACAACGCGTGGCTTTTCAGGAAAAACACACAGTTTTTCCAAGCTGGAGATAACTCCAGGATGGGATCAATGAACAGCAACATTTCCCACATCAGTAAAATCTGCTCCCTGTTGTGTTTTCTGCCCAGCTGAGACTGAGCCCAAACCCAAACTGCATGTGTCCACTACAACCTGTGCCCTGGCTGCCCTCCCCAGCTTGCTGTCAAAGGGCATCAAGACTAAGACTTAAAGAAGAAGGTAAAAATACTCCCCAGTGGGAGTGATAAACCTTCCTAAAAAAACCCCCAACCAAACACTCCTGTTCTGAGGACTAAGCAAGTGCTCCAGATCCCTCAGCAGCTCCTTCTGGGATAATACACCCAGAAATCCTCCTGTGTGCTATCAACACCAAGGAGAGCTGCCTTAACTTACTGGGAACCTGCCACATGCCACAATTACCAGTAAGCACCACCATCCCCTCACACCACCCCTGGCTCAGAGGGACCTAGCTCTCAGGGACTTGTTTGAAGACAAGAAATGCTACTAAACAGTGCACTCAAAGCTGGGCAGATGGTAAGGAAAACAAGGGCTCTGAAAAGATGCCTCTTTGCAGAGTTGCTGCTGACTCAGCCAGAGAAACCCCCTCAGGCTTCCCTGCTATGACAGACCACGAGCACTCAGGTCTGGGTGCTGAGGAGGCTCTGGTGACCCAGCACTGCTGTGTGGCAGCTCCTGGCTGGCACATGGGCTGGAGCCAGGCTTGGGGAAATCACAGAATTATTTGGGTTGGGAAAACCCTCCGGGATGACTGAGCCCGCCCTGTGCCCGATGCCCACCTTGTCCCCCAGCCCAGAGCTCTGAGTGCCACGGCCAGTCCTGCCTTGGGCACCTCCA
>JAWWEE010000021.1:1443997-1456161 GCA_035221455.1 Xenops minutus
GCAGGGACTTGCAGAGCCAGAAGGTCCCCCCTGAGCCTCCTTTTCTCCAGGCTGAGCCCCCCCCAGCTCCCTCAGCCTCTCCTATGAAGTACAATGCATTGTTTAGTGAATCTCACACAACCCCATAAATGTCCCTGAACAGAGACAGGTCTGGGTGAATAATCATGTGCTTCAGGTCATAGAGACTCCTTCTCATTTCTCCCTGGAGTAGAAGCTGTTTCTAAACTGAGCAAAACCTTAGAGCTCTGTCTCCAGCCTGGGGAACCAGGGTTAAATGCACAACAGCAAAGCACTTCTGCCAGGAACAGCCCAAAGGGGGATTACTCCTCCCACCAGTCCCACCACAATGTCCCAGGCTATTTTTGCCTGACGTCTTCACGCGCAGGTAAGGAACCCTTACATAAGGTGCAGGAGAACATCAACAAAGCCCACTCAGTTCTTACGTTGAATGCACCCAGAAGAAATAAAGTAGGTTGTAAACCAACTGAAAATATCAGTCGTAATATGGTGGAGGCGATGAGGGCCCGGATGCCGTGGGGCTTGGGAAGGGCGATGACGATGGCCAGGGAGATCAGCATGGCTGTCCACAGCAGCCCGGACAGGTGGGGCTCCAGGGTACCTGGGGAGCAAAACCAGACCCATTTCAACACCCTCTGTCACCAAACTGACCAATAAATGCCATTTCGTTCATCTTTGGCTGAGCATCATCCAGCCTCGTGTTCAGCCATCGCTGATTTCAGAGCAGCAAGGGGGACATCTGAGCCCAATGCCTTCGGCAGAGTTTAATTACAAACTTGTTATTAAATCATTATATAAACAAGGATTCTTCATTTTTGTGTTCCTCACTGGTACCCCTGAATGCTGAGAAGCCTTTTGCAGATGTGTCCTGCAGAGACCCTGCCTGGGCAGGTGGGGACAGAGCTGATGCTCCTGTGGGCCTGGAGCCACAGCAGAGGCTCCTAAAATCCTTCTGGACAAACCCCTGTAACAGTTTTTGTCCTCCCTTGCTATTCCTGGTTCTAGTTCGACTGTCCCATGAGACTGGCTGCTTACATAACATCGAGCCCATGTTGCTAAAAATACACTTTCCTGAAAAAGCCATAAAAAATATTCAGCCAAAAATACCATTTACCCTGGGTTTATGCAGAAGAAGACACCTCTTTCTTAAAACTGACATAATTTTTGTCTTCAAGCAACTTGTTCCTCAACAGACAGAAAGGCCAGACCTCCCAAATTTCACAGCACTCAGAGAACTTCTGTCTCACTGGCAGGATCCTCACCGAGGCCTTTATCCTCCCCCTCCCAAATTCAGGCAGCTTAGGAAATATTGCTCTCATCTGACTGCCATGAGCAGCCATTTAATTTTGTTCCAAATCACCATAGATTAATAAAGACAGCAGAGGATGGATGGAAATTAAAACTCAACAAGCGGAACGCAGAGCAGCTGTTGGTGCTCCTGCAGGGAGTTTGGGATCACAGGGCAGCACTGCCACCAGAGCTGCCACACTGCACAGGGTGCACAGCCTGGCACAGCAACCCTGGGGGAGGGATAGGGGAGGCAGCTTAGCTAGGAATGACTTGGGAATTGCCAGGAGGGGCAGGTCCTGAAGGTTCCCACCTGCACAGGTGTCTGAGAGTCCCAGCCATTACCCAGCATGGGAACTTATTTGCTGTTATTTGCTCATTTGCTTAGTTGCTGCAGTTCCCAGCAGGCCTGAAGAAATATCTGGAGTTAAAGAAGTGCCCAGGGGTTGCCTGAACACCCACCTGGGCCAGGCCCAAAACCCCAGGCTGCCCAGCAAGCCAGGACCTCAGTGGGTGCCAGGGCAGGTGAGCTGCAGGACAGAGCAGGGCTGGGGGCACAGGCTCCTCTCTCCTTGCTGGGGCCAGACACAGGCTGGGAACAGACTGGCAGCAGCATCCTCGCCTTTGGCACGTGAAGACAAGGGTTGGTCCCTCACAACTGTGTGCACCCAACCTGACACCACAGCCTTGCTGGGAGCACGTGGGGTCATTCCACGACCACAGGCAGGGGGAATGTGCAGCCAGGAGGAAGTTCTCCCTGTCCCTGGAATTCTCACCATTCCAGTACTGAATTCCAGGCATCCAGTCTTGTTTCTGCTCCTCAAGTCAGAAGTTTTACAGCTTCTGCTACTGTCAGATGCTCATCAGCTGCTCAGTTCACCGTGTCTGAGCAACTCAAGACACTGACAACTTCCCCCAAACAGTCTGTTTGGAAGAGTCTTTTTTTTTTTAAGCTAAATATAAGATGCACATGTATTTATTTATTTTACTTTTTTGAATCTAACTAGTAGAGGAACAGATTTTACCACAGTGTTACCTGAAAAAGAATTTCAGATATGTAGGGCAGGGCACCTTCAAATTGCCAAATGATCCCCCCCAAGTCTTGCGACTTGTAATCTCAATGCACTCCTTTAACCAGCAGCTTTCCTGGCAGCCAGAAATAAAGACCTATTAACTTGTGATCTTTGAAACCAGAGAGAGAAAACCCAGTTGCTCTTGGGGCTTGTTGAAACCCTCCAGGCAGAAGGGATCTGGGCAGAGGTACCACAACCTGATGGCACTGAGGGTAGAAGGTAAAACTGTTCTCATCCCCCTCTCAAGAACACTGGATTTTGGTCTAAAATATCCTTCTGACAGGCTTTATCAGGATGCAAAGCCCTAAACACAAGGAAGAAGCTCCTACCTAGATGCTCCCTTTACACCACTCTGCAAGCAATGCACACGACAGAGATTGACCAGAATACCTCAGCATTTCTCCAGATTTCCCAATTCCTGCTGACAGGACTCCAGCCCTGGACCTGCCCTGGGGTGCAGCTCTTGGGAGAGGCTGGATCTAAGGATGAGCAGCTGCATCTCATCAGGGTTTACTGAGCTGGCTCTGAGAGCCACCCGTGTCACACAGACCCCCGGGCTGCATCAGAGGCAACTTCCATGGCCACGTTACAGCAGGGTGGTGCAACCCCACAGGAGCCACACCAGTTATCCCATAATTGCTGCCAGAAATGCTGGCAAGCCCTGCTGCTGCCCACTGATGGCAAGGGAGCTCAGAGCAGCACGCTGGTCCTGAGCCAGGGGACATGGCTGCTCCTCGTTCCCTGTGGGAATGCTCCTGGGACTGAGGGAATCCTGGAGATGGGCTCTTTGTTCATATCCTCCACCAATTTCTAATGGTAAAGGCAGGTCACCTCACCCCTGTACCCCTCCCCTGACAAAGCAGAGTATTGTCACCCACCCCAGCACTCAGAGGCCTCATGTAACCAGGAAAACTGTGTGCAAAATGTCATTAATAAAATGCAAGCTCAAGGAAAACAACAAATATAACATTTTGCCTATTCTTAGTTCAATACTTCATTGCAGAGCTTTAAATCAAAGTAGAACATTCAAGTAATTAAAGGTGGATGTTTGTCTTGGATAATTTTTTCCCCTAGGAAAAAGCATGGCTCTGTATTTTCCTTACAAATGCCTCAAGAAAGAGTCACAACAGCACAATTTCAATCAAGGCAATTCAAAAAGCCAGTTTCTGTTCTCCTGTCCCCTCTGAGGTAAACAGTGATGCACAGACACGAGTGGGGGGCAGAGTTGGCTCATTATACCTTCTCAGCTCAGATATTTTTGTATGTTAAATGTTGGTACCTCCTCGGATTCCTTTGAAGGGATAGAAAAATGCCACGAGCAGGTTCATGAGCACAGCCAGGTTAAAGGAAATGCTGCTCCAGAAGGACATGTTCCGAGCACACCAGTACAGGAAAGGCTGGGCTAAAAAAGGCAAAAAGAAATCTTTTTAATGAAGTGTTTAAAAAAAAAAAGCCTATATACAAAATTATCTCCACTAAAACTTCTGTTTCTTTTCAGTTTGCCCAAAAGCACAGAATCCACACTAACAATATTCATGGCTTGGTTTGAAGTTTATTTGATTATTCTTCCTTTTGGGGGTAACTCCAAGTTTCCTAGATGGTGTTTTAAGGCAAAGGATTCCTGGTTCAAACATGGTTTAGCAGCAGCAAGAGAACAAGGTGGGAAACTGCAGAGATCAAGGGCTTCAGGCTACCCCAATGACATGCTTTGTACTCAGAGTCACATCAAGAACAATCAGGAGGAGGAAAACAATGAGGTCCAGCAGCTCACCTGCAGTACCCACCTACAAATGTATTTCCTGCTGGGACAGCCCAAAACAGCCCCAGAATCACCACGGGTTGAGCCCTCTGCCCCTCCCTCTGCCCCAGGGCAAAGCACTCAGCACATCTGCACAGAGCTCAATGTACCAACAGCTGCACACTGAAATCCTTGATGTTACATAGAAATACTTTCCAAAAAGACGCCCGACTTCAATAATCCCTGCAGAACCAAGAGGCAGAAAGCAAAAGGATTCCCTGTCTGAAGAGGTCATGGACCATAAGTCGATGAGGAAGGCAAGAAGCTGCCCTGCAGTAATTTCCTCTGCATCCAGGCCAAATTCCCCTGACTGCAGCTCCTGCAGGCTTATTGCACAGCAAATTGTGTCCTCCTGAATCTGGAGTGGTGCAAAAAATGGTCCCAAAGAAGGGACAGAACTGTGTCCCCCCCCTTGGAAGGAAGCAGCGTGTTTAGGGGTCAGAGAGCAAAGAGAAAGCTCACAGAATTCAGAAACAAGCTGCAAATGCAGAGTAACTGAATGAATGCAGCAAGTCTGAGCCTCCCAGTAGCCACCACCTCCCCAGAAAATCACCCCCTGTAGCACCCCGAGCAAAACAGGGTAAGGAGTTGCACATTATACTGAGTGTAATTCTCATTATACTGAACTGAAATGCACAGGAAAAGCAAAAGTATTGAGCAGCTGAATGCAAAGGGGCAAAAATACAAACCAAAAAGGGGCAGAATACCAGAATTATCAGCTTCAGTTCATCTAATAAGCCAGGCACTTGTTAAGCCTCACCAAAATGTGATGCCACAATGTTTTAAATATACAATATGCTGATTTCTGTGCTATTTCTGTTCTCAATTTCATTTTAACTGGAGGAATCTGTAAGGAGGTTGAATTAATTTATATGAAACTGTTATATGAAGGGTCATCATAAAGGTCCAGGTTTAACTTTAAACCTTCCTTTGGGGATGGACACTTTGCCCTGGGTAGTGATTCTGCCTGGCTTTAGCAGATTCATTTCCATTCTTAAATAACAACTGGGACACTTCTGGCGCTCAGATTACGGACCAACACCACGAGCTGAAGGGTGAAGTACATGGGCCTTTATAAAGACTTTTTTTAAAAAGGGGTTTTGAGGTTTGACTAAACTCTGAGTGGCACCACCTGAGCACACAGAGCACTGCCAGAGGTACAACACAAACTCTAGTGAAGAGGTGAAAAACAACTGTATGAATGTAGAAAATCACTCAGAGGCCAAACAGGACTGGAATATTTGAGACAGAATAAATTATTCCAGGTCCTTAAAGAAAAAAAGTATTTTCCACTGCTGCAGGTGGATCTTGATTAACTTGTGGCCTGTTGTTAATGGTGAATGTCTTCACAGCTTGCTTGGAGACAGCAGCAGAGACAAAGTGACTCAACAAAATCTAACACAGTATCTGGATGCTGTTGAAGTTGTCAGGTGGTTTAGGATGTCATATATTCCCATATTTCTTGCAGAGCTCTTAAGAGATTTTAAGCAGCACTCCCACATCTGCCCTAGGAGGGGGTTCCAGACCAGTCTGTGCTCTTAAACCAAAAGCTGGAGCTGAGCTGATGCAAAGGAGGGAACAGCAGTGGTACCAGATGGCAAGGACTGAGTGGAGCAGGAAGTTCCTGCCTTCTCTCTCCCATTTGAGGGTCACTGTTGGCAAACCCTAACCACTCACCGCTGCCCACTGAGGCTGAGCCTCAGCTGCAACATTTGCCCTTTAGTAAAACAAGAAATCAGCTTTTAAAAAGGAAAAAAACCCCACCAAACAAATGAGCTAGAAAGTTTACAGGGGACACGGTGGCACTGCATGAATTAAAATATCATTTTAAAGGATTTCCTAGCTGCCAGTGGGAATCTCACAGGGAAATCAGCGCTCAAAAATTCTTGCTTTCAGATGTTTTAGCGTCACAGGGCTGGAAGGGACTTATCAAACCTGTGAGCCAGTTTATTCCTTACCCAAAGAGAGAATCAATTCTACTTCACTGTTACTGGGAAATGCATATTTAACCTGTTCTTGAACATCTCCATTGCTGGAGATGCTAAAGTCCATAGAATCATTAAGGATGGAAAACACATTTAAGATCATCAAGTCCAACCCCGCTGCATCACCCATCACTCCTCCCTGGAACAGGTGGGAATCCAGCACAGGGAAGGAGAACAGGCCACTGCTCCCTTCAGCTGAGTCCTCTCCCTTTTTCCCTACAACATTCTCATTTAAGCAAAGCCTCCACAGATTTGTTCCTTCCTGCTGGATCTTAAAAAAGACGACCTATGCTCCTCCCTCCCGCTCTGCCCTGGATCCCCTCCAGAGGGTCCATATTGCTCCAGCACTCCTTGCCTTCATCTCAGCATCCTGCCATGGTGCACAGGAGCAGCTCTTGCAAACAATTATCGGGGTTGTTGCCACACTGGGAACCATCTGCTCCCCAGGCAACGTTTCACATCCCAGAACGCCGACCCCAGAGCTCCGCTGGTGCCGCCCCACAGGACCATGCTGGCAACACCAACCTACCTCGCAGCTTCTTCTGCCAGTTCATCTCGTTGAAGAGGTCTTCTGACTTGAGGAAGAAGTCGTTGATCTTGCTGCCCTGCTCGTCCCTCTCCGTGGTGTAATAAATGCGCAGCTTGGACTCCTTGGTGAGGAACTCGCAGATGCTGGGCACGGGGAACACGATCTGCTCCATGGTACGGTCCGACCTGACAATCTGAACAGCAGCCTCCTGAGTCCTGCCTGGTTCTTACCTGCTTTGATTTCTTCATTTGCTGCCCTTTTTCCTCCCCTTTCAAACATGTAAAAACTTGGACACGTTTCTGTACAACAGCAACTCCATAGAGGCTTCATTTAATTCACTTTTCAAAGCAGGTCTACATTTAGCCCCAAGACTAATTTTATGCCATGGACTTGCCCTGGCAGTACTTGTCTGAGCTGGCATTTTCAAGGGGCCCAGTGAATCCTGCACCAAGGCTGGGATGGATTTCTGAGCAACGTGGTCACCCAGGTCAAGAATGCTGGCAAATTTTAGTCACATGCAAGTATGAGGAATAATAGTTTTATCTGTATTGCTTATTAGAGGGTTTTGTCATGTAAACATAGAATGATTTGGGCTGGAAGGGACCTTAAAGATGATCCAGTTCCATCCCCTACCATGGGCAGAGACACATTCCACTAGATCAGGTTACTCCAAGCCCCATCCAACCTGGCCTTGGACACTTCCAGGGATGGGGCAGCCAGAGCTTCCCTGAGACATCTCCCTGTTTGTGAGCATTTTCCTTTTATAAAGCTCTTGGATGGTACATGAGGCCAAACTGCCATCAGAATGCAGAAAAGAGTGGCAAGAGCTATGACAAACTTCATGGATTCAGCAACAGCACCGGCCAAATTGTAACAGAAGCGAAGGCACACTTGTGCTGCCAAGAGAGCTCTGCTCAGCTCCATCCCAGAGCCCACACACGACAGCTCAGAACGGCTCCCCCCGCCGCTGCCAGAACCTTAAACACAGCAAGAAAGGCAGGGCTACCCTGTGGCAGGGCAGCAGGGCACACACACAGGGACCCTGCAGGGGCACTGTGCCATGGAAGGCACGCAGGGCTGGCTGCACCGGGGCTGCCCCAGGGATCCCCCACTCCCTGTACCTCGATCTGGGCCGTGTGCTTGGCGTAGAACTCCAGAGCCTCATCCCCCTCGATCTGACCTCCCGGCTTCAGCATGTTCTGCAGCTCTTTGTTGTGACGAGCCAACTGAAATAAAGGAATGCACAGGGAGTGGGAGACACCAGATGTCTCTCTGTGATATTAAATTTCTGATTTTTGGCATAAAAAAAGAAATAGTACACAGTCAGCTGCTAGGAAAGGGCAAAGTTGACAGAAGGCTTGTTCTGTTCCAACCAGACACCCTGCAGCTCTATTTTGGGAGCAAGTCAGAATGATTCAAATATGTATTTTTTTAATACCAGTGTTGTATTTCTCTTTTCCCCATCCTCTCCTACCCTTTGCCTGGCTTGGGAATCTTTTTGAACATTCACATTGGGTCTTTCTCCACCCACCCTAACCCAAAGGGATGCTCATCACCCAAGGACCCAGACAGGGACAGAGAATTCACATCAACTGAACAACAGATGCACAGCCAAGTGCTCCAAAAATGCTGCTGGATGCTCCAAATCCCTCCTGCAGCACAGTGATGGGCTGTCTGCTCTCATACTAAAGGAATAAGAAGTCTCTAATGCAGTGAGAGATGTAGCACCAATATATTAAGTAGATTAGGTATATTCCCCCTGCTTTCTTGTTTTTTTACCAAAGGTAAAAAGGGTTTTTTTTACCTTCAAACACACATTGTCTCCATACAACAGCCCTGCCTGGCTCCAGCAGAAAATGGCAAGGACCAAGATTTCTGCTTACACTTGAACTGATCAGTGAGTAGAACTTCTATGGGAGTATAAAGTAACCTTTGATACAGCTGAAAAATAATACATTGCTGCTCAGTGCTGCCAAGAGCTGAGTCACATGTCTTCAGAAACTCAGTCCAGAGCCTGCCTGCTCCCCATCATAGAAGAAAATTCCCCACATTTTCCTGTATTATAGAATTTTCCTTTCTGATTAAGGACTGGGATTTGCTCTGCTAACAGGGCAACGTGCAGTGAGTTTGTCTCAGAGATGAGCCACACAAACAGTTCCAGGGAAAAGCAGGCTCTGGCCATTCCCAGTTTGTGACTCGAGGTGCTACAAAAGCTGCAGGTGAAACTCTACCTGATGAGCCAAGATATAAATGTTGTGTCCCACGTTCCTTGGAGATGCTGCAACATCTTCCCCATTCTCTCCATCCTCAAATTCCACTTCTCCCTGCAGATAAGCCTTCTTGATCACTTCCACCTAGGAAAGGACACAGAGCCCGGGGAAGAGAAGATTTAGGGAAAAGGTGGAAGAGGGTGAAGGGGAGCAGACCATGGACATTCAAAGGAAGGTCAGTGGGTTTCTCAACATCCAGGATAAACAGGAGGCCTGAGCTCAGCTTCAGCCCAGCTCACTGACACAAGAAACTGAGTTTTAGTTCCCCATGTCCTGGGCCACCCTCTCCTCATGCTCTGTCATATCCTGACCTCCACTGCCACCCCGAGCACTGACACACATCAGCAGTTCTTCAGCTGTACTTGGCATCTCCTGGTTGTGTTTGCACCAGTTAAGACACTAACCAGCCCCAAACCATGCTATGTTCTCCTGGACAGCTCTTGCAGCACAGGAAATTTTCATTTCTCTGCCTCCTATGCAAATGATTTCCACATGTGGATACCTGGTGTGGTGGAAGGTGTCCCTGCCCATGGCAGGGGTTGGAACAAAGGGAGCTTTAGGGTCCCTTCCAATTCAAACCATTCTGAGATTCTAGGATTCCAAAGTGTCAGATGATGCTCCCTCCCTGCCCTACACAGGATGATAAATCCCTCCTCCACAGCACTTCCCTAATCACTTGTGATACCTGGGAACTGGGCTGAGCCATCCCCTCTGGATACTGCACTCAGTCAACCCTGAAAGGCTTTCCAGTTACCACTGAGCTCCTGCAGCACCTCTGGGGTGGACATGCTCATCCCAGTCTCCCCAGTGCTGCAGTACTGGGATTGAACAGGGTCAGGAGACTGGGAGTGACCCGGGGTCTCACCAGCTCCTTGGGCCTCATGTTGTAGAGGATCCTCTCGGCGTTCTCGCTGTCGTGCCTGCTCTCCATGATGGCCAAGAGCAGCTTGGAAGCGTTGTTCTGAGGGCAGGGAAAACATCAATCACTGCCAGGAGCCGAAAAATGGGCGTCCCCAGCTGGAGTGCCACCACCCCCAGGGCCAAGAAGGGCCCTCAGAACCTGGGTCCTACAGCTGGGAGCCACAGCAAAGTCCCAGCCAGCCCCACAGGGCTCCTACAGCCTCACCTCACCAGGCACTCCCTCTCCTCTTATTATTGACATATACAACTTGACAGGACTTTTTACCAGTTTATTTCCCAAATCCTACTTTTATTGGGAGCCACCAGCTGAACCCAACTCCCAGTTTCCATTTCCCAAATGCTGCTACTTTGAGCTCATGTTCTTTGGTTTTGTTTTAAGGATGCTGCCCAGCATCACCACGAGCTCTGAGCTCCCAAGTGGTGCAGCTGAGCTCTGCTGAAGATGCTGCTGATTAAATCAAGGGACAGGCAGGGCTGAAGACACAGATGTGCTTTGCTGCTTTGAACTGAGCTCACTCTGCAGCCTCGCCATGCTGAGAAACAGGGAGGAAATGGGAAACTACCACAAGGCACCAGACTGCTTTAATACGAACAATTAAGATTAAGATCCATCAGGCCTGACAATAAAACCCAATAAAAGTATTTAATTTTGAAGTATAATGCTAATTGAGTCTAAAAGCATTTTTTATTTACAATAATAAAAAACCCACATTACCCATAATAATGGTGTGAGTCGGCAACGGAAAACAAGGAGACAGTGCAGTGCCAGTCAGGGCAATAAGTCAGAAAGGAAATATTTCTCAGACACAGGCTGAAGCAAGAGTGCTCTGGGAATGCTGTTGCTAGAAGGGAACCTGCTCCTGTATTTTGAAACCAGCACCAGGGCTAATTATTTCAGCATTAATATGAACAGCCCTAAAGAACTGTTGATGATTTAACATCAACTGATTTAACAAGAGCAATAAAGTATGAGGAAACTAGTTGTAACACGAGAAATTTCACTTCCATTGTGTATGTAAAAGTTCTGCAACAACAGAAAAGTTTTCATCAGCTTTAAATTTTTAACAGGAAGTTATTTTAGGATTCCTCAGCATATCCTGACTGCCTGCGTGCCCTGTGTGAGAACTGGTGGCTCCGTATCATCCCTTAAAAGATGCAATACCTGGAACAAGCAATCTTTGGGCACTGCCTCCAGCTCTCTGAAGCATATAATTTTTTGGCCCTTATGAATATTTGGATATAATAAACACCCACATAATTCCAACAATAAAATCATGTTTCATCTTACTGTGTGAATTGCACAAAACATTGACTTGCCTTCAGTTCCAACACGAGGTCCATCCTCTTCTTTCCCAGAGGGTTGATGTCATTGAGAATTAATGCTGTGATGATGTCAATGCCGTTGGACTCGTGAGTAGCAATGCAGTTCTGGCCAAAGAAAATTCATCAGACTTCACTAATTGTCTACACTAAACCACAGCCCGGGCTGGTGACCCTGCCAGAGCAGCACAGTCCCCTCTGTCATCACCTCAAGATGGATAAACTGGACAGAAAGTCCCAATCAGTGGAACAATAAAAGATTAAGGCACTTTGTTTCAAGCTTTTCCTCTCCTCAGCCACGTCCTGCTGGAACCCCCCAGCTTCAGGAAGCACCACAGCTGATAAATAAAGCATTTCCATGCCTAAGTGCCCAGGCTGGACATGCAGCTCAAGAAAAACACTGTTTTACTGAGATTAGGGAGAGTTTTCTTTCTTTGAGATGTGCCAATCAACACCTACTTCAGCCCTGCCTACCCAAAGAATGGGAATTTCCATAGCCCTCTGCTTACCCTTTAACCCTGCTTTTGGAATGGTCTGGATCTAAAATGTACAAACCAACAGCAGTTTGAGGCTTCAAAATCCAGAGCCCTGCTCTGCCATCGAGCTCCACACCTGCATCTAGAGGGTTTTACTCCACCTGGTCCATTAACAGAGACACTGTCACAACCTGACATAAAACCTCACCTGACCATGGGTCACCTCCACTCTGTTAAGCTTTACTCCAAATTCCTTTGGAGTGCACAAAGAAAAGGCACTTCAAAGGACAGATATACTCAAAGACTTCTTGAATATCCCAGTCTTTATGGACAATGCTATGGTTCAAACAGCATGGAAATGGAGAAAACAAGCAGAAACTGGCAAGGCTGCCCAGAGAAGCTGTGGCTGCCCCAGCCCTGGGAGTGTCCAAGGCCAGGTTGGACAGGGCTTGGAGCACCCTGGGCTGGTGGAAGGTGTCCCTGCCCA
>JAWWEE010000021.1:1465184-1514464 GCA_035221455.1 Xenops minutus
TGGGCTGGTGGGAGGTGTCCCTGCCCATGGCAGGGGTGGCACTGGGTGGGCTTTGAGGTCCCTTCCAACCCAAACCACTCTGGGATTCTTAGAGTGCTGAAGTCATGCCATATGAAACCACCTGATTCCAGCCTTGGTTTGTTACTGACTGTCGAGTCATTGCCATTGAACATGAGCCACGACACAGCAGCCCCTGAGGTTCCCCCAGGGACTCCAAGTTCAGCAAACACAACTCAACAAAACCCCAGAGAGCTCCAGAGCACATCACCCAGCCGAGTGAATGAACCACAGCTGCTCTGAGGTGACAACACCTGAGATAATGTGATGGCAATTAATTGCACGGCCACAGAATGCAAGTCAAAGCCACAGACACGTGACACACCCAAGGGTCCAACAGGGCAGCTACGCTCAGCATGGGCAAGGCCATCAGCACAGGACTCTCCATCACCTCTGATGATGGAGCAACCACCACCTGCACAAACTCCTTCACTGTTTCAAGGGGATGGAAGGAGAAGAACCAGCACGGCACCCTGTCTGCAGAGCCTGTGACACCATTCCTTCTCCTGACACCCAAAGTGGCCTAAAATGAATTGAAGGCCAAGTTTGAACTGCAGCCCATTGACCAGCTCCAGCCTGGCCCCCATGGAGCACCAGCAGCCCCTCACTCTCCCTCTCCACCTCAGACAAAGTTGTGTACAAGTAATGTGTTTTCTTGAAAAAAAACAATGTCTTTCTTTAGAAGGCAAAGTCTATGAACCATGCCTGTCTATAGTCTATTCCACTGGTAAATAACTGTTAGAAATATGTGATTAAGCTCCTTTTTATGGCACTAACTTCCAGTCACTGATATTTTTTTGTGTTTCTTCTGTAGTTATTCCCAGGAACTTGGTCTCCTCTCCCCTTCTGACTATTTACACATTCTGTGAAATGTTTATCTAATGTTTCTTGCTAAACTGAAAATACTATTTTTGCTTGCTGGCTTTTTATTTCAGCTTTAATATCATTTTCTGTGGTGGTTATTTTTTGGCATGTTCTTAAATATTGCAGATCATTAACAAACTGGATTGAAGAACCACATTTAATAAAAAATAAATCAGCAAAGAATTGGCATATTTCCTAGCATTAGCATTTCATTCCAAGACCTTTGACACATGTGAGATATGTAATTTCCAGTGATGAGTGGAAGAGAAGCTCAGCTCATTCCCAGCACTTCAGGGGAGTGGGATTTCAGAGGCAGGATAACCAGGGCAGGGACAAATGCTCCCTAACATGACTCATGTATCAGCAATTGGTAAAAAAGAGGATTTTAACCAGCAGAACCGACATCTGTCCTTAGGAGAACAAAGCCAGAAACCCCAGCAGGCTGCTACCTTTGTGTAAGGAGCACAGAGTACAGACTCAGGTAACTAATCCACTATAAATGGAACTAATCCACAATAAATTCAATGATGAGTGAGTCTGTGCCCAGTGTAGGATCGTTAAATGGGGAAAAACCTAGGACCCAGCTGAAGGCAGCTTATTTCTAGCACTTGCCTTTGAAAGCCTGGCCCAGTTTGGCCTGTGTGTGCTGTCACCTTTCCTGGGGACACCTTGCCCTGTGCTGTTACCTGGACCTGCCCCGAAGTCAGGGCTGTTGTGCCAGCCAAGAAGAGGAACAGCCCTTGGATTGGTTTCTATGGAACAGCTTGACTTTGTGCCCCAGACTCCAATTCCAGGCTGGCCTGTGTGAATGATTATGTGAGAAATGGAACCAAAACCTATCAGCAAGCACTGGCTTGAAGCAGCATCTGCCCAGCTGTGTTTCCTCCCAGGAAGGGGTGGCCTGACTGGAGCCCTTGGCTGCCGATCCCAGAGCGCTTTGGGGACCACACCCTCTCCAAGCTGTTTCACCACCCCACAGCACTAAGCCCTGCCAGACCATCCCACAGATCCCAAAGAATTCCCCAGGAAAACAAGCCTTTGATTACCAGCAATAAGGAAAAGCAAAGCCCCAGCAAACACCTCGCCAATTAAAGCCAACTGTTGTCATCTCCTTCCCCATCTCTCTAGTGCCAGTGAGCAGAAACTACCCCATGAACTCGGCGAGCCAGGGAGATTTCAGAGAGGAAAGTCCCTCCAGAGAGCGCAGAAAGATCAGCGATCTGGCTCCAGCTCAGGACATTTTATTCCAGCATTAGAGAGAAATTATTACAGGGGCCTCAGCTCGCCTGGGTTATCCAGCCAGGCTGCCAGCATGGACTAATGCAAAACTTGTGTGCTACTTCATCCCTGCAGGAAGAGTTTGCCACCCCCAGACTAGTTCTTAGAGCTGGACTACTTCAAAAAAGACACATTTTAAGGGGAACTGCACTAACACAAGCACTGAATTAAGCATAAATGCCAAGCCTCTACATTCTGCCTAAACATATTGCGAGGGCTTCCACTGCAGAAAATTCCCACCTAACTTTGCTTTCTCTCCCTCCTCATTTATTTGTTTAAAGGATCACTAATCCCTCTCTCTTGAGATCTCTCATATGTCCTGGCTCACTGCAAATCCATCACTCTGGGTGTGAGTGATGGATATCATTAGTCTTTCATAGCTTAAGGAAACTGCAGCTGAAATATTTCACGCTGAACATACTTCACAGTTTGAAATAAACCCATAAGGAAAATCTGCCAGAACACCTCAATTGCCTGGTTTTTTTTGCAAACTGTAAAATAAACTTTGTCCTGAAAGCAGAAGGAGGACTTCCCAGCACTGTTTGCCACAAATAAGACAAAACTCTCTCTGCCATGGGTATCCACAGACCATCCTGCATGGCTCTGGACGTTCTAGTCCACCTTATGGGGTGTGGGGTTTTTTGGTGAGTATGACTGTACAAAGCCTGACCTGTGGAAATGCTCATCTGTCCCCACCAGCTTTAAATGGGAGCAGCAGCAGAATTACATCAGCAGGAGCCTTTATATCCTACATGTTCTCCTACTGCAACAGCCAAACTCTTGCTGCAATGTCAAGGCCTTTCCCCGAGGAAAACAAGAGCAAACCTCACAAAGGCAGGGCTCCCTCAAGCCCTTCCAGAGCCACTGCAACCCCATGAGGTGACACCAGACGACCCCAGGAGGTGAAGGCACCCTGGGGAACCACAGGTAGCAGCGTGACCGTGGGCTCACACATGGCCTTGGGGGAGCAGGGAGCCTGATTTGGGCTCCTCCTGCCCCATGGGACAGATGCCCCGGGTCACTGGCTCATCCTTGAGGCTGTGGCAGGGCAGGAGCACAGATCCCACTTCCCCCCCGAGCCAGAGCACTGTGTAGGTGTGAGAAACAAGGAAGTCTGCAGACTCCCCAAAAGAAAAAAAAAAGTGCAAGATCTTGTTGAGAGACAGAGGAATTAAAGAAAACCATAGCAACAAGTCAGTCCACCTACCCAAACCACCCACCCACCACCAGTTTCATTTGCTGACGCACTTCAAAAACAAGCTGGCTCCAACCCGCTCTGGAAGGTGAGCAAGCCCTGAGAGCTCATTAAATTCCCTTCTCAGCCACTCTTGTGTGCCTGCAGCTAGTGAGCAAGTGGGATATAAATAGAAGTTATATAACAGCGCTTTGTTGATTCCTGTGCTTACCAAAAAAAAAAAAGGCAGCATGACCTTGTTTTGCTGAATAGCTTTGCCTCAGCCTGCTCGGGGAGGACTTTAATCCTGCAAGGGATCATCTTAAAAGTTTAGGTTGGGCCAGGATACCATGGGGAGGAACAGGGAGAATTAGTGATCTGTGCCCCTGCTCCTTGCAGAGGCAGGATCCCAGGGGAGTGCTGAGAGGGCTGACACACAAGGGGTGGTACCAACAACCATGAACAACATAGGGCCACCAAGGCTGGAGAGCAAGACACAGCTGAACCCCGAGGCAGCACCTCTCCTTTCCTCCACCTACACTGCCCAGGCACACAGATGAACACCTCAAAATCCAAGCACAAAGCTCGCTCTGGGCAAACAGACTGGAAGATGCTCTGCTACAGGGACACTGATGGCCCAAATATCCTTCAGACAGCAGCACCAGCTGTAGCTCAGGTGGAAAGATAAGGTTGTGCCATTACCATCTCCACTCTTCCACCCTGTGCTGTCTCACCTTTGCATCTCACTGAATGAAATCACCTGTGCAGGAAGGATTCCTCAGTGCATTGTTAGTGGGGCTTGTTTGTTTTGAAGGTGGTGGTGGTGTCTCCCAGCTATGGGAGAGAGACTTCCCCTGCTAAATGTAATAAAATATGCGGGAAAGAGATGAAGCTCCTTTGGGTTTGGCATCTGAGACTCCTGTGGAGCAGCAGAGGGTCCTTAGCACTGACTCTGTGGCTAGTGCAGGTCCTGTGCTTTGTTTGGAAGGCAACAGCACTGCCAAGAGGGTCAGGATTTGCAGGTTTCATTCTGGAGAGGGCTCATTTAGCAAAGGACACAGCTGATCTTTATGATGCAGGTCCTCACCAACTTTGATTTTTTTTATGTCATGTTCTGAAGTAACATGCTCATAATGTGAAAAGAATTATGATGCATTTTAACTTGAGAAAAACTTGGTTAAATGGTGAAAGACACAGGTGATGGCTTAACACAAGCCAACAGCTTTGTGGTTGTGCAGTAGTTTCCTAAACAGGTATCATTAAAACAATATAAAAAAAGATGAAACTTAAATGGAATCAAAGAATTCTGCTTGCTATAAACAAACATAAAATTTAAAGGACTTGTTTATCAATGACCAAAAGTTCTCAAGTGCTCTTTACAAAAGTTTAGTGCCCAAAGATGTTCTTGCCTCCAAAGCCTTCACCATCACACACAGTTGTCCATGCTCACCCCTATCTGTCACTGCTGCAAATCTGGGAAGTAACAAATCTGACTGAAAAAGTCTAAACCACAAACATTAAAGCACCATTGTGTCACTAAACCTACATTTTATACCACCAACACTTCTGTGATGTTTTGCAAAGCTTTACCCCCATTTTGAAGGGCAATTGCAGCCACAGAGAAAAAGAAACAAAGGGTTTGGGCAACCAGACAAGACCTTTTTGTCATGGTGTTTCACAGGCAACACCACAGCGAGCTTAAGGACACAGACTGGTGTCAAGGTCTGTGCTCCCTCCAGCCCAGGGGCTGTAGCTGACCTGTACCACTGGCTGGTCCCTCCTCAGCCCACAGGGCTTCCATGGGGCTCCTAAGTGCCAGAGACACAGACAAGAACTGGAGAGCTCTGCATTCAGTTGCTCTTGTGATCAATCCTGTAGTTATTTAGTGACTATTGATCGTCTCTGGACAGCCTGAGGCACAGAAAAGGAGACCACAATTCACCATGGGGGAGTTTCCTCACTGGTGGCAATGCACAAGGAGAAATGTCAGCTGAGTCCAAGTCTGTGTAAGGCACAAGAGAGAGCTGGAGACAGGAGAGGTGTGTTAGTCCAGTCCAGTCTTCCCTGCCAGACCCGAGTGATGAGGTGGCTGCTGGGCTCTCTGTACCTGCCTCAGGCCATGGTATCTCTCTGCTGGGCAGAGTGGTGTCCCCAGCCACAGCCCTGACAGGCACACAGAACACTCAGCTCCTCTGTGCAGGATGAAGCCAAGAGCTCTGCAGGTTTAAGCAACTCAAGCCACAAGGCTTTTTGCACAGTGAGCCTCACACATCAACGAGCTCCAAGCCATAATCCCACACAACATGGGTTCACTCCTGCCACGCCACAATGGAGACACAACTCTCCAGTCCACCACCACCACCAGTCCCTCAGTGCTATCTCGAGCCAGGGCAGCCCCTGGTCCCCATCCTATACTCAGCTGCTGGGGGACACAGGCATGGAGAGCATCCCATCACCATCCTCTGTGCAGAACCAGCGACTCTGCTCAGATGCCTTAGAACCAGGAGCAAATCCCATTCTTTCCTGAAAAACAATCCCCCTTTCCCTTGGGTGGTCATCCCACGTGTGCAGCCCAGCCTGGGGAGAGCCATGGATGAAGGGGAACGAAGGGACACAGCCCTTCAAAGCGGCAGATGCACCTCATGGCACTTTGGGGCAGCACTTAAAAACCGCCTGAAACAAGACTAATGTCATCAACCTCATTTTACCTTCCCCTGCTGAAAATACCACCAGGAGCGTGTGGGTAATTTGTCACGCAAGCCGACTTTGGAGAAGATCCCTAATTAAAGGCGCAGGGTCTCCATGGAGAGGTGTTACGTAAGGGACTCCACTGCCATTACCTTCCCCCGACCAGGAAACCCGAGCCTCGCAGAGGTGAGGCACAGGATCGGCACCCGCAGTTTTTATTTAGCACATGAGAGACGAGCACTACAGGACAAGTCCTCGGCAATTTCCTCCGCTGTCACTCACTTGCCAAGGCTGCTTTGGCAGGGGAGAGCTCTCTGTGCTGCTCTGTGTGCAGGGACGGGACAGTTTTACCCCTTCCCAGGGGATGCAGCTCCGCATCCCATGAGCAATGGCACCTGCCATGCCAGCTCGGGCACAGGAAAGCCAAAGCAGCAGCCCAAGAACAGGTGGCACGCACTGGCTGGCAGCTCCCTGGATGCAGGGAATGCCCACCCCGGGAGGGGAGTGTGGGGCATCCTCCCAGGGCTGCTCCGTGCAGAACCGCTGACTGCAGCGCTGCAGGGGTGGATGCTGAGGGTTACATAAATTAATAAAGGGGTTGATGTAATTTGCAGTTCAGTGAGCTGCACTGTTTGTCAGGTTAATTTGTTGTCCGCTGCTGACCCTGAGCTTCCACCTCCTCCTCTGTGCCCATATAAATGAGGGCAGGTTTCCCACCGAGACCCAGGGCTCCCGCTGAGCAAGAGCTCTCTGCACACAGCCACGACAAAGCCATCACCAGCCCTGCTACCCCGGAACCTGACAGGGTTTTTAAGTGAGTTCCATAAACTGAAGCCCAGTAAGTTCCCATCCAGAGAGCCATAAGTGGGCAAAGACCTTCCCAGAACAGCTCGTTTGCCACATTCACCCCTCCAGCAGAACACGGAGCGGCGTGGGATTCACTGTGCCACACACCAGCTCAGCCTCCTTCCTGGGGGAAACCAGGAGAAATCTCTCTTGTCCTGCTTCTCCCCCACATTAATTTTCTTAACAACACAATAAAAATCCCTCCTGCCAATTATAATAAGGAACACCTCTAGATTTGCTTTTCTGCAAGAGTTGGCAACCACCTACTTTGCCTACCCTTAATACTGGCCCTGCCTGTACCTAATGAAACAGCAACACCTATTCCAGTTATCCCTTCCCAGCATCCTGGGGATCTGTTCTCCCACTGAAGCTCATGGGAGTTACCCGGGAACTCCCATTATTAACCATATTACAATCATCATGTGCAAGTTCCTGTGTGTTGGTACAAACCTTCTGCTTCACTTCAGGCCAAATTAATTTCCCGTGTGAAAACCTGGAGTTAAGAAAATGCCATGCAGGGGTGACACATTTCTGGCTTTGCTGCCAAAAAGCCTTTTTTACATAACCTGTCCCTATCCCACCAGTTTCCTATTTTCAAAGGCCTGTAGATGGAAATAATTGAAGTTCATTAGAAATTATTCAAACTGAGCACAGAACAAACTTGCTCAGAATACTATAAGTCAAAAGCTGCTAATAATAGAAAAAAAAAAATTTGTGAAATGAAGATAAACTGTGTTAGACCTCAAAGACAAAGCTGGCTGGTTTGGCTAGGTCAACTTTCACAATGACAAATGGATGTGATGCAAAATGAACACAGTTACGAGTCCAAAGACTGCAGATGACTCTTCCACTGGCACTTACTGGAAACTGCCGAAGAACTTGGGAAAATCCGCCCTGCAGGTTGCAGAAATTGCCAAGCCCTACCTACCTACTCTGCAGAACTTACCAAAGAACACAGACTAGAGAAACATCAGGACAAAAGACACGTAAAGTACTGGGTTCGTATTTGTAAGTGCGCCTGCTTTCCATAAGCAGGCCAATTGTGTGTCCTGTAAAAATGAAATCCTACTAAGTGGGAGACCATCGCTTTGCTGCACCCAGTAAACCTTGACTGTGCTGTAGCCACGGGCTGCTGTTCAAAACCCACCAGCTGTGCAGCCTCCAAGTCCCCACAGCGCTCTCCTGAGAGCTGGGCTGCACCAGAGCCCTCTGCACTTTGAGCAGGTTGGCCACTCTTCCCATGGGGAGCCAGCAAAGCTTAGTTACCTGAGTTCACTGTCTCAGGAGACCAGTTTAACTTCATCACATCACTCAGCAATTACTTGGGGAGATACAGACCCAAACGGATGATTTTACTAAAGAGCAAGCCTCCACCTTCACTTTGATTCCCAGCTGTTCTCCCAGAAGTTAAGCTTTGTGGTTGGTGTTTTTCCCATTGAAGTTCTACTCACTTGGCTTTCATGACTAAAACCCTACTGAGAGATCAGAGTGCTGAGTACAAGCTGTTCCCAAGTGCCACTGCCATCATCCCCTCGGGCCTGACTGTGCTGGAGCCACTGCAAGGCACCAGAAAACTCTCCCCACCACCAGGAGTTTAACCAGTGCAGAGGAAAGCCAGGGAACGTGTCTGAGCTCTGAGAAACCTCCTTTCTTGCCTTTTGCTGTCAAGCCTGTGGAGTGTTCTAGCACCAAACATCTACATCCCAACCACTCCATGGGATATTTTCAATAACATCTCATCTGTGCTTTGCATGCATGAGTAAGAGCTCCTGGGTGTGTCCGAGCCCTCAGAGCTCACAGCATTAGCTGTAGGCACCACAAGTCATTTGGTTCCTAAAACATTTTGTACTTAAAAGCAGCCCACACCACAGCAGAGCCCCCTCCCAGCCCGGCCCGCCCTGCTGCAGCACGTACATGCACCGAGTGACTGCTGGCTGCCCGGAGCACGTCCTACAGACACCTGCCAAGCACTTATTCCTGGGGGGGGAGGGATGGAAAACAGTTCCTCTGGTTTGTGGAAGCAGCACGTGTGAAGGCAGGAGCATGTGGAGGTGTCACACCCCTCCTCTGGGCACCCCAGGCCAACAGGTCTGCTGTACAGCCTGCCAGCCACAGACAGCACAGGCAAACCAGGCAACCAGCCCTTCTGGTGCAAAAGGTGTGGATGGCAGATGTCCCTGGCTGTTCTGACTAGCTGACCTAAGGGACCTGCTTCCAGCACAGGTTCGTGCACAGTGGGAAGTGACTTTGCTCAGTCCATCAGTCCAGGGTCCAGCACAAGCAAAGGATCTTTACACATCAGGCTGGTGCAGTTTGTTTTTCCTTCCAGCCTGAGTGTGAGGTTACCTGAGGCTCCCTGAGAGCTGGGAATATGAAAGCTCAGCTTCCTTTACATTAGAGAAGAGCAAGAAATCTAAAGAAGTGACTGTCCCCAAGGACAATTGCCATTGCAGTATAAGGTGACATGGGATTTTCAACACTCAATTCCCACTTTAACTTTTGCAAAGGAGTTTCACTCCAGAGCATATACACAGGGCAAAAAAGGGGTACTGATTACAGAGACAAACAAAGGAGCCCAAAGACATTCCCTGTCCTCTCAAGGGGAGTTTGCATGGACACGAGAAGTGCTGCTGTAGGGATCTAGTGTGTGTTTGAACCACACTGATCAACTACAACCAGTCAGGATTCAGCCCCACAGACAATCTGCAAACACAACACATGCAAAGCCAAAAGTGTAAGATATCATGGGTACAATCACCTTTGTAAGCAAGCTTTGCTGCAGTAAGGTTTTGCTTTCTCTTTGGAAGAACCCTGGCCAAGTTCATCGGTGTGTGCTCATTGCAATCCACACCAGGCCCAATTTTCATTTAGGGGAATCAAATCCTTACTGAAAACACAGAAATGAACAACAGCAAGACTGCAGGAGAACAGTGGTGCTCTGGAGTCTGCCACACACTTAATTCCAATTCCAGTCTGAAATCCAACAACTCAATGGAGGAGTCTCTGAGCACGCTGCAGTTGCTTAAACTCATTTGTAAGAGCAGCCAGTGACTTACCTACAGAGCTGTTTTATGAGACATTCCTCTCTATTGTCCTGGGGAACACCTCAATTACCCAACACTCATGCAAACATTTAGTAAGTTCACTTTTGCCTGGTAGACACTAATATTTCCCAAAATTACAGGTCAAAGATCATTAGTCATTTCCCCTCCCATCTCCTTACACTCCTCAGGTTTCCTGGATTCCATAAAAACATTTCCCTTCCCGACACGGTTTGGTCATGAGAAGTTTTCCATTTCCCTACCTGTATCGTAGTGTTCCCACCTTCCAGCAGGGCAATGGCTAACAGGATGCTCTCATGGAAGACTCTGTCACTGGTGGCGTTCATGATGAGATCTATGACCAGGTTGGATGCACCTTCTTTATCCAGATGACACTGGACATCTGCCAAGCTCATCTCCCCTCGGCTCATCGAGCTCGATCCGGAGCTTCCTCCTGTAAAGGTGATCACACGAGACAGGTTGGCCATGGTGATGCCACCTCTCTTCAAGGCCAGGCTGGAGGGGGCTTGGAGCAACCTGGGCAAGTGGAAGGTATCCTTGCCATGGCAGGGGGTGGGACAATATGGTCTTTAAGGTCCCCTCCAACCCAACCAGTCTGATTCCATGACTATTGACTTTTTTTGGCCATGGTCTCAAATTAAATAAACTGCACTCCATAACTGAGTTCAAACAGAATTTCTGCTCATCCTACCCCCCCAGTGTCTCTGCAATGCCATGAAAGGGTTTTGTTCCAGGTATGGTTAATAACCTGGCATCCTCATAAGCACGTTCCTCATTTATTATTGCAAATGCTAAACTGACTGGGATTTCTAAGTATGTTTATTCAAAGTAATGTCTCAAATTTTAAGCCAACCCAAGGCAAGGAAAGTACAAAAAGCTGTGTCTGCTCCATTTTGCTGTCTGAAAGGCAGTCATCCATGTGGACAGCTTCCCCTTTTTTGGGAGTTCACAGAACAGGACAGTAAGGGGAAATAAATCCTGCTTTCACGTGTACGGCCCCGATCTGTGGGGCAGGGCAGGGCAGGGGGTGAGCAGGAGCAGGCCCTACCTCCTGGGCCAGCCTTGCCGGTGCTGCTGGCCGACAGGG
Source organism: Xenops minutus (assembly GCA_035221455.1). NCBI lineage: Eukaryota > Metazoa > Chordata > Aves > Passeriformes > Furnariidae > Xenops > Xenops minutus. The sequence continues at coordinate 1,476,241 of JAWWEE010000021.1, forward strand.
GCCCGTTGCCGAAGGTGGTCAGGCTCTCGCGCCGCCCCGCCGGCCGCACATTGCCGTAGTAGCGGTTCACCAGCACCTGCCTGAGCGCCTCGCCCTGGAGTCAGAGGAGAGGGAATCACCATGTGAGCTGCAGCAGCAACCAACACACTGATGGTCACGAGCAGGAGCACTGCTGTTACCGTCTGCCTGCTGCCTGCAGAGAGGGAGGGGAACCAAAACCCTGCAGAGCTGGGCAAACCCACCGAGCATCCCCCCCTGTGCTGGGCAGGACGGGACACTGGGGGGCTCACAGGGCTCAGGTAAATTATGGGCTCCCAGCACAGAGAGAGCTGCAGGTCAGGCTTTGGGTAAAGCTCTCAAGACAAATTTTATTCTCAGAGAGGATTTCTTTCTTAATTAACTTCTACTGTCTCAGTCTTAAATGTGAAACAGGTGCATCTGTAGGGCACCAACACGAAATTCAGAGGTGGATTAGAGCAAGAGGAACATCAGAGACGATCTGGTGAGGAGCATTCCCATCTTCCCGCACCCCTCCTGCTCTGCCATTTCCCCAGCACGGCAGGGATGTGCTCCCTTCTCCCTCCCTCCCTCCCTGAGCAGCTGACGGGATCCAGCGGCCGCCCAGCGGAAGCCAGAGCGATCCCACTGAATCCCAGCCCTTTGTTCCGTGCTGGCAGCTGCCCAGCCAGCAGGCAGTCAGCATCCAGGCACATGAGCCCAGGGCCACAGTCCTCACATAACCCCAAACCCCGGAGTGCCCCCCAGCACGAGCAAAGCACCTCCTGGTCACACAGCCCACGGGCTCCCACGCCAGGCTGGGCAGCAACTCCCAGGAATTCCGAGAGCTGGACAGAGCACCGAGGGCACACAGACACCGCAGTGGGATTAATGCAGTTTTGTAGGGTCTTTGTGCACAAAGGAAAATGGGATTATTGTCACCGGGAGCGCGGTCACAGCAGCACCACTCTGGGACAGTGCTGGAGAGGAAAGGGCTTTTCTGGGGAGTCAATGAATAATAATAACAAAACCAAGTCTAACCAGGAATAATTTCATATTAAAAATATGTCAAGATGAACTAAAGCATCTTATCTTTATCTCCACTCACAAAACACACACTTGGCACTGATTCTCAGTTGTATTTCAAATGAAATTAGTTGTCTGACTATAGAGTCAAGATGTCATTTAATATATTAGCTGTCATAAAAGTGAAATCTTATTTTTTAAACTTTCACAAGAGGCCCTTAAAACACAAATAAGTAAATGGAGCAAGATAAATGTGCATGAATTGGCTCGGCTCGTATAGAACTCCAGCCCAGCTGCAGTCACACTGCTTTGATACAAAGCTGGCACTCACAAAGGTAACTTCAAGAAATTCTTAAATCCCCAAAGGAAAAAAAAAAAAAAAAGACAAAACCTGCCTGGAAATGAAGTCCTTTACCAAATTTCAGACATTGCTTCCAAAGGGAGAAGCCCAACACGTGCCTGGGGCTGGTGAGGGAGCACTGCCCTCCCTGCAGGGCTGGGGCTCCCACCCCTGCTCCTTGTCACCAAATCTAGCAGCCTAAGAATGGTTCCCATGGATTGCCAGTGTGGAAGCTGCAGCACAGGAGCTGCATTTTATGGGGTCAGATGGGGAGGGAGCAAGTGCCAGGGAGATGGGACATAAAATAAACACGAGGAGAGTGTTCTAAAGAGCTGCTTCCAAAAGTCACCAAAAAAAAACCAGAAAAAAGGAAAATTCCTATGGAAGCAACAGCAGAAGGAGATGAGCACTTTCCCAAGGGGCATACCCTTCCCATCACCGCTTGGGCCAAGGAGAGAACACGTAGGAGAGGCAGGAGACAGCCCAGGAGCTCAGCAGTTCCTGCCCCGAGGAGCTGCTGTGACTGACAGTGACCTGCAAGCGTCGGGTACACGATGCAGAGCTCCATCCATCCCCTGCTCCCAGTCTGGCAGGTAAGGAAGGCAACATGACAGAACAAGGCCAAGCCAGACACAAAAGCCCTGAACTACACCTTCCCCCTGCATGGCCCGATTAGGAAGGAAACTTGATACCCATGTGAGCCCTAAGACAAAAATGAAGTTACAAGGGAGCTCTCCCATTACCTTTTCCCTCTGCTGCTGAACTAATTGTCAGTCATCAGCTGGCATTTCAACCAGGCATTTCTACTACTTACTACAGAGATAACACACATCCAACCACGAGAACAGCTGCTCAGTGAACTCAACCTCCTCCTGAACCCAGAGGTAACTAAAGCTCCTGCAGCTGCCTCCAGGTTTTCCTCCTGGCCCACTGGGGAGCAGGAGGTGACTTCTATTCCACGGTCAGAATAGTTGGGGTGAGTGGAGACACCTGACCAGGAGCACAGACCTGCAGTACCTCTGGTGTCTATAGGAGGTCTATATCCAAAACAAGACAAATCACCAGAAAATACAGGTAGGAACACATGTCAAGCAGTTCTTTCCAGTCTGAGAACATGCTGATCCATGGGCTTGGAGATCTCCATTGAATGGAGATCTCCATTCTTCACCATTTCAAAGTCTAACTGAGAAGAAAAGCTTTGCTTCCTATAAGTTTATCCAAACCCACCACATTAGCTAATGAAATATGAGTATGTTACCAAAGTGGAGGGGAGAAAAAAAGTCAGTGGTATTTAAGAAACGTTCCAATTAATTCAGCTGCCATGCTTGGCTCCAGAACAGTTCCTTAACCATCCTGCCAGTGCTGTGCACCACTTCAATGCGGGCAATGTGCAAACAAATATCAGATGTTTGGCAATAATCAGAGAAATCAAATATGGTATCTAAAAAAACCCCAACCACGTCCAGTTTCATCTGTGTTCACCAATAGGTAAACTAAGTCAACCCTACACAAACATTACTGCACATGTATCAGTAATGCAGATGCAACACACAACTCTGAGTGATACCAGAGACCTCTTGCAACCTTTAAAACAGAGAATCTTGAATAATATTTCACAGTGAAGAGGTTGTAAGTTGTTGCTGTTCTGTTCCAGCTACAAGAGCAGAAGAAATGGAGAAAGGCATTAATGGCACTGACTTGGCAGTGTGGCTGGTTCTGAAGGGTGGTGTGGCCAAAGCAGCCAACTCCACAGCCTCATTAACTCACTGCATGACTGAGTGATCCCCACCAAAGGCGAGAGTTTGGGCAGTGTGAATGGGCCAGACCAGGGGCTGAGGTTTCATGTGGAGCAGCCAAGCCCCTGCCCCTTCCATGGAACACCAGAGAAGGGGCTCCAGCCCCCCCTCCACAAACATGGCTCATCATTTCAGATTTTCCAAGAGCAGTTAGCACACAAGTTTCTTACACAATTTAGGCTTCACTGTTCAAAAAAACAAAGGCAGAGAGTTAGTTCTGAACGTGCTCAGCTGCTGTACATACCCTTCTGTGATCCTCCAGTTGCCTCTGTGGGAGAGTTTGATCAAGCTCCTGCTGCACGTGCAGAAATTTCATTTTAAAGCAGAACAACACTCAAGAGACACCAACATCTCAGCACTCGGAAGAGTAAGGGAGGTCACAGTTGAATGCAAGGGGGGGATGATGGACTGACAAGCTCTCGAAACAGGACATCTGCCCTCAGTTGGCCCTGGCAGCCCTTACCCCTCTCTGTGCCACCCCCCACACCCCCACGGCATGCACATGTGCCAACATTCCCTTGGAGTCAGAGTCAGTCTGTCCCGTTCTCCGGTCCCCAGGAGCTCAGCCCACACATGCCCATGCACAGACACACAGGTCCCCCCACAGCCCACGGGACACACACCTCTGGGGACGTGAGGAGCTTCCACACAACTCCCCATGGTCAGTGAAGCTCATTTGAGACTGTGGAGGGCCCCTGGATAAACCTGGGGTGTTCCCTTCCAGTGCCAGGGCCTTCAGTGGGGTGGCACTGAACAGAGTCCCTTGGCACATGCATGTTTCCAAATCCAATCTCTCTCTTACTTCAGGTATTGATTTTCAGAAATGGAACCTCCACTTTGAAAACTTTGAGGTTTTGTTGCTTTAGAGCATCTGAACATGTGTAGAACAACTGCTCTATACAGGGACCCATCTTCCACCAGGAGCCATCTCCCAAACATCTCAAAGGATTCAGTGACCACTCAGAGTTTCGGTTTACATTTAAACACTACTCCACAAGAACTACAAGTACAAAGATCTAAACCACCACAAACATTTCCTTCCTTCACGATTTCAAAACATATTTATAATCTTCATGTCTATATAGCTCAGAGAATCAACACTGTCCTCATTTATTTTTCACGTTGTTTCCCTTAAATTTGCACTAATTTAGCACCCAGTTATACAATCTATCAGTGCCATCTCTGGACATCCCATGAATTTCCAAAGAATTTGAGATCTCAAATTTTCATGGCTTCATTTTGGCAAATAATCTGTTTTGTGCAAACTGGTGCTGGGGTATCTCACAAAGGACATGTTCCCACATATCCCATTCCCTCAGAGCCAGGGACCCTGAAGATGTGAAGTGACCATGAGCTGTTCCACTGGGGCATTTTAAAAGCTCACCAGTTCCTCTGGGCTTATGGAGCTTCCACTAACAACTTCTCACACCTTTACGTCCGTGAGGCAAAGGGAAAACCAAATTCTGCATTAGGAGCCAGGGAAACAAAGTCTCATTTTGCCAATGCAGGGAAATTTGAGAGGAAACTTCTGACAAGGCCTCCCTTACAGCATAAGGGAAATGGCTGAGAGGAACCAAGACTGGGGACTAATTTACGTGGGGTTTATATTTTCAGACTAGCACGTACTGTGCATCAGATCAAACCACTTCAACAATTCTGCTTCTTTCCACTGTCTAACACCACGCAGGAACACACAGTGCACAGGGTTTTACCAACACGACACTCCACTAGGACTACTTGAACACCAATATTTGTGTGTTGTACAAATATAGGTGGTGACACACCTCTACAGGGCTCTCCGTTTCTGGAGCTTGCGGCAGCTAGTTGAAAGTAAAATGCAGAGAAATTAGTCATTCCCCCAGAATCTTTCATCCCAACAGCAATCCAATGGTCAACAGAGAGGGGAAGGGAGCTGGCAAAGCACTTGACTTCAGCTGAATCATCACAAATGAATTATAGCCATAATTACTGTTTACACCCTCCCACCCTGCCCCTGAAAGGGCCACATTTGGAACATTTCGCAGGAATCCTTTGAACATCCCCAACTGCTTTGCATGAACTCAGAGGCACAAGCAAAAGCTTGAGCTGCAGTGCCCACAGCAGTGCTGGCACCACACACCTGGCATGTGTGACTGCAGGGCAGCACCTCCACCCCAGGGGCAGGACCAGGAAGCCAGGGCTGCATGTCACAAAAGCAGCACCCTTATCATTTTAGTTTAAAAAACCATTTTCAGTGGATTCTCATCTATAAACATTTTCCTCAAGATAAAAGATACATGATGCAGCACTAAACAGGAGCAATGAAATAAGGGCCTGCATGGTGACAGCTTTTCCAATTTAAAATGCTGATCATCACACCGAAACAGATGAAGACAAACAACTTTCATCTAGTCAAGCGTAGACACACAACAAAGACCCTAAACATTCAAATGCAGCTGCCTTTTAATCGTGGGGAAATTGATTTAACTCCTCAGAGCAGACACTCAAATCAGGTGCTGCTGATACAAGTACCAAACTGAGTCAGGCACTTCTGGCTGTGTCTGCCCAGGACACACAGACAAAGGGAGCACTGTGGAGCTTTAACCCAGCACCTGATGGGAATGCTCCTCAACAGGAGAGGGAGGCCACGAGATCCAGGACTCAAAATAGACTGCACGTCCCAGGCAGGAGCCAGAGGAGTGAGCATTTCCCCTGTGGGGCTCCACAGGCAGGGGCTCCTTGGCCAGGAAAGGCCCTTCTCTGTTCTCCTCCTAATGGACTTTCCTCCTGGCAGCTCCCACAGCCTCTGGTCGGCCCTTCCTTGCATTGTCACTGCTCTTGGAAGCTTCTCAAGCGTGCAAAGCCCTCCTGTGCTGCTGCAGTGGAGGCAGAGGCCCTGAGTGCACAGGAAGCAGCTCCTGGCTGCAGGGGAACACGCCGTTCCTGCCCTGCTGGGCAGGGGAACACCGTTCCCAGCACATGGCCCTGCCTGCACAGCCTGCCCAGGGCAGGCACAGCTCCTCCTGCCCCAGGGAGCCAGCAGCAGCCAGGAAACCAGGCCTGCTCCCCTGCAGGGGAAACGAGGTCCCTTCCTGCCAGGGAAGGGCACACAAGCTGGCCGGTGGAGTGGACACGACTGCCACGAGATAACGTGTGGGGTTTGGGATCCACACAGAAGGTTCCTTCTGGGCACTGGAACAGACTGCCCAGAGAAGCTGTGGCTGCCCCAGCCCTGGAAGTGTCCAAGGCCAGGGTGGACAGGGCTTGGAGCACCCTGGGCTAGTGAAGGGTGCCCCTGCCCATGGCAGATGAGCTTTAAGATCCTTTCCAACCCAGACCGTTCTGGGATTCCTTGGGTTATACCATAATCCCATTTTAACCAAACATACATGTACATTTTGGAGTTGAAAAGCAGCACAGATGAAGAATCATCATGAAATCAGTTTGATCTTTCCCACCCTAACTGGAGAAGGAAAAATTACATACTGTAGCTCACAAATTCCTGTGCCTTCCCCCTGTGGCACAGAGGGCACATTAGGGCCAGTCCCACACACCCAGCTGGGAGCAAAAGGCAATGCCCAGGTGGATCACTACAAAACAGCACAGCCCTCAGCAAACTTCACTATAAACTCCAAATACCAAAATTGCAATTGAGTCAAAATGGGTTCAAATAGCAAAGAAGTATTGAGCTTGTGCTGCAAAGTATCAGCCTATGCTTTACAAGGAGGATTGAACAGAGTGCAAGAGCAGCCTGCAGTAGGAATTTTGCAAGGTTTCTCCATATACTTCAGCTCTCCAACCAGAAGAGAGAGGGTTTGAGGGGCAGGTTTGTGGAGTCCCAAACAACAGCCAGGTGAGTGCCATGGACACTGTGGTCAGCCTTTCAACTGGAACACAGTGGGTGGCCAGGGCAGAGCACAACATCTGTACTTTCTGTTAGCAGCAGGGAAAGATCCTTTCAACCTGATGCAAAACCCCCTCTTCCTTTGAAGTCTGCACTCCCACACGGCTGGCCAATAGACCACATCATCAGCCAGAACAGAAGTGCAACCTCTGACCTGCTGGTGACCCAAATGCTTTCAGCACCCATTTCCCCACCACAGGCTACGTGTGCTGCCCAGAAGGGCCTTTACCTCACTCACCAGGGGATGGAGGTATCCCCCTCAAAGACCCCCAGAGCAAGAGACAGCTGCAGGGGGAATTCACTGCATCCCAAATTATGACAGAGGGATGAGCTTTCCATCCTTTTCCTTTATGGTGTTGAGGAAGGTAAAAAAAATTTCATTTGCTTTCAAAATAACAATTGAGATTAAAGTTACTTAATATGCCTTTCACAGCAAATTCAAACAACTACCCTTGTGGATAGGAGAGGGGAAATGTTTTGAGGAAAAGCAGAAAGACTTTCATTCAGGTCTGAAGCCTCAGGATTGCTTTTCTCTCTATTTTTTTAAACTAAGCTGTGTAGTAAACATGCAGACCACCATGCAAAAGGCTTGAAACGCATTTAAAAGGCTGGTGAAGATTCCAGTTCACAGTCTGGTTCTGCTCTGGAGAGTGGAGCAAAACAGCATGGAAAACATCCCACACTGTAAATAAGTGAGTGGGAAATAACCTTATCAGAAAACTCTCATGTTTGTGTGACCACACACACACAGACTCTTCAAAAACCTGATCCTTTTCTCTTCAGCCTGACCAAACTTCAGAATTTCAACAAAATAATGGACAAAGCAGCACAATTCCAAGCAACAATCTCCTCCACTTCAGGCCATCTCCACGTTCAATGGACAGAGGTGACAAACCTCAGGCTGCTGAATTACTGCCATATTCCAAACTACCAGACAATTCCTTCAGGTTTTTCTCCAAACCTCCCTCTAAATCAGACAGGAAGGTGAACAGCTGGGGCAAGGCCACGGTAAAGTCACACCTGCCCTGGGAGGAGTTCCAGCTCAACACTGAGCCCTTGGAAAGAAGCTTGTCCAAACTCTACTGAGCTGGCTCCGTGGAGAAGCAGTGGTGAGGAGGGGGATGCCCTGAGCCATGTGGGACTTGGGTTCAACCACTCAGAGGTCCTTCTGGTCCCAGAATCTGTGCATGTGGGAACTAACCCAACTCCAGGCACATGGCATCTCATTACTGGGGCATTGGGGGAACAGATTTGGCAGAGAGGAGGAAATAAAGAGGGAAAAACATAACTACAGAATCAGCCAAATATCACACTACAGGTTGGACATCCAGCTGCAAGGAAATGAGTGGAGAGCTCAGATATGTGTTATTCTGAAAGCTCTGCCTCAGCTCCTGCAATGCCATCTCCGGTATCAGCTGGAGTTCCACTGGGAATGGCTGTTCAAACTGAGTCCTGCAAGTCCCTTCTCCACTTTTTCCTCCCTTTTCTGCATTTCTCTGCTTGTCTCTTTGAAGCACAGTCAGTACAGTTCTTCCTTGAAAGACACAGCAGAAGTATCACCTCATCTGATTCGTGACAGCAGACTAGAGCACAAGTTATGCTGCTGTCCTTCACAACCCTTCAAAAATACCAGAAAACTCTGTGCAGCTTCCTTGCCAAGGTGTGACACCAACACTATTACCTTGTGGAACTGAGGAAAAATGGGGATAGGAAATTTCTAGCCCCTGCAGATGATCAGTAGGTGTTTGTCAAACAAGCACTTGACTTGCTGTGGGGAGGTTTCAGGGCAGAGGGGCATAGCTGGGGGTTCAGGAGTGCTGAACTGCTGTGATGAACCTCCCACATCTCCCCCTGTACCTGCCCCAGCAAGGCATAAATTAAGCAGCAGATGTGGAGCAGCACCTTGTCCTGGCACAGGGCTCCCAGAAGGCATGTGGCATTTCTGGGAGGGGGAGAAGAGCCCCCAGCTCCCCCCAGATGTGGTGGGGCAGCAGCCTCCTGCTCCCACTCTGGGGACGTGGTGAACGTCCTGCCCCTTATCTCAGGGAATGTGCAGAGACTGCCAGGCAGTGAGGTGGGAGATTTGGCATACGGGCTATCAGTGCCTGCAACTCAAAGGTCACTGGGATCTGCCTACGGGAACGCCTTCCCTCATTTTCCAGAGCTTTCAGTGGAGAGAGCACGTTTTACTGGGGCTTTCCAGGAGCCAGAGACCTCAGTCTCTGCCCTTCAATGCCAGTGCAACCACTTCCTGCTCCCTAAACCCTCAGCCTTACGGGACTTCTACAATAACTAAACCTTCACAACACATTTCACAGCAGCAGTTTTAATTAACTAGGAAGATGGTGTAACCATTACCGGGGTTTTTCATGACAAATAACTACAAGCAATGTTCCAGTTTCCTTTTCCAAAGAGCTCACCAATTCCAGTTCGTGCAATAAAAATGGTCCAAAGATTGCAGGATTTCTCAAGGGGAAAAAAAATATAAGGCAGCCCACAAAAATTTATGAGAGCCTGCATTTCCTCTGCTCGAGACATAACAAGTGAAGCACTGTCTAAGTGCAAAATACACAAGAGAAATGACTGGAGTGAGCTCTCCACGAGCAAAATAATTCCTAAGTGCAGCTCTCCAGCTCTGAAGAGGTTAATGCATTTCCCAACTCCAATCAGAAATGCATAAAATAGCACCTATTTTGCACCTTATTCAGCCACTGTAGTTCTATTCCATCACTGGTAAAGAGCACTGGGAAGGTTAATTCAGGCAACCCCTTTGAACCAGCATTTTCAGTTCTCTTTTCACCTACTCGAAACCTCAAGACCAAAGCGAAAAGGTGAAAAAAACCCCCAACCCAAACTCCACTGAGTGGCTCTGCAGGTGTTTTTTGCCGGGTAAGGCTGCATCAAAAGCATCATTACTGAATGAAAAAAAGATAAAACCCAACACAATCCTAAAAAAATAGCTGATTACAAGCGAAGCTCCGTGTGCTCACAGAGTTCTGCTGGATTTGGTTGTCCTGGTGGCTGCTGGCCCCTGCCCCAGCACTGATGGGTGGGCGAGCAGCGGAGCACCCAGCTCTCCCCCTGGGAGGGGGACAGAGCTCCAGCAGGGAGGGTGGGAGCAGGAGCAGCCCCTGGGCTCGCTACCGGCACGGGCTGCGCTCCAGAGCCTGGAAACATCCCCAGCGCCTTTATTGGCAATTCCTGCTCAAGGTCACACAGCAGCGGCGGGCCCAAATTCCAGGAAAAAAACCTCCTCTTATGTAACTGCCGCCTCAGTGCTGGCAGGTGCCCAGCGGAACAGCTCACTGCAATGTGGCTGGGAGGGGAAAAAAGGGAGGAAGAAAAAACCCAACCCAACCAAACGCAAAGTAGGCCATGTGGCAGCACATTCGGCATCCTGCGCGTGCCACCTGCAGGTCAGCGCTGCTCCCCGGGACGGGAGCGGCCCCGGCTGCTCCAGCCCTGTGCTCCGTGCCCAGGACTCGCTCTGCAGGTGGAAACTGGGCCACGGTGTCCCCGAGCACGGCTGGGAACAAAGCCCAGGCGCCTCGCCTCGCCTCGGCAGGGAGGCAGCGCGGCTGCCCGAGCCGTCCCGGAGCTCAGGGAGCCCGTGGTGGGGCTGCGAGGGTCAGCCCAGGAAAGCACCACCTGCTGCACGCCTCGACCCTGCAGTGGGCTGGGGACTGGGTTAGAAGTTAATCAAGCTGTTGGGCCTAATTACAAGCAGGGTTTAGTTACTGCTGCTGTGTGAAGTTTCGCACTCGAGGGCACTCGGGGAAGGTGTAGCTCAGCCCTGAACCCTATCCCTGAGACAGCAGCAACACTCCCCAGGAACAGGATTGCAGCAGTTCCAGACACCCAGCACGAGGGCTTTCAAGGACAAGGCACTGCCCTGCCTTGGGGTCTCTACCCTACACCGGCACAGAGCCAACGTCCAGCCCAGCTCCTGCTGCCTGGGGGATGCTCCAGGAGAGGCAACGAGGAGCCCAGAAGGCAAGCTCTGAGCACACAGCTGCCCAGGACCAGGGCAGAACCAACACACAACGTGGTACAACGTGGCTTCCAGAGCCCCGTGGTTTTGGCTCTCTCCAAACAAACTGTGCTTCCCATCCATTTCTCAGCACACCTTTTCCTTACTTTAATACCAGCCTTACACAGGCCCTGTGCCAAAGGTCTGTGCACTTTCACAAGCCTACAGGAACCCGAATGTTTTGGAAGTACTTCAGGATGACTCTCAGTATACATGAATTTCTGTCCCCAGAAGAAAAACCTTTTACACAAATCCTGCCACAGCAGCAACTGCTGCAGAGTTCAAAATCAGAACACATGTATAAGAGCTTAAAGATGCTCTCCCTGTATTTCTGCTGGATCCCCAGATATAGCACAGGGATGCTGAAAACTCATGTAACTTAGAACAATTGGACTACCCATCCTTTTCCCTCCCACTCCAATGCTCCAGCACCCCAAAGGCTCAGCTCAGGTGGCAGCGTTCACCATCCTTCCTGTTCTGCAGGGGATTTCCTCCCATCACCATCAAGGTGAATTCCAGCATTACCCACCCACTTCCAAGGACAGCCCCTTGTGCACTCACAGAAACATTAAGGGGGCTGGAACACCTATTTCCTAGCATGACTTTCACCAACAAATGCATGGGTCTCCTGGTGTGTTTAATATCCTGCATTGTTTGGGCCCACTGCTCACGGGAATGACCTCGCAGTTCACAATTAGACAAGCAACCTCCACAAACAATCCCAGCAGTACCATGAAATCATGCCACACACAGTTACTGCAACAGAGTTCTCCCCCAAGGGAACAAGGAGAGTTTCAGCTGATCAAAACCATTAAGTTGTGCACAGTTTACTCGAAAAGAAATTTCATGATTTTACTAATAATGGAGATCTTTATATTCTTTGCCCTAAATGTTTATATAATTTCCAGGGTTGACAAGGGGGAAAAAAGAAAACCAGCAAACCCCAGGACTTGTGAGACTTGCCAGAGGTTCAAACCACGTGAATCCCTTTCCCAGTGTGATGGTTACACGCACACCTGCTCCCTCCATGCACTTGCTCCATCAAGGAGCAATAAAATTCCTCCTTTGCAGCCTCCAGACCAAATCCTAAATTGCTCTGCATGCTCTGGCTGATTTATTGCAGGCAAGCACAGCACATTACAGCCAGAAACCAAAGGGGAAAGAGTTTCATATTATGACTTAATTTGCAATTAAACAATTCAAGTTTCCCTCTGAAGTTTCTCCAAGCTAAAATTATATATATACGTGCTATTCTGGGAAGCTGCAGCAGCACATCAGCCAAGGGGTCTGGCCTCATGGAAACCTTTATGTGCTACACATTAACTCTTCCAAAGCAGAGAGAAGTCTGGAGACACACCTGAGATGCCTCGCCACAGGTCAGAGATGACAGCAGGGCAGTAAAGGAAATTATGCAACAAGAAATTCTGTCTTTCAGGCCAAAATCAGCCTCTGACTGAAACAGGTGATGGGAAACTCACAACATTTTCATGAGGGAAGGGACCTCAGACCCTCACTGGAGCTTCTGCTCAAGCCCAGAGAGCGATGACAGTGAGGGCACAGCAGGGCCTGCCCATCTCAACCAGACACTCAGTTAAAAAAACAACCAAAAAGCCACATCCCTTGTGGCTTGTCGTTGTTCTTGTCAGGAATTCTGCTCCTTCCCTCCCCTGAAAGCCCTCCTGAACAGAAAAGACCCTCCAACCCAACCCTGAGCCACACAGACTTTTTTGTCTGATTTTGTCACAGTTTGGGTTTCAAATCTATTTCACCAGGCAAGGTCCCCAGTATTATTTCATTTTCAGAATGAAGTTTACACAGTGAATTCAGGTGGTTAACATCAAAATTCAGTCCTACAGCAGGCAATTTATGGCCTATTTCATTATCTACTCCACTGAATAAAGAGCAGTAACATTTGAAATGTTTTAAGTGGCTGAGCTTTGTTCCAAATGAAAGGCTGGCTTGGGAGAGAACGCAGGAAACAAAGCACCAAGAGGGAAATATTTCTTTTTGCCATGGTATTTCAGTAAAATAAGGTGCCAGTCAATCACTTTCTCAGTATTATACATTTATGCAAATTGCACACCCACACGAGGGTTTTTTTGAGCTGCTGAGGAAGTGGCAGCAGCAGAGCCAGCTCAGCTCCCTGCCTGCACCCAGAGCCCCGACCAGACACACGGCCTTGGCGAGTCCTTGGAAAGCTGAACCCCAGTGCAACTCCAGGTTGTCCCCCAGCAGGGCTTTGCTGCCTCTAGGACAGCTCCATGGGCAGCAGGAAGCTTCTCACACAGAAATAGCTGCTGGAGTCACTCGTTCCGTGGGGTCACAGCACAGGGGTTGCACAACCCTCCGACTGCCTGACGTGGCTTCACACCCCAAACCCGGCGCAGAGGGGACAGGAAGGGCAGTGAAAGGCTGGGATGAACTGTGTGACTGTCACCTCTTTGGTAACACCAACAACACAGCTCGTGCACCAGCACTGGCCCTGCCCTGACACCACGGAACCTCAGTATTTAGTTTTACAAACAAAAAGAAACATCCTGTTCACAAACGACACGGGAGTGGTGGCCAAGTGCTAAATTAAATGCTGCTGTTTAAATGATCAGCAGTTCATCCCCCAGGTCTGATCCCAAACTTCACGGGATCCACCATGGCACCAGTGATGGAAGGCTACCAAATGTTGTAACTGCATTTGGACTAATATTCCAACTAATGACACAGAGAATTAGTTATGATAACCATTCCCAGTGCAGACACAGGCAGACTGCAAACTCCACTAATTCACTGACACAGGCACACAAACCAGAACGCTCAGGGCTGCAGAGACAGGACAGATCACAGGGCTACTGGTAAAACAAACACCATAGAAACAACACCGGAGAAAAGAAATAAAATTAAAACCTCAGCATTATCCAATTCAATGGTAATCTGCCGGGAAAGAAAGAAGGGGAAGAATTGAAAGCAAGGATTAGTAAGAGAAGTTAGACAGATTTCACGTTAGGATCTTTATAAATCATTTAACGCTGCTTAAAGGCTACAAGCCAACACTATATTTTACAGTGGGCATGAGGAACATCTGCCAGCACCCGGGTAGGGAACAGACACTGCTGGGAATGCTGTGCCAGGGAGCTTGGGAGGCAGGATGTGCCCCGGCTTTGTTCCTGTGCCAAAGCACGCGGGCTGGCTGACAGGGAGCCAAGGCTTTCACCCCTGGGCACGGGAGCTGTCACGAGCAGGAGCTGGGAGAGCAGCGGGAGGGCAGGGGCTGCAGCTCCACCTCAGGCAGGAGAAAGGGAGTTTTAACATGCAGAACTGAGGCAAGTCAGCTGGTAGGCACCCGGAGAGACGAGCATGAATGACATGTTTCAGCAAAGTAAAAAACTTGGGTCTAGCCTACACTGTCAATGTAGTGCAGTTTTGTGCCTATTAACTACTCCACAGTCTGCTCCCCGTCACTGAGGCATCCTGAGCACGTGCCAAGAGAGGAATCTTCAGCAGTATGTAAAATTTGGAGCCTTCCCACAGGCTTCTGTACATCTGTGCTCTCCCCACGGGTTTTGCATGCTGCAGGAGCCCCAGCTGTGGGCCAAGGCTCTCACTCCAGCAGCACACACCGTGCTCCCCACCCACGCCAGGGACACGTGCACGGGCCAGCAGGGAGAGGCACTTATCGCTGGGGCTGCAAGATTAGGCAGGAGAGGAGGGGCACTGGGCTTATGTAATTCAGGTTGTTCCAGAGAGCACCACATGGGATTGCAGCACAATCACAGGCCATGCCAAACCTCCACAGCGCTCTGCTGCTCAACACAGCTTTGGAGGGGCTTGCCAGCTCTGGCAGACAGGGACAGCACAAGGGGGGACTGAGGGAAGGCTTACAGTAGATGTTGGGAAGAAATTCTTTCCTCAGAGGGTGGGCAGGCCCTGGCACAGGGTGCCCAGAGAAGCTGTGTCTGCCCCATCCCCTGGGAGTGTCCAAGGGCAGGTTGGATGGGGGTTTAGAGCACCCTGAGCTAGTGGAAGGTGTCCCTGCCCATGGAATGAGGTGTTCTTTAAAGTACCTTCAAACTCAAACCATTCCATGATTCTGTGCCCAGCTGACCTACAAACTATACTCTTGTAAGAGATCAATATGCTGGTCACAAGGGTAAGTTTTGTCACCTTTATGTATGGAACCCACCCTCATGCAAGGACTCCAGGAATTAGAATGGGCACATAAGAGGTTTTTCCCTTTTTTTTTTCCTTCTGTTACACTCTGGAATGATTTTAAAAACAAAAGGTATTGCCTTTTAGGTAGTGCCTAAATTCAGTTCTGTGAGTCACAAGGGAGAATAAATCCGATTTCACTGCTCAGAGCCAGACAGCAAAAGCTGATCTACTACTACTCCCAGTCTATCTGTGAGCAATCAGCTGCTTTTTCAGACTTGGAAATCCACTTCACAGGCAGCATGTTCTGATCCCTTATGTAACTGAGCTACTGCTTCAGGAATTAATGCATTTGCCACACTTAGAAGATTTTCAGCATCCTGTGGGGTTCTCCATGGTCTGAGTGGTGCATGTGAACTGCAGCTTCTAGAAACACTGCTTCATCCAATTTGGGTGAATAAAGTCTAAAGACTCTTGGAAATTCATCTCTATTTAGGAAAATCCAAGTGGCAGATTGCATTTAAGAAAAGCCCTCAGAGCTCTCATGTGGGTCTCATTGGTGGATAGTGTATGTATAGTGCACATCATCCACTGTTTGTATAACTTAGGGTGACCTTGGACAGTGTCTCCTGCCTGCCTTTAACAAGAGAACAGGCACTGATGTGCTAACAAAGTGTAAAATTTAATTTATGGTTACACTTAATCTCTTACACCCCCAGCCTTGGGCAAAAGAAGTACCAGCACCCTGCAGTCATCAGGGGATCACCCAGCCCAGCTCCCCTTCCCAGGAGCTGCCCCGGCCAGGCCAGATGTCTCAGTGAAGGGACCTCGGGGACAGGACAGAAGGTCCCCACAGGGCTTCACCTTGTGCTGTGATGACCCAGCACAGGATTCTGCCACTTCAGCAGAGAAGGCCAAAGCTGACACCTGCAGTTGCTGCCCGTCCTTGCTGACCCTGCCTCCCTCCTCACCCCCTGTGGATGTGCTGCCTCCCTGCAGCCCGTTAGGGCATTCCTGCGAGTCAATCAGTTTATTCCAGAATACTGCCACTGCAAAAGGAAAGAATCCCCAGGCAGGGGCAGAGCAGGAGCTGGCTGGGCTCTGGCAGCAGAGAGGCAGCACGTGGGAAGAGCGTCCCTGACAGGGCAGGGAGCACACCCTCGGCCATCCCAACCCTTGGGGCATTTTCCTGGGAGTCTCCTGCTGCCCTGGCACTGCCATGTGCTCTCTGGGTGTGCTGGGCTCCAGCCCACACACGTGCACACCCATATGTGCCAGGCTCCCTCCCCAGGCCCTGGGCTCTGCTGCCCCTGCCCTGGCTCCACAGCAGCAGTTCTGCTCCTGCAGACATCCCAGCTGGCCAGGAGGCTGCAGGTTCCCCTGCCTTTGGAGCATCTCCCTGCCTCGCTCTGCTACACACAATTATTGCTGCCATGAAACTCTCCTCTCTGAAGTTTTGGCCTTTTTTCTGTGAGTCAAGCACTAGACAACAACTCCAAACCAACTCCACAGGAGAACTGGACATGACCACCACCTGCTCCAGGTGCACTGAGTGTCCTCCCACATCACTGCTTCCCCCACTCCCAGTTGCTCCCCAACCCCTTCACTGGGGGTGGATTCCTCTGTACCTACTGTGTGGCATGGGAAGAACCTCAGCTGATTACAATTCCACGAGATAATCTCCAAAGCCTAGTCTCAGCTGACTGGAGCAATGTCTAGACACACAAACATATGGGTGCATACACACTCTCCTGATGTAAATAAAGAACAGGTCTGTGCATATAGACAAATGTTCTCCTCAACCAAAGGAGTTGTATGTAGGAAAGGGAAAGAAAAAAAAATGGGTGGGTGTACAGATAGTTTCCATCTATAATTCACAACAAGATTACTCAGTTGTTTACAAACTCAAATAAACTACAAAATACTCTCTTGTTGCAGGGTTACAAGACCTGGTGAAGAGCCACCTAGACCCAGAAAGCAGATAAAGGGGTTATATCCTTCATAAAAAAGGTAGCAAAATTGATTTTTTGGAGCGCCAGCAACTACAGGAATTAGACTTAAACTCACCAGTCTCACATGGAAGAGCAATAGAAACAAGCTTAGCTTCAAATATGATTTGAAAGGCATTAGTTGACTGAAAATGTTTTGTTCCTGCTCCAGCCCAGAAGTGCTTACACTCACAAAACAGCTGAAAGAGCAGGAATTTTGTTTTCCTTTAGTGAACAAAGCCAGTGTTTAACACAGAGTGAGGGACTGTAAACACATTACCTTTTCTCCATAGCCTCTATCTTTGGTCATCATTTCCCTGAGCGTCTGCAATACCTTAATACACAGTTTCTCCTCATTCTCCTCCAGCAGCTGTTTTGTGTGCTTAATTAACCTGAAAAAAACCAATCAATCACAGCTCAGGTTAGTGCTAATATTCAAAAAATGGGGTAAATATGCATGATTATCTTGACTGGTTTATGCTGCAGACAAGTTTTATTATCACACCATTACACAACCCTTCTGGGAGCAGTCTCTTCACAGCAACACTTGACCAGTTTCCAGGGGAGCTGTGAAGGAACCTGCAGGCCTGGGCAGGACAGCCCAAAACACCCCCTGACTCCAGGCAGCAAGGACTCAGTGGGCTTTAGGATAAGCACTGAACAGGAAAAACTCTGTATCACATGTAACTCCATGGGTAAGATCCATATTGAGTGCCTTGGATAGTGCAATCCAAAACCATCCCACCCAGCAGTTGGTCCCACTCAGTACTCAGTTTCCACAAAGCCTGTACAAAACCCACCCTTCCAAGAGGTGACCAGAGAAGCTGGTTCTGCTCAAACTGCCCTCTAAATGACCCTGTAAATCTTTCCCTTTCCTTCCCTCTAACTGTGGGTGATGCACATGGCAGCCACTGCTCCTGATGTACTCCCCAGGCAGCTCATAAACATTACTGGGGTGAGGGCAGGTATCAAATAACTGGGACCAGCTCTTTTATACCACTGCTCGTGGCATTTGTATCCTGCAGCAAACAGGCCTTTTTAAGCATCAGCTTTGAGAGAACATCAAACAGTGTTCCCCCCTTCCCATGAGCAATTTGTTCCCCTCCAAGGACAAAGTGCATTTACCATACCACACAATCCTGTGCTTTACAGGTGGTTCTAAGCACGTCAAGCATTTCCCAAGCTGGACATGAGAGCACCATTCCACAGGGGATGGCAAAATTGAAAAAAAGACACATATACCACAAACCCTCCCAACAAGCCAGCGTTCCAAGACAACTTACTTGCAAATGAAACCTCCACTTTCACATTTCCTCCTGGCATCCGTGTTCTCTGGGAAGAGCAGCTCTGGCCTGTGGAGCACATCCACCAGCACTGACAGCTCTGCCTGCACGAGGGGCCGTAGCCGATCCTCCAGGGCTGACACTATGTCCTAAGAGACAACCATGCCCACGTTTGACACAGGGATTAAATGCATGCACATCTAGAGGTAAACTCATCTTACAAACGAGGGAAGGACAAGAGTTTTACAAGAAGACAGACAGGACAATTCAGCCCATCCTGCCTGAATAAACTGAAGAGCAGGGGGCTTGGTCAGAGGGGACTTCCCTTCCCACCTTGCAGTGCCCCTGGGCTCGGGGCAGTACCTGCAGGCGCTCGATGATGTTGCGGTAGTCGCGGGAGGCGGCGAGCACCGAGTCGCGGCGGGCGGCGTTGCGCGCCGTCATGCGCCAGTTCATGGCAGTCTTCTGCACGATGTTGTGTGACTTCAGGAACAGGTTGTTCACCTGGCTGTCCAAGTCCACAGGAATTGCAATGGCTCGGCTCTTGGCTGCAAGGAGTAAAGGCAGGAAGGACTGAGACCCTGAGCCCGCGAACCAACATGAGAACAAGACAAAGCTCTACTTGGGATTCCTTCTACAGTCTCTCCCGGACAGGATGAGAGGAAACTGCCTCATCTTGTGCTAGGGGCAGGTTTAGAGTAGACACTAGGAAAAAACCTTTAGTGGAAAGGGTTGACAAGCATTGGTATAGCTGCCCAGGGAGGTGGTGGGGTCACCATCCCTGGAAGTGCTCAGAAAGACATGTGGATGTGGCACTTGAGGACATGGGTTAGTGGTGAACATGGTGGTGGTGCTGGGTTGACAGTTTGATTTGATGATCCTAGAGGTCTTTCCCAACCTTAATGACTCCATGATTCCATGGGTGCATGTGAAACAAGGCAGTGCTCAGGCCCAGTGCAATGGGTCAGAGCTGAGCAGGATTGTGCTCAAAGGCTTTCCCACCTCGGAGCTGTTTACTGTCTCTCAGGTGTGGGAGGAGGAATCTGTCCCTACACACACACTGCCAACAGCTCGTGCTTGCACACGTGTACACCCACCCCAACGAGCCTGGCCTCAAATCCAGCACAGGATACTCCTCTTGCTACTAAAAGTGGAGCAAACTACAGTGAGGAGTGGCACAAAATTATCTCCCTGCTGCAGAGTTTGGAGGGTGAACAGAGAAAGCCCTTCATGTGACAGTGACACCACCTATTGCTCAACCACAGCCAGCAGCAACACGACCCCGGCTTTGTACACCAGGGCCATGAGTCACCCTCGAGTGACACCTGGGGGAGGGAACCTGCACTTTGTTAATGGAAGGATGAGATGGAAGCAGAAACTGTGGATGGCCATGTCTGAGCAGTCAGTGGTGCTCAGGCCCACTGCTTACCCACATCTGAGAGGACCCGAATGCAGCTCTCCACGGAGGCCTTCTGGCTGGGCATCAGCCAGTTGCAGTGGTACACCCTGAACACCCCTTGCAGCAACTGGACAAACACGGGCTGGCGAGTCTGGAACACAAGGTTAGAGAGAATGACCCTCATCCCACTGAAATGGGTCAGCATCACCTCGAGGTAACCCCCCTTCCCAGCTCCAGCTGGTACTCTCTGCACACCAGTCACTTCTAACTGGTCTGCAGCCACTTGTTGGGCAACTCCAGGTTGTAGCCAGCAAATCTACCACATGGATCACAACTGGATGGGAAGGGTGGGAACCAGTGCTGGAAGGGAAACATGAAATAGGAGCTGCTACAGCATAAAGCCTCCATAATTGAGGCTTGACTAAGCAAAGGAAATAAGCAGCCACCTTCATCTTTTTAATCAGAGCTATCAGCAGCCCTGGCACACAGAGATCCTTCTTTTAGCACTGACCAGCAGCTGACTCAAGAGTCCACAGGAAAATGGCACTTGGCTCCAGGACAGCTCCAGAGTTGAAAACTCATTTCAAGCATTATTAGCTGGTATCTCATTCACTAAGGAGCCAGCTGTGTGATTGTTATTTGCAACACAGGTAGTAGTTAGTGGCAAAGCTACAGCTGCTACGGCCCAGCCAAAACCGAGGTGTGGTTCTCAGCCCTGAATTCCACCAGGTGATCTCCCACTGCACACAGCTGAGCTGCTCCAACACACACTGCCCACGGGCTCTGTTCTTCCATCTCTGCACCAGCACAACAGCAGTGACCAAAACTCCCCAGCTGGTTTTGTACAGTGATTACTTAGCAGAACAATTTATTTTACCTGTAGATTTTAACTATTTCAAGGTGAGAGGGAAGACTCCGTGTTCCTGTGCCTACAAGCTATGGAATGCTTCTATCAGCTAAGGGATCTACACCACAGTGCAAAGACTACAGGACTTAGGAACCAGTGAAAAAAATACCTCTTTTATTCTGGTCAACAGTAATGCCTGTTAGTAAGAAAGAAGTGGAGTTAGAGGAAAAAGATAAATCTATTAGGTAATTAAAACTACTAGATCAATTAATCAAACACTATTATGAAAGGTACAAAAGAAGAACCAAAATTCAAGCCCCCAAAACTGCTAAGAGGCAAAGACCTATTACCCTTTCTGGAAGTAAGTCAAACAGCAAAACTATGGCAGACAACAGCATTCACCAAGGGCTCTGAAAATACCTGCATGTTTGCATTTAAACCACCCACAGATGCCTTTCAGCTCCTGCTTAAAGACATTTCGGTCTTAAAAAGCTTCCAAGGCATTTCATTTGCCTAAACTAGGTCAATAAATCAAATAGGAAATTTACTCCACATTCCTCATGTCTCCAACTCCACTTGGGAAGGAAAGTCTTGGGCAGCAGCCACGCCAGGAGGCAAAAAGTGCTTGCTAAAGAGGCATTATGGGCAGCTGTTCTTTGCAAAGACATTTATGTTCTCTTAATTTTATATTAGTTGAACCACATGACAGATGTACAAGGTGTTCCCTGAACAAGCAAGGCTGGTCCTGACTCGAGGGAGGTACAATCTCAGTTAAACAAGCCATGACATGAAGGAGCAGGAGACAGGAGGAGGCTTGCACGGGAAGGAACAAGATGACAAGGAGGGACTGGCCCAAAGGAGAGAGGCCACATCCCTCATCTGTGGAGACAAGGCATGGGATCAGGCAGCAGGGGCTGCAGCATCTCAGGTGGGAGAGAAAATCCCACCTGGAGGAGGGATGGACACCAGCCAGGAGGTCCAACTGTCCACCTCAGATATTACAATCCCTGGGGATGGGCAAGAGTCTTAACAGGCAGAAAAAGGGAGAAAAACAACTTTTAACTTTCAAGATGTAGAAGAAAGATGAATCTAGGACAAGACACATCTATCAACTGAGATGGGAAAAGAGGTGAGCTAAGTGACTTCATCCTGCTAGACAGAGGGGGAGATGGAGATGCTAAGGAAAAACTGCTGATAGAACATTAACAGATGGCTAAAATAGGATGGCAAGAAGTGTGTTTAAATGTTGTGCACTCAGAGATGACAACCAAGAGTGGGACAGCCCAGGTACATGGTACAGAGGGAAGAAAGAAGGGCAGAGCCCCAAGGACAAGGTGAACAATTTCAATTTCTCCTTTCTTTGATGAAGTTTCAACAAACGAGGGTGATACACAAGAACACCTCAAGTCACATGAGGAGCAAATCAGCTGCTGTACTGCTTAGACTTACTTGAGGTGAGACACAACCCTAATGAAGCTGCTCAGCCCAAACACTTGGACAAGACTCACCCAGGAGGACACAACACTGGCACAGGGTGCCCGCCCAGAGAAGCTGTGGCTGCCCCAGCCCTGGGAGTGTCCAAGGCCACGTTGGACGGGGCTTGGAGCAACCTGGGCTGGTGGAAGGTGTTCCTGCCACGGCAGGGGGTTGGACCTGGATGGGCTTTAAGGTCCCTTTCAACCCAAACCATTCCATGATACTGTGACACCCAGAAACTCTCTCCAAATGACCCATATTGGTTGTGGTGGGAGCACAGAGTTGAATGCATTAATGAAGGAAAGCAACACTTCAGCTCCTCTAGAACATTTGTACTCTGATCTACAAATCTTTCCATTTCTACAGTGAAAGGTCACAAGGAACAGTCAAATATTTGCTCCCCATTACAACACGTTTCTTTTGAACTGGAAAATGGCACTGAAGTGGAATGAACTGAACTGCCTTGGCAGCATGATTTCCCTTTTCTGTCTCTGCATTTTCCTACCTGGAGGGTTGTGCTCTGGTCAGAGAAGGGGGAGCTGAAGAAAGTGGTGACAATGCTCATCACGATCTCCGTCACGTACTTCTCCAGGATGGAGTCTGCATGCTTCCTGTCGCTGGTGTTGTTACAGGCCTGCAGGACAAACCACCCTTAGCTCAGCAGCAGCTCTCCAAGGCAGATGAACCACCCTTACTCACTTGGTTTCACAGTGTTCCAGCCTCAGCAATTCCCTGCCACACTGACATTAAGGACTCTGGAGCTCCAGCACCCACAAGAGCAAAGCCAAGGGTGTTATGGCACAAGGTGCTGGCACAGAGCACCTCTGAGGGGAGGGAAAAAACCACAGTGCCTTGGAGGAGAGCAGGAGTGGGGCAGGGAGGACTGAGGTGTAATGCTTTTGGATGGGGAAATACTTGGAATCCCAGGCAAAAAGCCATATGGCCAAAGAAATGCCAAGCTCGGAAGAAATCTGCCCTGGCCTGCCAGAAAGTGTTGCTCAGGAAGGAGCTCAGTGATCCTGGCCAGAGTAAGCAAACCAGGTGGCAGGACAGAAAGGCACTGGGCAAAGGAGCAGGGCGTGGGGCTTCACTGAGCTTTGGGGTGGCTGGCTTTTTTCTTTGAAAAAGGAAAATATTTGTGTGTTCCATGGAACATGACTAATGAAATCCACAGGCACAAGGGAAAGAAGGCACACATAAATTTGCAGGAACACAGAATTCAGGGAACTTATTGCCTTGATGTGTCTTATTCTTACTGTTCTACATTAAACAGGCTCTTCTGAGCTTTCTGAACTCAGTTCCTTCATACGGATACATTACCCGACAGATGTCAACCAGGAAGTTCTCAAACAGCTTCCACATATGATTACTGGTGTAAATCTCTTTCATTTCTACTTCTGTGTCCACATAGCAGTGGTTCAAGAAGTTGATGTAGGCTATTTTGACCTAAAAGTAGAGGAAAAAAATTAATAAAGAATGAAAACCTGAATGGTGGTATGAATGAATATAATGGCACTTTAAAACTGCTACATCAGTAATTTGGAATTCTACTCCTTCCTTTTCTTTAACCACTGGTGAAATTTAATGCCATGAATAGCAAGACACCATCCAATGAAAAGCCACCAGGATTACTGCAGACAAAACGTCAGCATGGTAATAATTTCCAGACCTGCAGAACCATCTGCTCGAGGTTAGCAGCACATCCATAAACCTCTCTGCCTCAAAAACCTTACAAAATAACCAAGTACAGCATCACATTCCCATTTTAAGGGTAAGGAGTAAGTATAAAAGCATTTCACTTCACTATCCAGATTGACTGGGGGTGCTGACAGCAGAAGCAGGGAACAAATCCAGTTTCCCAGCTCACTGCCCACCTGCACCACCCCCTTCCCAGGCCAGACTCAGCAATATCAAACCCCTCTGACCCAAAATCAGCACACTGCAAATAGAAATAGGCCAGCTCCCCCAGAAAGCCCTCACCTCAGGAATGCAATCCTCGTGGGTCACCACCCTAACAATATCATCCAGAGGGAGGAGGGAGTTGCATTTGATTTCTGTGTAGACGTTTTTGCCCTCAGTGCACACAGCAAGCAGCTCCACCAAGTGGATGTGGTACATGAGGGGGCTGTTCTCGTCCATCCGATCCCTCTCTGACCTCATCATCTGCACCAGGGTCTGGAAGGAGGCTCTGTCATTGTAGAACACCAGCACATCTTCTCCTGCATTCACCAGCTGCCAAGGAAAGAGAACATTCCATCAGCACACAGAGCCTGGCATGCCCCCACAGCATCACCCCCCACCCCCAACCTGGGGCTGCAAATCCCCTTGAGCTGCTCTTTAGACCCTGAAAAAGGAGCACAGCCCACCAGGTCAGCTGGGCACGGCTCCTGTGCTGCTTTCACAGAGACAGGACACGAACAGGACATTTTCTCCTAAAGAATTTACCACTTCTGAACTGCTGAAGAAGTTCAAAGTCAGTCCAGCTGCCTGCTTAGACAGAAGCTGTGCCAAGAAACTTGTGACTTTCCATTGTGCTGTTTTATTTCATGTTCTGTTGCCTCAGTTGACTTTTCAATGCAGCTGTGGGCAGCTCTGTGCTGGTCAGAGAACTGCCCCGGGGCACAGGCATGGCAGGGCTCAGGGCTCACTCCTTCCACCCCCCCTGAACAAGCACCATCCATCTTCCAAGGCACAAAGTGACATGTTAAGTCACACACTGGAGATTTCCATCAGCTTCACATCTGACACCTGGCTGGCCACGATTTCAGAGCAACTCAGACCTCCTGCAAGCCCAGGAAGGGAAGGAGAACAAGTAAAGTGCCCCAGGCTGGGCACTGCTGAGCTCTCAGCTGGAGGGATCCTGGGCTGTCCTCCCACAGCCTTTGGAAAAACAGCAGAATAAAAGGCAGAAGGAAACCCTCAGGGCAGCCCCCTTTGCTCAGCAACTGCTGACCCTCATGGGAGCTGAGCACTTCACAAACTCCACTGTGTGTTGAGAAGCTCATGAATCTGTTTTTGAGCGGAACAGCAAAATCTGGAACATTTTCCATCAATCCAGCAGGACTGATGCACAAAAGCCAGCCTTGACAAATCTGATCCTGGGGCTCCCCCTGCTGAGGAGGCCAAAACATCCCATGAGATGTATAAATACACTGTCATGGATCACATCCAATATCCCACTTTCTGGCAGTTATTCACCCTTCTCTTACCTCTCCCTTCGCCCCTGGCACTCCGATGTCCCAGTTACCTCCACACCTAAAGAACATCCTCATCCTTTCCCCCTTTCAGCACTTAAAACAGCTGAATAAGTACATCTTGCTAAGACTATTTACAAGGGCCTGGAGTGACAAGGGGGAACGGCTTCAAACAGAAAGATTAGATATTAGGAAAAATATGAGTGGGCAGGCCCTGGCACAGGGTGCCCAGAGAAGCTGTGGCTGTCCCAGCCCTGGAAGTGCCCAAGGCCAGGTTGGAGCAACCTGGGCTGGTGGAAGGTGACCCTGCCCATGGCAGGAGGTGACATTGAGTGGGCTTTAAGGTCCCTTTCAACCCAAACCATTCTGTGATTGCATAAAAAAATACCCATCAAAATACTATCATGGTAAAATTCTTCTGCATTACTGATCTTAAAATGAAATTAATTCTCTTCAAGCCAATTTTTCTAGAGAAAGGCACCTTTTCTTCATAATCCCACCCATGTGCTGCTGTGCACAAGCCTGGGAACTAACTTGTGTCACTAATGATCAACCACTCGTTATACCTGTGAGTCAGGAGCTCAGAAAGCTTTTGGTCACAAAAAGCCTGAGCTTCCTGGGAGCTGTTTGCTCTTTTTGCATGGTGAGAGCTCACTGGCAGCTTCTTGGCAGTCCCCGCAGCGAGAGGATCAATTTGTCATGTTCACCAACTGCTATGTGAAAACTTCTGTTCAGGCCCTGCAAATCCCTGCAGCTCTCACCTCAGCCATTACCATATCTTGGCATTTCTTAATGAATTTCCCCTCTGCCTTGACGATTGTCTGCAGGAACTTGATGTACTGAACGTTCCTGCCGTGGGTCTCGATGCAGTGCACAAAGTGCTGAACGACGCGCTCGTTGATCTCGCTGCACAGCTGGAAGTTGTTCATGAAAATGTGCTGCATTGTCACTGCCTCCAGAATCTGAGGGATGAAGGCAAGAAGGAAATCAGAAAATAAACAACCCACCAGGCCCCCCCCTGAGGTCAGGATAAAGCCAACACTCCTGCAGGGTGCAGGGCTGGAGGACCTTTCCTGAGGACCTCATCTTTCAACACCACAGCTCCTATGTCAGCCTATTTTTCACTCCACTTCAACTTCTTGAACTTTCTACACTGAAATGGCCCTAAACAAACATCTTGCCAACTTTCAAGACTTTAGAATGAAAACAAAATGTAACCTCTTCAATCAGTCTTGCATCAGAACAGCTCCAGAGGCATGGCCAAGGACAATCCAGTCCCTTTCCCTGCTAGAGCAAAAAATAAATCATGGCCTGAGGTTATTCTTACCCCTGGGTTAAGGAACAGGTTTATGTGCTTGTGTAGCAAGGCCTGGTTCTGTTGGTTCCCAGCGCAGAAGTTCTGTAAAAACTCATGTGCAAGCTTCATTATCTCCTGCATCCTCGTGTCTTCAGCCTGGGGTTGCATGACAAACAAGAAGGGGTTAACAGGAATCCAAAGGTTCACCTTCAGGTGAGCCCTGGCTGAGCCACAGCTCCAGCCCTGCAAGGGAACTGTCACGTCTCTCACACCCTGAAGAAAAACAAACCTCCACCCAGTCCACAGACATTCAGGATGAGCTTGGCCCCTTCCACAGTTCTGAGGATCGTCAAAAATAAAGTCCGTAATAGAAATTACAGTAGTTTATTCTCTAAAACTGCCTACTCCATGGCCAGGCCTGCCAGCAACGTGCTTTAGTCACTTCTACACATCTGAACAGAGCAGCACGTTGGCCAAGCCACACATCATCATCTCGGGCTGCCCAGGAGCTCTGCCACGTTCCACTGCACAACACAGGGACAGCTCATGGCAAAGGACACACGGAAAGTTGTCTCTGCACCAGTTCAGCCCCGTTTCTGTTTACTGGAACCTGCACACTACTTGCACACTTCCAAGTACTGCTGAGGAACTGGTGCCTCTCCTCTGACATCAGTGTGGATTCCCAACCCACAGATGGCTGAAGATGCCGTTTGGAAAATCAGTGTCTGTTTTTATTTTTAAGGAATTTCATGTATTTTCCAAGGGTGAAACCCCTTCAACACTGCTTGTCCAATGCACATTCACATGTATGAGACAGAAAGGGGACAAGAAGATGCTGGAGGGTGTTTTTGCTGCCTATTTTTTAGCAAAATATGAAGCAAGAAACCATGAGACTTAACATTAATCAACACTACTGTCCAGAATTACTGGTTCTCAGAAACTTGTAGAGTTTGGAACAGAGGATGGCAGAGTGACCAGGAAAACTTCTCACCTCTGCACTGATAAGTACCTGTCACCTGTGATTAATGGGCAGCCAATGTGATGAACTTGGGCTGTGCTGCATCAGCACAACAAGGGGCTGTGCAGGCTCCAACCAGACACAGCTCAGCCCCAGGGGGCTCCAAACCCAGTCTAACTATTGGGCAAATCTGATAAACTCCATGGGGACCAGGCACCCTCGTTCCCCATGGGGTTGCCAGGATGGTGGTCCTACAGCTGCCTCACAGCAACAACCTGATCTGGATTCCACAGCCCACCTTCAGGGCAGCATAGACCTCCCATGGAAAGCTCAGAGTGGAGCCCTGCTCTTACTCTGAGCTATGATGGACAAATACTTGTTCAGCAAAGAGAGCATAACTGTATATTCAAACATACAGAGCTTGTCTGAGCTCCCCAAAGTGTGGGCACTGAGGCCACATAAACCAGCCCCCGTGGATCCAGCACATTCCAACATATCCAAGACTCAGAGGAGGCACTAAAAGCCTATCAAGAAGACAGGAAGCAAGGAGACAGCACCTTCTCATAGGGTATCTGCAGCAGCTCCAGCACCACGGCGTGCGCCCCCATGTTCCTCAGGAGCCGCTGCTGCTGCTTCCTGCTCTTCCTCCCCGAGGCGCCCTCCTGCACGCAGAGCTTGCTGAGCCGCAGCAGGATCTGCAGAGACACTGCCATTAGAGCCCACGCCTGGCTCTGCTGCCACAGCGTGCCAGCTCCCAGAGAGCAGAACACGGAACAGCTCCTCTGCAGGAGCACAGCGGCTCCAGGCAGCACCTCATGGCCCAGGCTCCATCCACGGCATCTCACTAGGGCTGGTGGGCTTGGCTGCTCCTGGTGGGTCCCTTCCAACCCTGGATACTCCGTGATGCTATGCTCCTGCAGAACTCAGCCATGTCCAGTGAACCCAGCGCAGGCTGCACACACAGACCTCCAGCTCACACCACACCAGCGCCAACACACGCTCCTGGTCTGCTCTTTTCTACATTAAACCTCAACATCTCGGTGAGTGTGAGTGCCAGGTACTCAGGACAGGGCAAATTAAATGGCTTCTCACCCTGCTCACTGCCTTTGTAGTCTTTAACAATAAAAATATTGTGTTACCATTGAAACAGCAGCAAAACGTCCTTTCTCACTAATCCATCCTTAAGGAAAGAATACACACGTTGTGCTTATTATATCCTGGCTTCCCATTCAAGCTGGGATGCGTTATTACTCAGCAAATAGTTTCCACAATGGCACAGTGACTCAGACTTTCCTGGGTGCCTCCCTCTGACTGCAGCTCTCCAGAGCTCTGTTACTCATTTACACTGCCAGGGAACTATCAAGAAGCAAAGTTTTACCTCTTTTACTACCCGGTAGTTGTAGCTGCTAGTACTTTCAGGCTTTTGGGACTTGCTGTGACCTTCCTGAGGATAAAATCAGACAATTTATTAGTAGCTTATACTACTGCCTCCATGAAGGCTACAATTACCGTTCTAGGACAGCGCCCGCTCTCCTCCTGGGAAGGACTGTCATCCTCCAGCTCTGACAGTCTCAGAAAAACACACAGAATTATCCTGTCAAGTCACATTGACCACTATAACACAAAATAAAGTGGGGGTGGGATGATTTCAGGGACAGCAACTTCCTCTCCTTTCCTCTGCCTGGCACATTCTGTCTCTAATCAAGTCTCCCCCCGACAATATACTTTCTCTTCCTCTCTATATTATTAAACTGTCACTGCACAGATAGCAGGAAATGCTTCCCAGGACTCTGCACAAGAAAAGCAACGAGTAAATTGCTTGTCTTTACTTCCAACAATACACGTTCATAACTGCAGGACTGCTCCTTGAAATTCCCTCACCCGGTCTTGTCTATTTGATTGCAAATGACACGGAGGCAAACGGTGTGTAATGAGTTCCCAGTCAGATGTACATGTCAGGAAAGCCCTGCATTATCTGGTACAGGTAAAGCACAGTTCTGTTGTGTCATTTATCAGTGCCACGACTCAAAAGGCATCACCTGAGCAGTTCACAGCTCTGCCCTCACCTTCCTCGAGGTACTTTTGACTGGACAAATCCCCTGAGCCTGGTCAGTGCTGCAAGGACAGAACTGGGGAGCCAGAGCAAACCCAAACCAGCCCTGTTAGACCCTACAGGTGACACCTCAGTGGCTGCTCAGCCTTAGCACTCCCCACTTGACATCCACCAGCTCAAGTTCTCCCTTTACTCTGCCTTAACCTCAGAGTACACAGCCAGCCTCCCCAGGACACTCAGCGTGCTGGGAAGCCGGGCTTTGTCACCTTTCTGACCACAGCTACACCCCCAGAACCCCCACAGGTGACTTGGCACCAACACAGCCTAGTTACCTCTTTCTTCTTGTGCTCGTTTTCACCTGGCACACTGTCCATGGCCTCGTCAGGACCTTGGCCTTTGTACACCCACAGCTCCGACTTCTCCACTATTGACCTCAGCTGGTCCAAGTCTTGCTTGATCTGCTTGTAGTTGTCAACATCTTGGCTGGTAACAAGCAGTTGAACCTTACATGAATGCAATCCATTAGTTGCACAAAAAGGGTTGTTTTTAGCTGCAATGTACACATTCAGATGAGAAATAACCCTTAAATCACACACATACCTGCTTGAAAGCTTGAAGGACTTCCTGTCTCTGGCTGAAGTGCCTGAAGAGGAGCTGCAGTGCCCCGGACACCAGAGGAGGATAATCGTGCATGGTTAAATGCAACAGAACACGGAGAAACGTTCTGCCACCGTGATCATCCAAATCCAGGGGGGTGTTCTCCTCACTGAAAACAGAGTGCAGAGTTAACTGTGTGTCCCAGCAGGTCCTTAAGCCACTGAGCAGGAGGAAAACCTTTTTTTTTTTAACTTTTAAATAAGGAAGAACTTTATCAAATCAAATGCTACCTCTTAAGACAGGGTTTTTGGTGTGCTGTTAAGAGGGAGGCTATTCCAGAATCTCACAAATCAGAGTTCACTCAGATTACATTATCCAATTTACATTTTTGCCAATCCTTGCCGGCACAAACTCTTCCACCTCAGATTTTACTGCACCACTGAGCTTAGATGCCCTAATCCTCCCCTTGGCTTGCACTCACACAAGTGGAGCCCTGCCATGATGGCCCTTCTAGCTGAAGGACCCCTGTATCCCTTATCTGTGGTTTTTAGTCCAAATGGACCTTACTTTGAGCTGCATCAAAGCCATTTCAGGAAAGGAAAGCCCAGGTAACTGTGGCAGCTGTTTCCAAGCTTTTCCCAGTCACCACCTCACTTTGAACTGCAATTCCCACTCCTTGGGAGCCCTGCAGCCTAGGCATTCCCAAGACAATCCTCATTAGCACCTGTGAAGAGATACTTTCCTTCCTCCAAAGATCCCTTCAGCTTGTTCTTCAATATGTTCAAAGTCCAGGGCTCCTGAGAACATAAACAAGGCAAATACATGACGTCAGAGTGGCATCAAAGATGCTTTTCCAGCCTAAAAACACTTCAAATGGCAAGTAAGTGGTGATGGAGGTGTAAGCAAGGGGGTCATAACAAGCTGAAAGGGACACTGAGATCACTGAAGCAGCTGCTAAGGTGACATAAGACAATAAATTAACCTGTTCCCAGCTCACATATTAAACTGTGTAATAATTTCAGCAACATCCAGGCTTATTCCTCTCTTGACTATTTTTAAATGACACCAGTGTCATTCCAGCACACTGGTGGGACCTGGTATCATTCTGAGGGGCCATTCACAATAAAAAGCCAAACTTCACCCTGGAGAACTTCTAAAGTAATAAATTCAGCCATAACAGCAATAGAAAGGCCTTTGCATTTCTCACAGTGTAAGGCGTCTTATCACATGGGCATTGACCAATATTCTGAAATAAAAAAATAAAATGGCAAAACAAGACTTGGAGCCTCAATATTTCACAAAAACGTGCAAAGGGGAACAGAAGGGAGCACAGGAATTTTACATCTTGCCAAAAACATGCACCCCCCCTTTCTCCCAAAGTTCAGCCCCATTCTGAAAGCCCACACAGCCCAGAAAGAAAGTCAACACATCCCCTTTGAAGTGAGATCAAGAGACACAGTCCCCTCTCTTTAAAGACCTCACAGCTAATGCACATTTTCCTCATCTTTCTCCTCTGCATCTGGACACACAGCCCCCAAACTGAGGAATGAAAAGTGTTTGATGACTAATAAGCTGTACATTCAAAGTGCAGTTATCCTTACATGGCACAGGTCCTACCTACAGGATACCTTTCTCCCTGGAAAGTGCTACCCCAGCTGACACCCCCCAGTGACCCAGCCCACCACTCTGCTTCCAGTTCAGAACAGCACTGGACATGACAAGCTCCTCCCCAGCAGCTCCAAGGCACAGACACCTCCAGAGGTCTTGCCTGTCTACAAGACCTTTGCAAAAGACAAAATTTGGGTGGGTAGAAATACAAGGCCAAGGGGAAGGGATGGAGAAAAATCACATTACTCTGGGAACCATTTTCCTTCATCCAGAAGCATCAATAGAAGAGATCTGAGGTCGATGACAGATGACCATGACAGTGCTGATTTTTGGGCTTCTCTGAGGGATGTAACTCAGGCTCTTGGTCACACAACACACAGAAACAAGTAGGAGACAGTACAAATAAATCCTGGTATTTGCTTGGAAAATGCTGAAAACATGGAAGTGATCCCTACTCCATTATTCCACCGCAAGCAGGGCACTCTGCTTCAGTGGGACCATTTCTGTGCCAAAGCAAGAACCTGAAACAATTATCCCATCACTCCCTCTAAGATTCCAGAGTCTTCCCTAGCCCACATATTCCCTGCAAAATACCCAACCTGGCACATTAGCTGGCATTTCTTGATTGCTGCTTCCCGTGGGTGACTCGGACATCTGGGCATTGCTTTCATCAAACTCATGTTTGAATATGCAAAGCAGGCAAGAGATCCTGTAGTCCAACCGCACATTCAGAATAAACTGGGGGCACAGAAGTAGTAAAAATGTTGAAATAACGTACCTATTTCCAACCCATTACAATTCACAGACAATGCAGTGCCACCAGCATGCAATATCAGCTAAGCAGAGATGTGGGTTTAACTTGGAGAAGAGTTACCCAGGGTGGGCAGCCCTGGCACAGGGTGCCCAGAGAAGCTGGGGCTGCCCCTGGATCCCTGGAGTGTCCAAGGCCAGGTTGGACGGGGCTTGGAGCATCCTGGGCTGGTGGAAGGTGTCCCTGCCCATGGCAGGGGTGGAACAGGATGGGCTTTGAGGTCCCTTCCAATCCAAACCATTCTGGGATTCTAAGAGGTATGCAAGTGTTGTCTTAAAAATCCCCAGAATTCAGTAATTTTCCCAGTGCTTTCAACGAGCGTGATACACACACATAATAAAACTTATGAGTAAGCTATTCTGGCAGAGCTTTGCTCCCTCATTACTGCCTGCTGCTGGCATTCTCATCCCATGAGCCAGGGAAGGAAAGCAGCATTTCCATCTCCGTTGTGACCCAGCAGGAATCCCACAGACACTCTGCTGTTCTCCGGGGGTGCTGGGGCAGAGGAGCAGGACAGGAGCTGCCAGGAGACAGGCTAGGCTGCTGCCAAACCACAGCTACACCAGTTCAGGTGGGCTGGGCTAGCTGGTGCCAGAGAAACCTCCACCCTCACAGAGACCACCTTCTCCATGGCCTTCTCTTGAGGAATGCCAACAACACTCACAGTTCTTGCAGCTTTCAGGGAAAAGGCTTCATGCCAGTTTTAATAGACCCTGGTAACTGGGGGCATACTGCTACACTGAAATATCCCACTGCACATGCCAGGCCACAGGAGAAGCTGTGGCTTGAAATAAAATTAGCACTGGGGAAATGAAGGATCCAAGCCTCCCCTTGGTGCTGCATCTGCTGCTGGGGGAAGGGCAGGACCCCACCCCACGCTCTGTGCCACCCTCCCACAGGGCATGGGGAAGGAACACCATGGATCTCCTGCTGCTGCCTCACACAGTGCTGCCCACGAGGCTCTTGCAGCATTCTGACCTCCATGAACTCATTACTGAACAGATACAGGACTCCTGCACTCAGGGGGGACACTGCATGTCAGGGCAGCAGTCGTGCAGTAACCTCTAGACCAAGGCAGTGCTGCCGAAAAGGGAACACCCTGTGTGTGTCCCAAGGGCTCAGGAGGGAGCAAGTGAGAAGAGGGAGAGATGGAAGAGCCAGCAAGGCTGGCTAATGTGCATGCTTAAAACACGTGGCAGGCTGATGGCTGTGCAAGGAGGAGTCTTCAGGATGCCCCCCTTCCTTGGGGCACTTGAGACAGCCCCATAGACTCCAAGAAATTGATAAGACAGTACAGTGGAAAACAAGAACTCTGCTTCAAGTCAGATACTTAACATTATCACTGCTAAATATGCAGATGCCCATTGCAAGCTCTTTTCCAATGAGTTGGTTCAGGAAAGGCATCATATTGTCACAGGCAAGTTGAGAGCCACGTGCCTAACAAGGTCACCTCTTGTAATGCTTTACCAGTGTAAGAGGCACATATAAGGCAGGAATACATTAAAAGGCATGAGGACACTGTTAATGCTTAGAGAGAGGACAAGATGCCACATTAATGTGTATTGCTGGTACCTGAAGTATTTCAATGATCTTCAGCTTGGTGTCCATGACCAGGATGTCCTCCTTCTCTGGCTCGCTCTGCTTGACGTTCCCCTCGGGAGCAGCAGCGAGGGGGGTCATGGGCAGGAACCCCCCACCTCGGAGCACCACCTGGGTCATCAGCTCCCCCACTCCATGGATTGACCTCATCACATTGCTCCCTTCAGAGAGGCAAACAGGTTAAGTTAGGAGGCTGTAATGGGGCTGCATTAACAGGGCAAGGACCTCCCGCATCCTACGGAGAGAAATTGTCTCAACATTACACATCCAAATCCCTGGCACAAAGGGAAGCCACAGAAGCTCTGCAGTACTTGGAGAACTCCCTGCCCTCTCCCTCTTCCAGCACAGACATTACTCCACTTTGCAACCAAGCCCTGGACAGAAAGGAGGAGATCTCCAAGCACACCTGCTGGTCCAGGGAGATTGTCCTGCTCTGCTCTGGGGCAGCCTCATCACGAGTCCTGGGGGCAGTTTGGGTGCCAAGGTACAAGAAAGATCTAAAGCTGTTAGAAAGCATCCAAAGGAGGGACCTGGGGATAGGGCAGGGGCTGAGGGCTGTACAAGGGGCAGCTGAGAGCACTTGGCTTGTTCAGCTGGAGCAGAGGACACTGAGGGCAGACCCATGAGGGTCTGCAGCTCCTCCTGAGGGCAGCTCCATCTCTTCTGTGTGAGCAGGGACAGCACCCAGGGAGGGGCTGGAGCTGTGCCAGGGAGGGTCAGGCTGGAGTTCAGGGAAAGGTCCTTCCCCCAGAGGGTGGTGGGCACTGCCCAGGGCAGTGGGCACAGCCCCAAGGCTGCCAGAGCTGCAGGAGGGTTTGGATGATGTTCTGGGGCACAGGTTGGGATTGGTGCAGAGTCCTGGGCAGGGCCAGGAGTGGGACTGATGATCCTTGTGAGTCCCTTCCACCTCCAGATATTCTATGATCCGATGATTCCAACCCACACTGACATTTTGAGATGAACCAGAACCAGCAAGAACTTTCTGCCCATCATTTTCCAGCCTTACCTTTACTTTCCTCGCCTTTTGCCATCTTGGTTATAGGGAAGATGGTAGTGATGTGCACACAGTCTAATATAGCAAGGAGGATTTTGGTTAGTCTGAGGAGGTCACAGAAGTTGTAGAAACCAAAATATATCAGATTTCTGGCTAAGTTAACAACCTACCAAAATAACAATAAAAAGCCTGATTAATACTAAACATTTTGCTATCACAATCAAGTTATTCTTAACACAGTGACAAGATCAAGAACTGGCTGAGAATCCTATTTTATCCCAACATCTGAGAATTTCACAACACTGGCTAGTTCTACATTACATCAAACAGCTTTCTACTTGCCTACTACAAATCCTGCAACACCTGGAATAAAGTCTGTATCTGCAACTGATATTCTACAGCTCCAAAATCAGACCATATTTGTCTCCTTATAGAACAGGGGCAAGACTAGAGGGAATGTACAGATGACTTTTATCATTGTCTTACAAAAAAGATACTATAAAGTTTGCCCACAAGTCCTCCCCATGTACTGCTTCAAGATCCACACAAAAATATCCCATATAGGGCAAATATTTAACACAGCCCCATTATCTGAAGTATGCTCCCTACATTTTTTTGAAGAATGTCATATCTTTTCATAAATTAATGGTTATTTTGGGAAAGCTATTGCATGCACTTGCTACATCTTATGTGCACAGGCTATTGAATAGGTCAGTAAGTCCCAGGCCACTCTTGGTGAGCATTACTATAAGCTCTCTGTGCATGCAGACTCAGTGTTTAGTTCCTGAGGCTATTTATTTCAGTGAGGCTTGACTTTGCAATAACACAGAGCACAGAAAGTAAACAAGGCTGCTACAAATCCAAGACAAACTCACATTCATTAATTGTATTTCAAGAACCATCACTGCAAACTCACTAACTTCCACAAGGAGAAGGATTCCTGTGGAAAGGAGGAGCCAACAGAGGCTCAGCACTCAATCAGTACCTGCCAAACTATCTGGTGTTGAAAAAAGTACCAACATTCCACCAAAAAACAGAAAAGGATAAATCAGAGCTGGATAACTACCTCAAAAGTGAGCTTATTTTTCTCTTTATCAGAGAAAGGGAACCTCTGACAGACCACATCTCTTAAATATTCCTCTACAAATTCCATTGTTTGTGCAAATCTCTCCTTAATTTCATCTTTGGAAGTTCCACTGCTATCATAGCTGAGGAGGGAGAAAAAAGAATAAAACAAAAAGAAAACAAAACAAAACACAACGCTTAGCATGCAAATACACAGGGCTCCTTTCCCCCAAAACAATTTTTCATTGACTTGTCAAAATCTAAGAAAAGTTAAAGGCTGGTAAATAATTTATCTAAATGAGGGAATCAGGACACTGACACCATAATTTCCTGGCTTTTGCCATTTTATCCCATATGCTCATTTTGTACTATTTTAAGATGTCTGAGGAAAAACAAAACAAAACAAAAAAAAACCACACAAAAAAGAAAAGAGAACTTTGTCCCAATAAATAAAAAAAGTAACCTTTATTATGAGAGTGGAAACAATGACAAGGGATGTGCAGCACTGAGGAGGATGGGTGGCCAAGAGGTGCTGACTGGGGATGATATTTTTCCTCCCAATAAAATCAACATACATGCAAAGCAGATATTAATTTTTAATACAAATTCTAGGAATTTTTTTCTCAGTATGTGCAGAGGGAGTTTGAAAAGACAATCCCCACCTTTCACTAACTTATGTTGTCTTGTTTGATCATTTATTGCTGTTGAGCTCCTGCCAGAGCTGAAACCATATAACAAAATTCAAAGTACAGCAAACGTGTATCAGGAGTGGAAAATTCTGCTTGAATTATTAAAATCTGTTAAAGTCATGTAAAACTGTCAGGACTGAGTATTTGGTGGTGGGGTTTAGGTGAGTCTGTTTTGATGTTGCCATGGAAAGCAAAACACCAAAAGCAAAGAGAAAGGACAAGTGATGATCTAAATTACGCTCATGTAGTTTGTGGGTACTTACTCAATTTTAAATGCAAAATATAGCATTACCATTGCTGTGACCACTGCATGTCCTGAAGACAAACCCCGCTGCCTCAGAGCTGACCCCACACACAGCAGGGACACTGGGGTATTTATTTCCTTCTCAGGACCATGTTATGGGCAGGGTTAGTTTATTTTCCTCGTGAACAGGTAGGAATAACCGCCCCTGGTTTGCTCTGAGCCCAGCAGGGGTGCCTTTCCTCCCCAGCCCAGCCCAGCCCAGCCCGCACTCACTCATCGATGGCGATCTCGGAGGGGATCTCGGACCAGAGGCGCGCGTACTTGACGGGGGTCACCTGCTCCTGGGGGTCCCTGTCCACGTGCATGTGCAGCATGAGGCGGCAGAAGGAGGCGCGCAGGTCGTAGGGCAGGTTCTCGTCAGACATGCAGCGCAGGATGAGGTCCACGTCCAGCTGCCCCGAGATCTCGTTGATGGCCAGGTACTGGCGGTCAAGGCACATTCTAGCAAAGAGGTTGAGCTGGTATCTGCAGGGGGGAAAGGAATGAAACTGTTAAAAGTTTGTGTTTGAAGTTTACATTTCAGTCTCCAGTGTAGTAAGGAGTAGAGGATATGGGTATAGTGCTGGTTTATTTATGTGTTAACAGAAATAGTATTATACTTTTCAGGAATACAGCTAATGCTTACTGTGGAAAGAATAAAGTACTTACCAAACAGGAGAAAATGGTATATAATAGAATTAGAACAAAAGGAGATATGATTTTTCCTCATTAAGTATCACAGAATCCCAGAATGGCCTGGGTTGGAAGGGACCTCAAAGCCCACCCAGTGCCAGCCCTGCCATGGGCAGGGACACCTTCCACCAGCCCAGGGTGCTCCAAGCCCCGTCCAACCTGGCCTTGGACACTCCCA
>JAWWEE010000021.1:1514564-1539035 GCA_035221455.1 Xenops minutus
GAGCTCCAGGAGGGTTTGGATGATGCTCTGGGGCACAGGGTGGGATTGTTGGGGTGTCTGTGCAGGGCCAGGGGTTGAACTCAGTGATCCCTGTGTGTCCCTTCCAGGCCAGGACATTCCAGCATTCTGTGACATCTCCACTTCAGGGAACTCTGAGCCCCAAGAGGTGACTGAGATCCCAACCAGGTGACAGCAAGGACTGACCTCTGTGCTGGGCCCAGCCTGAGCTCAGCCCTCACAGTCACCTGTGGCCACACAAAGGGACACAAATTCCACCACTGGCAAGATCAGTTTTAGTACCAAATGACGCCCAAAACATCCATCAATAATTTCTTTCACTGCTGCCTCAGGAGCAGACCCTGCCATGAGTATTTATTAACTCAGGGTTCTGATGGAGAAATCAATGACCCTTAATCAGGCTCTAATTCAGATGAAGTGGTCTTGTCCTTATCTTTTGTGCACAAACAACCCTACATTAGGCAGGACTGGACCTTTGCTCAGTGTTCAATCATTCCCACAGCATGGGTGGGTAAAATGCAGTTATTTGTGAGGTGTTTCATAGATGTTCAAGGAATTAATAATAATAATACATTCATCCAAATCCCATGTCAGCTTGGATCCCTTTATCTCAAAAGGGAAACAGGAGGATTTAAGGGGTCCAAGAATCAGACAAAAAGAACAATTACAGCATGGAAAAAACTTCCAAGTGATGAGAGATTTAAAGGATTTTGATTGTTTATCTAAAAGAAAGCAAATAAATGAAATCATGATGGAAGTTCACAAACTACAAGTGGTCTGCAAAGAGCAAACTTCAACTCACCACATTTGTTAACACAAGCCCAAGGGCATTCCCTGAAACCCACAGGAGACAAATCACGATGGCAAGAACAGCTGAAACTTTCACCCAAACCTCCACTGACCTGGGGAATTCCATACACAGAAACTCAGCCCCTGACAGGGGTCAAAGGGAGATACACGTAAGAATACTCAGAATTTAAATTTACCCAAACCTCTAATAGTTCAGGGGGATGGAAAGCTTTCCCTGGAGACAGGTTATCCTCATGCCAAGAGGTTTGATTGCCTTTCAAGCCTTACTGGTGGGAGTGTTCCCACTGCATCACTTCCATTTTGGTTCTTCATGGAATCCCAGAATGGTTTGGGTTGGAAGGGACCTCAAAGTTCATCTCATTCCACCCCAAGCCATGGACAGGGACACCTTCCATGGGCAGGAACACCTTCCACCAGGTCAGACTGTCAGAAGCCCCATCCAGCCTGGCATCATCATCATCCAACCTTCCCCATCACCTCTAGCTCACAGCAGAGGGTCACCTCAGGTGCCAACTCCTGCTCACAAGTGCTGGGAATGAACAGAAACCATTGTTTTGGCTGCTTTGCTACTGAATCCCACTTTTATGGGGACCACTCGGAGAAAAGCTGCCCAGAGCTCGCTCCTCTCTGGCCCCCAGACTGCACAATGCCTGATGCTCCACCTGCCCTTTAACCCTGGATCCTGCCCTTCCCCTCTCTCACCCAGCTCCCTCCTGGAGCCCTGGCTGGCCCTTGGCTGCCATGGAGGCTCCCAAGTCCCCCCAGCAGGGACACAACCCGACACTCATGTCCAAGACACCCAGAGCCAGCAGGACAGGAAAGGAGTTTTCCCACTAGCTGGGGTGGGTTTGGCACCGAGCCCACCCTGTAAGCACTGACTCAACAGGAAAATATTGAGGGAAGAAAAGAAACCCCTTGATTAGAACACTTTTAAAAGAGGCTGCCTGGAATGTTCTCCTTCCCCTCTTATCTGCCACATGATTTGCTTCCCTGTGTGGATGAGGTTTACCAGGAAGGAATGTCTTAGTGTATGACACAAGCCAGACACCATCTGAGGGTCTGCTCTGCAACTCTGCTGTGTTTTCCCTTTTCCATGAACCTCAATCCTCAATCCAGAGCCTTTACTTCCAAAACCATGCAGGAAGAGTGCAAGGAACAGCTCCAACATTGCTGGCTAATGCCTGCAAGCTCCTTATGATCCTGAGATCCTTCAGCCTCTAAATCCCCACTCCACAAAGGATGAGCACCTGCACAGTCCCAAACACAACCACAGGTTTCCACTTTCCCCACCACGCCTCATCCAGAAGGTGCAGCACTCAGGTCAAGTGTTCCTTCCATGACTTTTTATGTTTCCAGCAATCTCCTGGGCTAGGGGCTGAAGAGGCTGGCAGGACTTGGGAGCTTCCCTTCTCCCAGCACCATGATCCACTCAGGGCTCTCCCACCACCTCCCCATTCCCAGCCCTCCCTTGGGGTGTCCTCCTGCTCCCCCTGCTCAGAACAAACCAATCTCCTGAAGAGCCAACCCACTTGATTCAAACGAGTATAAATTACTCAGCAGCCCAGGGAACACCAGGAGCACAGGAGCATCAGGAGCACAGGAGCATCAGGAGCACAGGAGCATCAGGAGCACAGGGACTGTCAGGCCTTCCTCTGTCTCACACCTCATTCTTCACACACCCCACTTTCTCCCATCCCAGTATCTTTCATCTCCCCTCTTTCTGCCCCATTCCCTGCCTCTTGTGCCCCCTCCTTTTTCAGATAAGCTTCTCCACTCTCACTCCAGCCCTGTGGAATATTTATCTAATAAAGACTACAAAGAGACCAATTCATTCCACATATCTCACTAACCTCTATTTCTCCATTCTTATTATAACTCCCATTTATCTCCTCTGGACTTTTTCTGTAACCAGCCCTTTATCTCATCTCTTTTATGAGCATTCATTTGTTCAGCTCATTTTCCTGACCCATTTCTTAGCATTACAGAACTGCAGCATCCTGCACAAAACACTCACCATGGAAAATCCCTGACAGAGGACACTCATGGGGAGGTGAACCTGGAAGTCAGGCTGTGCCCCAAACTGCCTCATCCAACAGCAGAGCACATTCCTCATCAATGAGCATTTCCTATCATTTTCCAAGCTGCTTTGAGTTCCTGTAACAACCATCAACAAGGAACTAATGTCTGATGAACTTGTATTTAATTTAGGGTGTTAGTGTGCTGATCTAAGTGCTGCCTGAGTGCACGCCCTTTATTCACTTTATTTCCACACTGGTCACACACAACACAACTCAGTTTTGGAGCAGAGAGGCTGAGAATGGGCCAAGAGGGAATGGGGAGGCTGGGAATGCTCTGCTCCAACGCCAGGTCTTACCTGTGAGAGCCCAGGGGACGAGGCATGTCCCGGTGGCGTTGCAGCAAGATTTGGGTGTCCCTTATTTATTTCATGTGCAGTGTAAGGGGATGGGGCAGGAGGACCCGGTTGTCTTGCTACTTGTGTTACCTGTGTGGAGATAAACTGTTAGTAAAACACAACATTAGTAACCAGGTCTGCACAGACACTGAAATCTGCATAAGAAAGCAGCACCTTCATAAATATATATATTATCTCTCTATATAAATATGTCTAAGTGAAACACTGTAAAGTTATTTAACTATTTCTATTTTCAGGAAAATGGG
Source organism: Xenops minutus (assembly GCA_035221455.1). Taxonomy (NCBI): domain Eukaryota; kingdom Metazoa; phylum Chordata; class Aves; order Passeriformes; family Furnariidae; genus Xenops; species Xenops minutus. The sequence goes on from JAWWEE010000021.1 coordinate 1,518,072, forward strand.
GAAGGATCAAAAAATAAGGGCACCAGCTGGAGTCACTGGTGGAATGTGCAGAACTGGAAGAGTTTGGCTGCTGTGGTGGTGCTTTGCAATATCCCTTTGCCTTCAGGCCTGCACCTTTTGACCCCTCCATTAGAAGCCATATCAAAGAATCCTGGGATTTTGGAAAGGGATGCACATCACCAGTGACCCAAAACACAAAGTAAGGGGAAGATTTGCATATTTCCCTCCAAAAAAAGAGAAAGGAAGGACTGCACAGAGGCCCTGGCATCTGCAGGAGCAAAGAATGAAACACCAAAGCAATTCTGGCATGTGTTTATCTCCTTTCTCATCTTCTATAAAAAATACTCTTCAAAATATTACATGAAGTAAAATACTATAAAATATATCCACAGCACACACACTCGCTCCCCTGGACTGTGTCTGTGATGGAACTATTTGAAATATATTTTATAGAGTTGCTGTAGTGAAAAACAGGAGAATCAAAAGAGAAAAGAAACCCGTAACTATTGGGTGACACTCCCCAGCAGTTCCACACAACTAAATTTTGGCAGATTTGGTTAAAACTCACAGTACTGAAATTCAGCATTTGCTTCTCACTGGCCTTTTCTGATATATTTTGTTTGCTGAAAAGCACCATTTAATCCCAGAATGGTTTGGGCTGGGAGGGACCTCAAAGCTCATCCCATCCCTGCCATGGGCAGGGACACCTCCCACCAGCCCAGGGTGCTCCAAGCCTCATCCAACCTGGCCTTGGACACCCCCAGGGATCCAGGGGCAGCCACAGCTTCTCTGGGCACCCTGTGCCAGGGCCTGCCCACCCTCACAGTAAATAGTAAGTAATGTTCTCTATGAAAGCTCCAGCAGAATCCAAACAACCCTTCAGGCAGCTCAGCTTAAATACTGCACAAGGTCAAACACTTCTTACAGACACTGAAGCCACAGTTGTGCACAGAGGCAACAACACAGATGGGTAAAGAATCACTGCAAATCAGGTACCTGATTATACAGCCAAAGAGCTCTGCTGCCTTCAGGGAGAGAACGGGGAGAGAAAAAACTCAACTTAATTCCTAAACTTTTCAGTCCATGAACTGATCACAAGCAACTGGCATTTGAGTTATGCACATCCAAGAGGCTGACAATTAGTCCTTGGCCATGACAATGTCCAACACTCCTCAGTGTTCACACAGGCTGCTGTTCAAGGAAGAAACATGTAATTGAAAGCAGATTCACTCTCAGCTCTCCCCATGGAACTGGACCAAACTGCAGCCTAAACCCTTCTTCTAAGCATGTTTATGAGGTACCATGTAGACTAAAAACAAATAACACTATCAATTATTATACCAACATATACACTAAAAATTAAAACTACCAAGTCTATTAAAAACAAGTGCAAGAAAAAACCCAGTATTTTGAAAGCCCGTATGTTTTTAAAAAATTGGATCTCAAAGGTCTCCTCCTGAAATCCAAGAGGCTCAAATAAAACCAAGTATTAGGAATTCTCCTGCAAGAACCATTTCAGTGGAAGAGGTAATGCACTATAAGATAGCTATTAAAAAAATAATTTAGCTGTACTTTATGCATGGCCACAGTTGAGTCAGTCAAACATCTCCCAGGGATTTATGACCCAGACACAGGAATTTGGTCTGGGCTGAAACCTGACCTTACACTATGCCAAGAACTCGGTGTCTTGTCAAGTCATGTGGAAACATCACTCCATGTCAGACCCTGCTCAGAGCACGGCCTGGGCTGCACAGAGGAGCTCTGCACTTCCACCACTGCAGCCCTGTCCTGCTCAGAACCCAGGGCCACTAAAGGCTTAGAGAGAAATGCAGAAGGCAGAGAGAACAGCAGTGACTTCCTGCAAACCAGAAGCAAAGTCATGTGCACACTGACCCTGTTCTTCCCAAGAGTGGTTGTTTACCCCCCTCCCACCTGCCCACAGGTGAGCCAGTGGGCACTGTGCAGGTGCTCTCCTACCACCCACTGTCAGGAGCTCAAGCAGAAACAGCATCAGGAAGTGCTGAGCAAATTCAATACTCTCCGAGCCTGAACCCTGTTTCAAATCAGTTTAAACCAGCTCGTGCTGATAACTTGACTCCTCAGCACGAGTAACTCTGTGCTTTCAGCTCTCCTTCCCAAGAGACTTCATCCTCCCTCTAAAGGGTGTTTTGTCCAAACTTCACCCTGCACACCACACAGCCCTACGAACTGTGCCACCCACCACTGTGTGTTGTTCACCTGTAGTAGCTGAGCACGTCCCGATCCTCCTTCTGCCCTTCCTTGGCATCCTGGGCCAGCTCTCGGATGCTCTTACTGCGGATCTCCTTGTTGCTGTCCCTCCAGAACAGCCACACTTCTTCCTCATCTTCTCCAACGTCCAGAGCATTCTCTCCACTCGACACCTCTTCGAACTCAAAGCGGGAGAGGACAAGCCTGGGGGGAGAAGGGGAGGTCACAGCCCACCCTGCCAGCACCCAGGCACCCCTCAGCCATGTTTCAGATGTGCTAAAATCTACTGGGGATTACAAATAACTCATTTTATGGTCTCACCTGCATTCGGAAAACACAAATTTTATTCCACAACTCTGCGAAGTAAAAGCAGAGCAGTAAAAGCAGTTACTCCTTCAGCAGTAGCTCTTTACTACAGCAAATCATTGGGGCTTATTATTGAAAGCATCAGGTTAGAATTAATTCAGATTATAAGCTTTGCATTCAGTGTTGAAAAGGTGAATGCTTCAGCTTCTTTCATTTGAGCAAAATAAAGAAACAAGGAGTTAAAGGCACATCTAATTAGCTTTCAAAAGCATCTTTGCAGAAGTGGTTCAAAAATCATTCAACAAATGAGGATGTTATTTGGGAAAGAAAAACATCCAAAAAATCATTAATTCTGTATCCCATAAATGCCAATTGGATCAGAACTTCTCTCTGCTTATGTGGTGAAATAACTAGACATAAATCACTTGCTGATACTAAAAAGGCTTTTGGCGCTTTTAGTTCTTCAGCAAAGAAAAGATCACACATCTGAAAGAACCCAGATTTAACATACCAGGATAAGGACAAGTAAGTGATGCAGCAACATTAAGTGCTGGTGGAAATGAATACAGCCTTTATGATTTCATGACGGGAATCAGATGTGCAAGAATACTTTCACCCCTTTGTGTTTGAAATATTGCCTGGCAAAGACCCTCTACCCTTTCACAGCATTGTGATCCTGGTTATCTAGTCCTAGTATAGACACTGAATAAAGACATCTCTGTCAAAGACAAGCAGACCTGGTGCCTGCTATGAGGCTTCAGCAGTGGCAGGGCTGTGCTGAGAGCTGGAGTCCAGAATCCAAACCCCAGAGGGAGGAAACGGTGAGCAGGGAGGGCTCAGGGTCTGCTCCTCTGCCAGCTGAGCTCCCTGCAGAGCTGGTGGAGGATCAGGCCCACAGGAGCCTGCACACCTTCCTGCAAAGTCTGTCTCCTTTGGATCAGAGGCGAGACAGCTCCAAGGTTTGTGCCTGCAGGCTGAGAACAGCCCGACAGACGTTTGCTGCTGTCAGTCCCTGGCTCCCCTGTGTCTGAAGAGGACCCCACACAATTCCCTGCTTCCTCAAGACATGCCAGCAGAGTGCTCAGCTTTGAACACCTTCCTTCTGTTTCACACCAGGAAAAGCAGCTCTAAAGGCACTCACTTACTTGGTTTCAATGAGAATGTCTGCATTGGCTGGGTTCAGCACAGCTTTGCAAATCAGCTCCTGTGTCACCGGAATAGACTTGTTCATGGAAACGCACAGATCAGAGAGGTAATCCAAAAACCTGGTGGGGAACAGGAGCCAAAGGGGTATCAATCACTGGGGAGATCTAGGCTGAAGCTAGCTACATTTCAGGAAGAAAACACTCTGAACTCCATTGGAACAGTGCAGAACAGGAGTGCTGCCTGAGGGGGAAGGAATGGAGAGTGTCAAAACAGAAGGAACTAGCTGTGCTTCCCTCTGAGCAAGCTGGCAGGTACAGACTTTTCTCAGAAGGAAAAGGGTAATTATACAGTCAAAAATGCAGCTCTCACCTGGGCTCCCTATTTTTCCTCACGAGACTCACAAAGGTGTCAATCTCAGCAGCTGTGATGTGCTTCTCCAGGAGCTTGCGGTTGTTGTGGAGCAGGGCTGTGATGGTGTCCTCGGCCAACACATCGTAGCCAATCTGCTTCTGCATGAAGCCAAACTGCTTGGCAATGTACTCCTTCAAAACACAGAGGGAAGGAGGGAGGGGTTGGAATTAACCCTCAGAATTTAAAACAATGAGAGAGAACAGTAGGATGTTCGTGGATACCAACATCCCAAGGAGTGAACTGGACTAGATCCAAATTCGTCTTTTGCAAGAAAGCAAATGACAGACAATTTTCACACCTCCTTCCTTCCCTCCAGGGCTAGACACCAGCAAGGCAGTTACCCTGATCTGATAGCAGCCTGCTTTGAATACATGGCAACAAACACTGAGCAGCCTTGTGTCACAGGACAACTTTCAATGGAGCCCATGGTAAGCAAGAGTGAAGAAAGTCTTGTAATTCACCTGGATGCGACAGCTAGAAATTCCAGTATTTATAAGTCCACTTAGAACCAGTGTTAATTACATTACAGACTCAGAGAGATGGAAAAAACCCAGATAGAATAAAACTGAGCCACCCCAAAATCTCTTGCTGCCTGTACAACCACAGCACAGCAGAGCAGGATTTAATTAACAAGATGCAGCTTATTTTTTTTGGAGCACACAAACACCATTGGTGCCATTGAACATCACAGACATCTTCCCAACCTGGTTCTTCCTGTAGTCCTGCTGGGAGTGTCTGAGCACCCTGTAGCAGAGCCTGCAGATGTGCCTGAAGGGCGCGTGGCGCTGGTCCCCGAGCTCCTCCAGCCGCAGCATGGGCCCATCCCCGCTGTCCGTGAACGGCGCCTGCAGCAGCTTGAAGATCTGCACAGTCACCACAAAACACAGGCAGCCCCGTCAGGTACTGCCTTCAGCTGGCTCAAGCTGGGGCCAAAGCCAGCCAGGCTGTGGCTCTGGATGTCTAAAGGTACATCAGAAACACACCACAGCACCGAGCAGCCAGGACAGAAGATGCTGATCAACTTGATTCAACACCACATGCTCTAATTTTTCCTTCCAGCAGCAGGAAGCCTACAATCCCAGAGGATGTTGAAAGCTGGGAACTCTGAGGACCTTTCAGTCCAGATAAACCAGGACCACAATTTCATCCAGCCACAAAATGGTTTGTGTTGGAGGGGACATTAAAGCCCATTTCAGTCCATCCACTGCCATGGGCAGGGACACCTTCCATAGGCCAGGCTGCTGCAAGCCCCACCCAACCTGGCCAGGGTCTCTATAATCAGCTGCTCTTTTCCAACAACCTTTCTGGCAGATAGAGTTTGGAGAAAAGCACAGCCTACCTGCTTTAGGATATTCTGTTCTCTCATCAGCTTCTGCCTTTCTCTATTAGGTTTAGAAAACACCACTTCAAGCACATCCTGTCCAGAATTAGTTCCACCAGTAACAAAGTAGACCAAATCCTCCAACAATTTGGTAACAGATCTACAGGAAAGCCAGAAGTTGTTAAAAGAATAATGGCACAGTAAGTTTACACAAATTTCTAAATGCTAAGTAAGTAATGAACATCAATTAGTGACTGGATAAAGCTCAGAGGTTTGTACAGAACTGAAAATTAGGAACTAACACTCCCTCTATTGTGCAGCCTCAGGGTCCAACAGCTAAACAAGAGCAGCAATAAGACAACAGTATCACTTCAGGGCAACTCTACCCTTGCCAAGTTCTATTTGGCAGCTCTTTCAATTGTCAGAAACAATAAATCAGGTGATAGCTCTCCCAAGGCCAAGGAAAAGGCCTGGCTACAGAAGCACCTGGGCCCTGGCCTGGCACAGCCACCCCTGTGCTCTTTTTGTGTGGCCACATTTCCACAGACACAGGCAGAGGATTTGCAGCAAGTCATATGTTCAGTCTTCACAGAATGGATTAGGAATTCCCACACTCGATTTGCAAAGGTATGCTGGGGATTAGTCCCCCAAGCTCACAGCATTTCTCATGCTCTCACTGCACAGAGGACAGGGAGGGCTGGACAGAGCAGGCCTGGGAAACTCCACTGTCAACACAGCAACAACAAAGCCATCGATTTTTTCACATCTCAAGGAGGAAACCAAATCCCTCTTCTACAGCATACACAGATAACACTGCCAAAGGAACAGTTACTGACTAAAGGAAGCAATATTATCTGAACCCAATTCTGCTTTCCTTACCTTCTTTCATTCTGGGTTATCGTTCCCTTCTCCAACTTGCCAGCAATGGAACCTAAAACCTTACTTGCATCATTTGCAAAGTCCAAGTCCCGAACCTCTGCAGGTGACACTGGTACTATAGCAAAGGCTTCTTTGTCCTCCTTCACTGGAGAGGTACCAATCTGAAACCCAGAAAGTTTTATCATCAAAGCAAAGGGCAGGAATAAAGCAGTGGTTCACATACTGTGATAATGAAACAGGAGAAAAGCCACACTGCTGAGACAGCATGAGACTCCTGCTGAAGCCAAACTTTGAGAACACTACCACTCTGTGTAAGCTCCAAGCTGTTCCTAAACCCAGAGAAACAGCAGGTGAGATGGCAAAATGTTGCTAAGAACAGTGGAAAAAACATGCTGCCCAGGATGACTATTGTGGAGCAGAGATTGAACAGCATAACTAGCAAACCAGCATAAAACTGAGCCCTCAAATCAAACATTTTGCATGGGCACTGGTCATTACTGTTACATGCTTGGTGTGGGACAGGCCCAGCAGTGGCAGGCACTGGAACTCCTGCCCACATCCCTTCTGTGGAAACACAGGAGTCAAGGCATGGCCTCACACGAAGGAACAGAACTTACTTTAAGCATCACAGGTTTCTCCTCTTCTTTGTCAATAGGGATATTGGTGCTGTGAACCCAGGTGTTGGTGCAAAGGTGCCTGAGTCTGACATAGGAGTTCCTGAAAGGAAGGCAAGAGTTCCAGAGCCTGAGTCAGCCTCTCAGCCAGGAAACCTTCACACTATTCACATTGCAAGGTGTTGGCAGGAACAAGGGGAAAAGAAGAGCCATGTTCATCCATGCTGCACACCACAACAGGAAAAACATTCGTCTTGCCTTGGTTCCTTCTACAAATTCACCTTAGGAATCTTAGTGTGTAAAGAAATAGACTCTGCTTTAAACCAGAACCACATCCACATGGTGTTACTGTAGCTCAGCTGCTGCACAGTAACAAACCAAACCCCTTCCCATCCTCACATTTCCATGACATGGTGTATCTGAGCTGCAAAGCCTCCTCCTTACCTTGCGGGCTTTCAGCTCAGGGCTCCCTGATATCTCTGGTTCAGGGTATCTGACAATTCAGGGAGTTGCAAAAGCGGATGGGACAAATTAGCTGTGCTGTCTCAGTGGGGACAGACAGCAAAGGGCCCTCATGCAGACTGTCTTTGAAGGGTTTGGCACCTTTTAAGTGGCAAGAGGTACCATACAACAGTAAAGAGGTATCATAAAACAGTAAACAACAGAAAATGAGGTGCTAAATACTTGATGTTACAGCCTAACTAACATAATAAAGACAGGTCACAGGAGCGGCCTGAGAAGACACCCAAGGCTTTTAGTCCCAGGTCGTTCCCTAACAAAGAAGTCATTTAATCTCAATTTTCCCATCTATAAAGTAATGTTCTCATCGTAACTCATTTGTAAAGTACTCATAACTCAAACGTAAAGGACTGCAGTGAAGCTTCAGGCGTTTTGAAGTATTTTCACAATTCCTTGAGGAAGAGGCCAACTCCAAGGGGTGAAAGGGAAATGGCAGGAGGCAGCTTCACCTCCGGGCCAAGCAGCCAAAGGGCTGCCGAGCAGACAGGGCCTACCTGGGGACCAGGCTGTCTCCTCCGCGCAGCGTGGTGGGGTCCAGCTCGAAGATGGAGGAGATGTCGTTGCCCTCGGGCACGGACACCAGGGAATACGCCATCCTGTCCTGGGCTCCGCGCAGCCCCCGCCGCGCCGCGTCCTGCTCGGGGTCCAGCTGGGGAGGACACTCGTGTCAGCCCGGCCCCACTCACCCCACGGCTCTCACACACGGCCTGGGGCGGGCAGGCACTCAGGGACACCAGGGACACCAGCAGGCAGCCGCCCTGGCCAAGCTTGCCTAGCCTGCCCTGGCGTAGCTGGGAGTGTTGCTGGCTCAGGAGCACAGCAAAGCCCATGCCACAAGGTTGGCCTTGCAGACAGTGCAGAAGAGACAGGATCCCCCCACACTCACCCCACACACACTGGGAGCTCTGACTGGTTTCTCATGGCCCACACCTGCTGACATCCCCACCCCACCAGCTCTTCCAACATATTGCAATTATCGCTCTAACAAAGTAATTAATGAGCTGCAAATATCAAAATCAGCCACACACTGCACCAACAGTCTTGCTGGGAAATAATCCACTTCAGCAGCAAAGATGGGACTCAGCCTATCCATGCCAGGCAAGAGAAATAAGGAGCTAATCAAGGGCTGGGATGTCCTGCTGTTCACACTACAGCTGGTGCTGCTCTCAAGCACAACGTGTTACCAGGGCCATGGCACCAGGATTTTCATTCCCGAGGTGCTGGCAAGTCACCAGCCTCCTTCAACAAAGACATGACATCAACTGGATAAACCCCTGACTTGTGAGATGAAAGGACACGAGGGGGGGAATAAAGATGAACTGAGAAAAAGGAACAACAACTTTCTCCAAAACCTTTCTCAGGGAGCTCCCAGCCATCACCAGTTCATGATGAAAGAAGTGGCTCAGTGGCTGGTACAGAGGAGCCAGCTGTGCATGGACAGGCACCTCACCCCTGGGTGCAGTTTTCAGGGTGCAGATTTATCAGCTTCTCTGTGCTGGTGGCACCAGAGGAGGGAGGCACCCAAAGCAGTCAGCACTCAGCCTTTCACAGTGCCGGTGGGAGGCACTGCACTCCTTCAGTACATGGGAAAGGTATCCAGAGCTGCTTGTGCCTTAGGACACTCCCAAGTTCATGAACGTGACTGCAAAGCAGTGACATTTCTAGTCTGATTTTTCACCTGGGAACAAGCAGTTACCTGTAGGGAACAGAAATACACCCTGGGGGTGTGCCTTCAAGGGAAGAAGCAACTCAAGCACTCCATCTGGAGGCTTCACATCGGGAGAAATTCACTCACTTGGAATGAATTCTCCCAATTTCAGCTGTGTCCCTCATCCCCACAGCAAGGGGTTGAGTCACAGTCAGGAATACAGCTGCTCTGCATTCACAGTTTGTACTCCAGGACACAACTGGTCACTCATGAAACCATGGCAAAGCTGAACACAAGCAGTAAATCAGAAAGTAGGAAACAGGGCAATTTAGGGAGCAGTGAAACTCCAACCCCAAAGCTGACAAGAGCAGCCCCCTTTGCTGCTCAAAGGCATAACTGGCACCTCACTGTGCCTGCTGAAACCCCTCCTGGTACAGCTCCCTGAGGGAGAAGGAGAAAACCCAGTAAAGCCCAGAGCTGTGCAGAGAAACCCTGCAGAGAGCCCATGTTTGGATCAAGCTGGAGTTTCGGTAAAGTTGGATCAAGCAGCTACACCCTCCTGTCACTAGTGCTTGTTAAAGGATGCGGTGACTTCCTGTCACAACTGAATTATGTGCTCCCGATCCTGTTCTTTCTGGTCTATTTTTGCCATCTAGTGGTAAAGAGACAGAGCAGGGAAACACCCGGAGAGCTCTGAGAGCACATCCACATTATCACTGCACATCACAGGAGGATGGGTGTCTGCCTGAGAGACTTCAACACTGATTAACTTTCCAAAATTTAAGCCAACAAAGGAACTCAATGTTGGATTCGCCCTCATTCCCCAAACAATAGCTACGGATGGGGTTTTGTTCATATTTTTAGTATGTTTACTGCACTGGGCTGCCAAATGCCACTAATCAGAGTAACAGCTCAGTATCTGGGGGCAAGGGAAATGTTTTTATGGCCAGGCTACAATGACAAATCCTTTTAGGAGGAAAAATCCACCCTGCAGGCTTTCAAAGCATCACATTCATCTCTTAGAAAGGGGAGGAGTAGCTCTTTGTCATCTCCAAATGGAGCAAATCTTCCATAATACAGAATAAATGACCAAGCTGCATAAGCCTACAATCAAATCCAACTAAATAAACATAATCCACAATGGAAAGTGCTGTTCCAGTTTTCTCGGTTTTCAGCTACTAAGGTAACACTGGGTCCCTTTGACACCAAAGAGAAGCTGTTAATACAAAGCATCACACACTCAGTCTTTGACACAACATTTACTGACAACAACACAGACCTGCTGTCACAGGAAGATGGGAGGAATGGCACTGAAATTACCCCCATTCCTGCTCTCTCCTGTGACAAGCTCCAATGAGAGGGAAGTTGTGTCTTAAACAAGGAGGTCAGACAAGTGACAGGCACAGCACTGTGGGACATCCCCTCAGGGACACTTCCCACCTGGTGTCACCTGGAGCAACTTGCTTTTCAGACCTAGTCAAGACAGTGCTTCAAGGAAACAAAGGTTTGAGAAACAGAAGACAGAAAAAGAGATGCCACAGTGGGAGAGGTGAGGTGGGGGGTCAGGTAATGTGTAAATCCAGTTCCAAGAGCACTGCTCTTCTCTAAAGCCTAGCCCAATTAATCCCCACTCCTCTGGACAGGCCTTAAAAGCCTTCAGAGCATCCTCAGGATTTTAGTTTCTCCACTAGCAACAAAGCCTGGCCCAGCTCTGCACTGCCCAGGTGAAGCCTGGGCCTGTGCCAAGCCCTCCTCAACCAGGGGCAAGATCAGACTCTTGCCTATACTTACTGAGGATTGACACTCCAGGTCATCTTCCTCATAGTCAGGGTTTACCTGATGAAACAGAACCACAGGCACGTCAAAACTCCAGCAGAGGTTGAAGTGGGAAAGAACCTCAGCAGCAGGTAAACTCAGTGTTAGCAATGCCTGCACTGCCACAGCTGCAGCAGCCACGCAGGACACCCTGCCCACACCCACACAGCTCCTCGGGCAGCTCTGTGCCCACAAACTCACAATTTAACCTCTGCAAACATGCAGAGAGTTATTCATTCAGGATAATCACTACAGGAGCAAGAGTAGAGAGTTAACAAGCTCATGCTTTCTTTTTTTTTTTTCCAATTCCAAGTGGAATTTCCTACTAGAAATTACTGGCTGGGCAGAAATCTTTTAGAACAAACACTATTCTACCAGGGATCAGGTAGCAATTTCCTCTGGCATATTCCTGCATGATGTAAGACTATGTTTTTGTTGTGCTGATTAGAAACCCCAAGATTTACTGGAAAAGCTCTGCACTGGATCACTACTGAAAAGGATTTGCAAGTGTGCATGGGACAAAATGCTGCTGGTTTTCCAATCTGCTTATCAGATGAATATAAAATGGGATATTTCCTTTATCTGTAGTTCTTACAGACTGGTGTGAAGTCTGCCTGTATTTTCATTTTATACTCAGTTCTACAATTCTCTTCACAAATCAGGGATTCAAGAGAAATTACCAACAGTTGAATTCATTTTCCCCCAAAGGCTCTCAGCCATTTACCATTTATTCATCTGTTAATAAAGTCATCTTGATTCTACTGCCCACATGACAGGATACTACTCAGTGTCTATTCTCTGCAGGAGAAGTTATTGCCTCTGGAATTCACACAAAAAGCAAAATGAGCTCAAGACTCCCCCACCCAGTCTGTGGTGTTCTTTCAAGTGCCTTTCACCTGATTTTCATCCCCTATTTTGTGTTAACCCCGATGACCCCAGCACCAGTGCGCTGCTCCCCTCCCCAGGGGTTCAGGGCAGGACAGGACAGGTTTTGGAAGGTGTGGAAGGAAGGGAGCCCGGTGAGAGGGAGGGAGGCCCTCCCTGTGCCCGTACCTCTGCTGCCAGGTAGTGCCCAGTGGCCAGGTGCTTGAACCTGAAGAGGCTGTTCCAGTAGCCGGCGCCGCCGCGGCAGGGATCGTGCTGCACCACCTGGGGAAGGAGGGAGGGAGGGAGGGACAGGGCTCAGGGCACAGCACCCACACCCTGCCCCAGGGGCAGCCAGGAGCTGGAGCCTGGAGCTCTGGAGACACCACCCACCTGTGACCCCTGGCCAACACACCCCAACGCTCCGAGCCGGCCCTGAGCAGCTGTTTTGGGATTACAGTGGGAAGGTTACGGGGTACGTTGGCAGAGAAATATTTCAAGAAGGTGCTCTCTACCTACATGTGCTGCCAGGCCTTGAAACACCTCCCAAAGCAATGCAGCCACTCCTTGACCCTTTTTGGTCCAACTAATTTATGACCATGTTAAAGTGGCTGAGGGAAGGCACCTGGAAACATTTCAAATGCAATGGTGCTGTGCAGAAGAACAATAGCTGTATTTCCTGCCTAACTTCTCCTGGGCATGCAGAGCCTCCAGCACCTGAGGATGTTTCCTCACACAGCTGCTCCATGGATGCACCTGCTTCCCCAGGGCAGGGAAAGCTCAGCTGTGCCTGTCAGGGAAGGACTGTCTCACTGGTGTGAGCACATGGAGAGCTACCACACACTGATGGGCTCCAGCACGTCAAAGAGAAGTGAATTATACTCAGGCTTCCATGACAAACCCAGGAGAAGCTGAATGTCAGAACAGATACTTCTGGAAAGAGGATATGATTAACCCCTACCCACCATTACCACTGATTTTCTGAGTCTTACGTGCAATTCACATTTAAAATCATAAACCAACTCTAATGATACCAATAGATTGAGGATATTTTAAGAAGCCAGAGCTGGCCAACGTGTTAGTCACTCTGCTTAAAAGCCAAGTAAAGGAAAAAAAAAAGCCATTTCAGACAAACCAGTAAAGGCTTGCAGCCTCCTATCAAATGAGGATATGCATAATCACATTATTCCACCCCAAAAATAGAGTGTTCGGTTCACTCAGCAGGACAGTGGAAATTATAAGCTGGTGTTAAACTTCAGTGACTGGTAAGAAAATGACTTCACTGATGTTTCTCTGTCCCCCTTTTCTGAACCTGGGAGCTCTGTGCTGCACCATCAGAGAGCAGAACTCCTCTGTGATTGCCTGCAGAAAGCACAGCCAGGAATTTTATTTTAAACTTATACCACCAGGGAGACTTTTACCTATGAAAAAAGAATTCCAGATACAGTGTGTTTAAACAGCAGCAGTAATAGATCCCCAAGCCTGTGTTACAAGCCCTACCTCCACTTCCCACAGAGCCTTGGAGCTGGTGGCCGACGTGGCCGACTGCCGGCCCGTGGTCCTCAGGAACACGTGCTGCTTCTTCCTGTGCTCATCACACGTCAGGAACTTCTCCTGCTCTGCGTGGAACAGCCTCACCACATCCCCCTGCCAAAGCCAGGCAGCAGGGTCAGCACAGGCAGCACCCCCAGGCAGGAGGGACAGGCAGGCAGGGCTCTGGCTCTCACCCCTTTGAGGATGTCGTCCTTGTTGTCGCTCCATTTCATGAAGAGCACGATTTTCCAGCTGGTGTTGCAGTTCACAGAGTTGACCTAAAGGGAGAACTGAAACCATCAGTCCCATTGTCTTGTGCCTCCACAAGACATGAGCCACTGATTTTCTAGGCAATTTCACCAGAATCCTAAAAGTCCCGGCAAAGCAAAGGCCTTTATGTGTCTATTGCAGAACAAGGAACTTCAGAGCTGACTTGCTTGCAAGTTATGTGCTACACATCTGTGCTGGTTTTGGCCAAGGGGAGAGTCAATTCTCTTCACAGTGACCAGTGTGGGGCACATCACTGTGCCACAACTCTGGATTTTGAAGGAAAGCCTTATCTTTAGCCAGTCATGCAGAAGAGACAAACTCAAACCTCTGCAAGCACCCAACAGATATAACAAAAGTCTTTAAGCTCTGGCAAGTCACCGATGAGCAAGATAACCCTTCCTAAGCAGTGCCCCAGGTACCAGCCCACTTGCTGAATTCCATAAAACATGGACAACAGCTTAGCTGAAGCATGGAGATGCCTGTGCAGCTGCCCCAGCTGTGCCCTCACCTCATTGCATCCCGGGTTATCCACAAGCTGGTGGCTGCTGGCGTGGAGAGGCTGCCCAGCATTGACAGGATTCAGGACCACTTTGTCTCCAATGACAACCTGGAGAGAAGTGCAGCATCAGACAGAAATGTGCACACTGAGAAAACTCCTTTTCTTTCATTTTTTTTTAATGGAAGTGATGGGAAAACACCACCTTCCTGCAATTTTGAGAGATGCCAGTCTGAGTATCCTGCCAGGGGTCTGTTTGGTTCAGAATTTGCCACAGCACACCCAGTCCCTGGGGCAGAAGCCCCCTGTGACACTGGAGCCAGAGCCTTGCAGAAGCAGCAGACTGAGTTCTGGTGCAGAAGGGACTACAGGATAAATTATTGCTACTTGATAAAGTCTGCTGTGTTTAAGTGCCAAACGTATACCTGGCCTGAACCCAGAGCACACTGACACTTATCACCTCCTGCTTTTAGGCAAAGAATATACCCCAGTGACTCAGATTTGCAGAAAAAAAATAAAGAGATTAAGAGATTAAAATGGCAATGCATTTAATCAGTACCATTTTTTTCAGATTTCCCATGAACAGGAACATTTGACTTCCTTATTACCTCACTTCTCATATCCGAAGTGATCATGACTTTTGATTCTAAACTGACAACACTAAAAATCAAGATGCTAATTATTTCTTCCAAACCTCCTGAAGGAACTCAACATTTCCTACCATTTTGAATTGGGCAGGAATTGTGCAAGGCCAGCCTAATTAGGTCCCTTATTCCCTCCAATGTTAGATCATTCCACGTTTCCAAAATACAAGTTACCATAGCAATTTTCCTCCCCCTCATGACAGCATAGGAAAAAGGTTGTTCCTGCATCATCACACACCAAGAGATCTGTGCATTTCATTAATTGCAAGGCAGGCCTCCCAAGCCCAGCTTGGCCAAGCTGGGCCCAAAGGAATAGGTGAGGATTTTGCTGCCAGCACTTACGCTGTCTCCGATGGACCGCAGTTTGTAGAAGGGCTGGATATAGAACCAGGAGCCTTCATTTCCAGCTTCATCCAAGGTCACCCTCATTGCATTCTTCTCTAGCAGAGCTGGAAGCCTCTTATTTACTGTTAAGTATTTGTTACTTTTTAAGTGAAGCAGCTAGAATAAGAATCAGAGTTCAGTTCTAAGAATGCTCCTCTTCCTCCCCTCAACAAACCAAGCGTGCACAAGACAACTTACATTTCTATGCAAAAAAACTAAACTACACACAAATATTGAGGGACTCAGGCACAATTCCACTTACAGATACAGTCCTACAGCACAAAACATCCTCAGTTAGTCCAACTGGCCCTTCCCAAGCAAAGGACTCAGACATGTCCTCACCACTTCACAGTCAGTTTAAAAGACCCAGGGCCAAGAGCTGTGGAATGGTGAGGACTAAGTGGCTCTCCCTGGCGAGAGGCAAAGCTGCTCTTACCCTGCTTTGCTTGGTCCCCTTTAACTGAAAATGTAACTATTGCTATTGACCTTCCTTCTCTGTGCCAGTTTGTGATTTGGTGTGCCAACACCTGACAGTGAGATGGTGCCTGGTGTTGTTCACATGCCACCCTCACGTGCCTCTAACTCTCAGGAAGGCTCAAAGTATTTCTGAAGAAAACAATCAATATGACCTCAAACCCCCCACAATTAACCCATAATAAAAAAGTGACTTCACCACAGCTGTACACCCAGTCCCTGCTTCCCAGGATCCCACTGCAGGGCAGGGTCAAACCTGCACATCTACAGACTCTTGTCCAGGAAATCCAGAAATTTAACCTCCACCAAGAAGGGAATTTTGAACACAATCCTCTCCAGCTTGCAGAGATGTTCCCACAGCCTACCTGGATCCCGATCCCATTCCCATACTGGGTGACTGTTCCCACAGCCCACCTGGATCCCATTCCCATACTGGGTGACTGTTCCCACAGTCTACCTGGATCCCATTCCCATACTGGGTGACTGTTCCCACAGCCTACCTGGATCCCATTCCCATACTGGGTGACTGTTCCCACAACCCACCTGGATCCCATTCCCATACTGGATGACTGTTCCCACAGCCTACCTGGATCACATTCCCATACTGGATGACTGTTCCCACAGCCTACCTGGATCACATTCCCATACTGGGTGACTGTTCCCACAGCCTACCTGGATCACATTCCCATACTGGATGACTGTTCCCAGCAGTTTCCTGTTCTCGGTTTCATTCTGTTTCTTTTCCAAGTCGGCTGCATGCTGAAATCAAGGGACAATAATTCAATGGCCTGGGTTTCTATAAAAGGGTGGCCAAACACCTGAGCTCCTGGAGAGCATTTCAAAGAACTGGGAAAGCAGAAAACATCTGAAACAGCCTCATTGCCTTTTTTCCAGTTTCCAGCAGCGTAACTTCCAATTCTCCTTTTCAACTGTTTAGGAAGATAGACACATATCACTTAAGTAGTCAGGGTACAATTTGACATAATTTAGAAATAAAATAGGAAATAAAAGTCTCAGACAAAATAGAAGGCAAGCAAGCACCTACAGGGTGAAGATGAAAAGGGATGGGTAGCAGCTCCAGACAGGAATTCTATATGCCTGTCTGCTGACTTCTATACAAATTGAAAGGAAAGAACCTCAACTTTGCTTCTCTATTTTCCTTTACCAATACAAGCTCCAACTCTCCTCCAGCCTGTCTTTTTATGGCAAATCCAATCCCCCTCCCTGTGCAGCAGGATCACTGAGAGGACATGTAAAAATGCCCACTGCAGCTCTGCATACCTGAATTCCCAGCTCCCAGCACTGGAGCTCACCATTCCTGGGGCTGCTGGATGCTCTGTGCTACAGCTGAACATCCTGCATCACACTAACAGGGTGACAAACAATTTATAATGAGCCTCTTAGCTCTTTTTGTTTTAAAAGCTATTTTGCCCAGGCTGTTTTTAAACTGTTTCATTTGCTTAAGAAATTCTTCCTCACGTTACATGAAAGATCTTTTTTATTTTTTAATTAAAAATATAGATCTGTATTTGCTTTAACTGCTCTCTGATGGGAGAGGGTAATTTAAAGCTAGACTGGTTAGGAGGCCAAGGATCAAGGTGTATGGTTTGGTTCTCAGATCTCAAGGACTACAGTGGGTTCAGTTGCCTCTTGGAGGAGAAAGTGCCCACAGTTCCTCCCTGCAGTGAGGTGAAGTACCAGTAACACAGGACAGAGCTCAGCCACCCCAGAGGAAGGCCCCTCTGTTCACTGTTACAGACTTTAACCACTTCAGCTCACTCAAAATGTGCTGGTTTAGAAGCTGTGTTAGGTACCATAGCTGGCTCTTGCTCCAGGAGAACCTGGGATACAGCTGCTCGGTCTAATTCAACAATATAGTCAGCAGCACACAATTTCCTCTTTATTACTGAAATACAACTTTTTTTGCTTGATTTCCAAGTACTCTGTCAAGAAAGGATTTTTTAAGGCACCAAATTCCTCTCACCTACCAGCAATCACACACAGGACTCCCCTGCCTGCCACACTGGGTTCTGCTTTTGCTACAAATACAGAAAACAATGTAGCCTGTGAAAATACCATTAGTACTTGGGATGTGCTTCCCAAGCACACACCAAACACGACACTCATCCCAGAAGAACCATTTCTCTGGCCACTAGATGTCAGCTCCTCAACCAGCACCGGGGTGGGACCAGGGAGAGACAAGTGTCCCAGATTTTAAATCCCTTAAATGGCATTAACTGAAAATAACCTGACCTCAGCACCGAGTGCTCCGTGGCACACAAGAAATTCCACCAGCACACAAACAGGAGCCAAAAAAGGCCAGTGGTGATGAACCCATCGATGGTGCTGGAGATGAAAGGTGCTGATGAAGAATCCTGGGCAGAGCTGACAGCTCTGGGCATGGGCAGGGTCCCCACAGGACACATCCCTGGTGTAGCAAGTGCAAAAGATGAGCTCTGGGCCCAGGTGAGAGGCAGAAAAGGAAGCTTAGACATGAGTGATGCACATGGGACCCAGTTATTGCCAAGCCCCAGGCCACTGATTCAGCCCATCCACCTTTATGTCCAAGTGATGGAGCTGAAATAATCCCCAGTAAAACTGTAAAGCACCCAAACGCTTTCACCAAATCAAGCAGTTCATGGTGGGACATTCCTGTGCCAACATCCCTCAGGTGGGGCTGCTTCTGGAAAACCCTAATGCTGTATTTCCAGGAGCCTGGAACAAAAGGGCAAGGTGTCAGAGGAGCAAGGACAGACCTCAACCACCTGCCCTGGGAAGGACTGAGGGAAGAGAAGACAACTGCCAGTGACACTGCAATCCAGGGCAATCCCAAAGCCTTTTTCTTCCACAGGATGCAGTATTTAGACTGTCACTTCTCTGAAAATCCATGAACCCCCTGCTTTGCTCATACACCAAAACAGCCAACCCAGAATGCCCACCACTTTGGCCTTGCTGCCAGTGCCCACCTCCCTCACCAACAGGAGAAACAGTGCCCAGGTGAGGCACCCTCATGCTGCAGCCAGCACCAAAATAGCTTTGTCCTCCTCAAGGCAATACTTCTGGCTTATAAATTATGTTTTCAGAAGCAAAATGAGTCCTACAGCAGGTCTTTGTGCAGAGCAGGAGCAAGGCAGCCATATGGCAATCAGCAAGTGACACTCTCCTACGGGGCCATTTCGTATTTCAGGCTACAATGAGCTTAATATAGGCTTAGGGAAACTAAAAATACTCAATTGTAATTCTGACATGAAGTACTCCAGCTATGTAATTTTAACATAAACATGGAGTTTATTTAACTCTAAAGTCAACAGATGGTATTTAAGTTAAGTTGGCTTTTTTTTATATTGGAGCTCTAAAAACAGCAATCAACTGACTTACTGAGTTTTCAGCTGCTGAATGTCAACATTTTACCCAGAAAATATTAAATACTGCAAGCTAATATGGAAGCAGAGGCTGTCTGGCCTTCTAATTACTCATAATTACCCATCAACCTTTACATGTGTTAACAGCAGCTATGTTTGTTTGAGGAATCCCAATAGATTGATCAGACCAGAAGCTCCTGATTTGATGCCTGAGAATCCGCTGTGTTGCTGTTTCAAGGGTCCCATTTTTATGTTGTTACCACTCAAAATGCCCACTCAGAGCACCACAGGGCTAATGACAAGAGCTTCCAGGGCCACCATGGCTCTAAACCAGTACCATGGACACCGGTACTGGGGGACACAGACCTTGAACAGCATTTTACATTAATCAGAGGATGTTTAAAGAGCTAGAGCTCAGAGAACATCTCCAAAGGAGTCTGGTGCCCTGATTTCCATGTACTCTCTTGGTGTCTCCTCATCAGTGGTGTCGAGCTGACTGGAAATCCTTCCCTAAACCCAGCCAGAGGGGTGCTGGTGGGGAGGGCCCTGAAGGAGAGCACTCACGTGCAGTTTGTTGAGCAGCACGGCGTCCGTGGTGCTGTTGGCTCCCGGCTTTGCTGCCTTCCAGAACTGCTTCTGAGCCGAGTACCGGTTCATGGGACACAGCTTGAACAGGCAATCTGTAAGAACAGGCAAGAAACACAGAGATGGCTTCAGCCAGTCATAATTATCTGGGCTTCTGCTGCTAACGCTGTCCAAAGATTGCAGCGGCAAAGAAAGGTTTATAAACAAATTCCAAAAAGCTCTTGATCAGACAAATGCTTTTTTGAGCAACAGGAACGCTGCCCCATGAATGATAAAAATTAACTGCTGCTGCCAACATCTGATGCAAGACCAGAAAATTTATAACTTGTCCCAGTCAAAAACGGTACCAGACTAAAATGGGAACACGTTCCAGAGCTTTCCCAGGCAAACAGACTTGGTTTAGGCACTTTGAGCCTGCAGTTTCTGTCCTTCAGCAGGTACACAATGTCAGCTTGGGGGGATTTGGTGTGGGTTTTCTGCTGCTGTTGTCTGTTTAGTTTCTTAATCAATCCCTTCTACTGCTTGGGAAAACAGGGCAAAAAAGTAGGAGAATCTCATCTAATGAAGTGGCAGCAGCACAAAATCCCCCAAAGAACAGCCTGCACAAGCACAGACCTTCAAGGCATTGCTCGAGGTAGCATCAAAGCCCTCAGGGTGTCAGGTTCTATACCCAGTCCATCAACAGGTTATTTAACATCCTGCCCAGCAAAAGCCAGGAATCACAGCTCATTAGTCTCATTAAAAATACATTTCTGTAATAGAGATGCTAACTTATCAGTAATAAACCCAAATGAGCTGCAGTGACTGTTGCTCCTCTTGCCTGTCTCTAAGCAACAGAACACGCAGAAAAATAAATCCAGCTATTCCAAGGCAGTGCCTGAAGTAGCAGCTCAGGAGTTCAACCCAAGTGCCAAGAGAGTCAGGAGGCTGTTCCCAGCCTCTCTGGCAATGACAGGGAGGTCACACCTCAGGCCCAGCTCACAGGGCCTTTCTCCAGGCTCCTGGTGCATCCCCACAGACATTTGGGAAGCAGGAGGGTGAGGAGACACCAACCTGGGGGTTTATCTTCAGTGCCTGCAAAGCAGAGCTGCTCATGGGCTGCCGTCTTCATGGACACCTTGGATGCACATCAACCAAAAAGGGGAAAAAACAATACTAAAGACAAGTCACTTCAGCTCTGCCAGAGGTTGAGACAGACCTTGGTAATTCTACCTCAGGGCACTGTTTGAGCTGGACACATTCACTCTTCTCAAGCCTTTCCTAAAGAAAAGACCCATTTGATGTCACCCTGCCTGTCTCATCCATCCTCAAAGCACACCAGGCAACATCAAACACCTTCCACCATCAAACCACAGAGAGGTTTGGGTTGGAAGGGGCCTAAATCCCATGCCATGGGCAGGGACACCTTCCACCAGCCCAGGGTGCTCCAAGCCCTGTCCAACCTGGCCTTGGACACTCCCAGGG
>JAWWEE010000021.1:1543064-1555017 GCA_035221455.1 Xenops minutus
AAGTGTCCCAGGCCAGGTTGGACGGGGCTTGGAGCACCCTGGGCTGGTGGAAGGTGTCCCTGCCCATGACAGGGGGTGGGACTTTAATGTCCCTTCCAACCCAAACCATTACCATAATTCAATGATTTTAAACTGTCATTTCTCAGTTCTGTAGCCCTACTGGAGATTTCAAAACAATTCTTTCACTCTTTACAGGCCTTTCCAAACTGGAGTCCTCTCCAAACATGATTAGCTGGTTACTTATTCCAGCCAGTGATGAAAACACTCACTAGTAGCAGTTCCCAGGACAGACTGGGACAAAACCACGTTCACCAGAGCCTCTCATGCCATTAATGACCTCTGACTGCTGCTGCCCAGGGACACTGCCCCAAACACCTTTGTTTCCTCCTTTTCCAGTCTTCCAGGACACCAGTGGTCTCCTCCAATGTCTTCTGCCAAAAGCTTTCTCATTCAATTCCATGCTTTTCCTTTTGCTGCTCATGTAGAAATTCCCCCTTGCTGATTCCCACCTGCCAGTTCTGGGTCAGAAGGGGAATCCAGGACCGTCTCCACTCTTCTCTCAACAACCTGAAGCCTTTTTTAGGATGTTCTGGGGGTGCTGTGGCAGAGGGACGTGGGGCAGAGGCTCCATGTTTGATCCTCTTCTGCCCTCTTCCTGCGGCACAGAAATGACTGTGAGGTTTTGGCAAGAGGATCTGGATGGTTTGAAAGAATTTGGGGTGTAATTTAATGTCGGGAGGTTGGTGCAGCAAATCAATACTCCATGTGCTCTTTCAGATGGGTGTTTGCCTCTGGACAGAGAGCCAAAGGATCCTCCTCTGTCTGTGTTTTTCTGTACCCAACATTCCTGGTGTCCCACGTAAACTGTCTTCATTTTACACCTTGGACTCTTTGGCTTCATCACTACCTGGTCATGTTGTGTTTCTGTGCTCTTCTGGAAGTACCTGCTTTAGTTTCTGCCTTCTGCCCACTCTCTCTTTGTGCTTCAGACCTGTGAAAAGAACTCAGAGTTTGGTCATCTTGCACTTCTCTATGCCATTTTCTACTCCTTTCCCTTATAATACAATTTCCTTAAGGAACCTTTCCGCTCCCTTGGAACAGTTTTCTGAGAGATTGGTCCTGCAAAGTCTCTGGCTGCTGAAATCATGGAAGCACAGAATGGTTTGGGTTGGGAGAGACCTTAGAGATCATCCAGTGCCACCTCCTGCCATGGGCAGGGACACCTTCCACCAACCCAGGCTGCTCCAAGCCCCGTCCAACCTGGCTTTGGACACTGCCAGGGATCCAGGGGCAGCCACAGCTTCTCTGCCCACCCTGTGCCAGGGCCTTCCAACCCAAACCATTCCATGATTCTGTGACCTTTTCTTTTCCACTGCCCTGTCCTCTAACAGGTTCCTCTGCTATAGGAACAAGAGGGAAACCTCCACATCCAGGGGACACTCACCTCCAGTGCACTGAGGTTGGCTAATTGATATTAATTATACACACACTCTATTATATATCATACACATAAATTCTGTTATAAAACTCCTGCTTGTTGCTGATTCCATTGCAGACATCCCTCACTGCCTTTGGGATACAAACCCCCCATGCTGTGCTGCCTGATGCTCTCCTGTTGTAATTAACTCTCATCCTTCTCCTTCCTCCTGCTGCTCTCTAATTTGCCTCCACTGACATTCCCCCAGTGAGCATTCCCTGTGCCAGGTGTAATTCCCAGTCTCACGTCACTGCAGTCAATTTGGAAATTCCCAACCCACCATCTGCATCCCGACTCTGGCTCTCAGAGGTACAGGAGGACAAGATTTCCAAAACACAGTTCTCTCCTTAGACTGAAGGGATTAAACACATCCTTTGTAAGGCAGGCAAACAATATCTGATCACTAAAACAAAGCCCACAGAGGGGCCCAGTAATGTTTATGAAGATTGGAGAGCAGGAGGAATTTGTGCTTGGAAAGGGTGGTCAGTCATTGGAAAGGATGCCCAGGGAGGGTTGGAGTGCCCAGCCCTGGAGGTGCCCAAGGCAGGACTGGCCGTGGCACTCAGTGCTCAAGGTGGGCATCGGGCACAGGGTGGGCTCTGGGGGCTGGCAGGGCTTTGCCAACACCAGGAATTCCAGGATTCCATGACAGACATGCCATGGTGCTCCCATTCCTGAGCTCTGCTTGCTCAGGTCCCTCAGCCTTTTGTGGCTCTGCCTGGAGCACATGAAAAATGGAAAGCAGATGATGAGGAAACTCAATAAAAATGATCAGGGTGATGAACTTGTCAGAAAGTTCACTCTAGGGCAGGGCAAGGTCTGATTCCACCCCACCTGGAGGAGGTGACCACCACCTACACAGCTCTGCATCTCCCACCAGCCTCCGAGGCTGTTGTAGCAGCTTGGAAAAATTCCATGGAATGGTTGGGAATCAAAGTCTTTGTTCCTTAGGAACGCTGAACTTAATCATTATTCCCTCATTGATTCATTTATTCTATATAATGGTGACTTATTGAACAACCCTATTTGACCAAGGTTCCTTTTTTTTTTTCTTTCTTTGTTCTGGGGCAGACTCAAGGTTTTATTTGCATTTAAATTTAATTTTCACTTTCTCGTTGAGGGTTTTTTTAAAGTTAAAAAATAAATCATTACAACAAAATAAAAATTCCACTCGGACTGAGGCTTTCTAAGCTATTCAATGAAAAATGAAATTTATTGACTAAAGCATGCAGTTTGGAAAGAACATTTGGAAAATCAAAGTATAAACCAGAAAATTATAAGACTTTCACAAACAGGGACATTTTAGTGGGTTGTTTTTAATATTTTCTTCGTTAGAGATTTTACTGTCAAAATAAAATTCAGTCCCTTCCTCAGCTTCATTCCCTTCTTTGGACACACTCCAGCCCCTCAGTGTCCTTCTTGTCACAAAATGCCACAGAGCACAGACCCTCAGTGACCTTTTAATGTCACTGCCCTCAGAGAGGAGGCACCACATGGGTTTAACCATGGCCATGGTGGGAGAAGAGAAGGTGTTTCCCAACCTCGACACCAGAATGATGGTCTGGTCACACTCCTCTCAACAGGGTGGGATTTGACATCCAGGGAGCTGGGCCAGTTCCCTCCAGAGGGGAACGTGACCTGAGGGTCTTCATGGAAATATTTGGGTTCTCTGTTGTGAAGTGTCACAAAGAACATCCAGCAACACTGAGAAGCTGTGGCTGCCCCTGGATCCCTGGGAGTGTCCCAGGCCAGGTTGGACGGGGCTTGGAGCACCCTGGGCTGGTGAAAGGTGTCCCTGCCCATGGGACATGCACATGGCAGGGGTGGCACTGGATGGGCTTTACGGTCCCTTCCAACCCAAACCACTCTAGGATTTCAGCCCAGACCCAGAGATGTTGCAGCAATCACATCCCTCTGGCAAAGCAGCCCCAACTCAAACCCTGAACTCATGATGTGACCCAGCCCAGCCCAGGTTTGTGCCACGGTGACATCTGTCACCTCCCCACTGTGCTGCTCCAGCCTCGTGTTTCAAGGGCTTTTAGTGCTTTGCTTTTTAAAGCAGAATAAAGGAGGAAAATCACCCTTGCAACCAACATTTAAATAGAGAGCGTGCACATTTGTGATCTAAATATATTTGAATTTTCATGTTAAAATAACCACCCTCAATTCCCATCTGCAAGACACGAGGGTAACCACCCTCTGGTATTATATTCATTTATGCAAAGTCCTGCCAATGGGAATTGCTGCTTCGTTTGTTCGAGCTGTAACAACACAGGAAATAATGTAATTGCTGTTAACTTGGGGCTGAGGTATCAAACCAAAGGGAGACAACTGCAACAAGGATTTCAGAGAGGGGAAAATTATAGACCTGAGAGCTGGACACTGAATAGCAATGCCTGCTAAAGAAACAATAATTAAAAAGCAATGGCTTTTTGGCCACATAATTAATTACCATATGACTCCATATTACCCTGTTAGTAACTTATAAAGAATAAACACAGCACTTGAGACATACTGAAATGTACTGTGGGAAAAGCTGTCCCTGGAATCAGGGAATCATGGGAGGGCTTGGGTTGGAAGGGACCTTCAAGAGCATCTCATTCCACTTCCCTTCCATGGGCAGAGACACCTCCCACCAGACCTGGTTGCTCTAAGCCCTGTCCAACCTCCAGTGGAAGCTGCACAGGATGATTTTATTCCAGCAAGGAAAAGGGAGCAAACCCTTCACTCCCCACCTGAAGGGAATGATCTCATGAGGCTCTGGACATGCTGTGACACCTCAGGGTAAACTCAGAGCCTCAGCACAGACAACTCACCCCCCCATAACATCAGTACCCAAGAATTGCCCAACAATGACTTGAGAAATGCACCTTTAAGTGAACATCTCTGGTACCAGAGAGCTCAGGATACACCAGTGTTTGTTTTACTTCTCCACGTAACCTCTTTGGTCTCCTTCAAAAAGAAAACTGCTACTCGAAAAGAGAGAAATATTTAGACACTGCATATACAGGCAGCTCCAAAAGGAAACATTTGCAGGAAAGACCAGCTGCTTTTTTCTATCTCTGGTACTGGGGGAAGATGCTGCATGAAAACACAAAGCCAGAAGAGAGAGCAACACAAGGAGAAAGGAAAAAACCCAAAAACCACAGATGCATTTAAATGCAATGTACCCCGTTTGACATCCAGGGGGTCAGGTGAAAGAAAGGCAGAAAACCATCAGGGCTCCTGGTCACCACCATGGATAATGAGACCCTGGAGGGGAAAAACACAGGCTACAACAGACCTGGGAAGGCAGAAAACAGGGAGCTGCCTCAGGGAGAGCTGTAAAGGACAGAGTGAACACACCAGGTATCCTTGGAAGCCTGAAGGAATAGTCTCATTTATGGCCAAATGGGTAACAGACCAAGAGAAGCTACTTCAGAATGATCTCTTTAGGAATTGCCAAGGCATCATGCTGGCTCCTGGGGAGTGACACACAAGGCAGAAGAGAAACCTCCCAGTGCTGAGGAGGGAGGGAAAGAGAAGAGAGCAGTCCTTGCAGGAAGAGCTGAGCCCTGCACACACCAACTGGGGCCACCCCAGCACAGCCCTGGTTCCACTGACTCTCTTACTGTCTTAGCTCAGCTCCAGCACCAAAACAAACCCTGGACCAAGAGACCAATCCTAAGGCCAACCCCTGCCCTCTCCCACAAGCCCCAAAACTCAACTATTACACTCTCCAAGGAGAAGGGCTTGTACTGCATATGAAGTGAACTGATGTGCACAGGAGTTACAGAAGCAATTTCAAGTAAGTGTTGTGGCTTTAGCCTTTGTGCCAGCTTTGAGAGCTGGATCCTTGACTCAGGAAACCATCCCCTATCTCCATTTTCATAATTTCCACGATAAATCATCCCTGCACAGCATTATAACACAATGGTCAGGACAGGAACCCTGGGACGTTCTTCCTCAAAATCTTGGGGCCTTTTCAGTCTGCTTTTTAACCCGGCAGCAAACCAAACCATATTCCTTTTCTGGCCCAATTTAATTTTCTTTCAGCTGCTCACCCTTTGAATTTCTTTTTTCACATTTGCTCCTGCTTTTCTGGATGGAAGTTCCTGCTGAAAACAGGGCAGGAAGCGGGGGTAGGAGGCAGGGAAGGCTTGGACAGTCCGAGCACAGGAAGAACAAGGCAGATCAAATTTCAAACCCCTCTGGAAGCGTCAGTGTTGACCAGCATGGAAAGAATACAGTTGTGCTGCTAGAGCTGACAGGACTGAACAGCACAGTAAGGGTCATTTCTATTTCAGAATGTTTTGTGTATATGTCATAAGAAATAAACCACCACAGCATCACACAAAAGAAAAGGCACATTTTTCAGCTGTTCAATAAAGTAACTCGATTTTCAGCTCTGAAACACATTTGGCTTTAAGAAAAACCACATTGCCAAAAAAAGACACAGGGCCTTTAAATAAATATTTGATAATATTATCGAGGTCTAATTTGGAAGAATGGAAGAAATAATAGAAGTGAACTCTGTGCTTCAATTATTCTTGCACTAATGAAGCACTCGGGATCCCTTCCCTGAAATGCTTATTTGCTCCCTTCCCTCTGCCCCCGGTGCCATCCAGCCCCAGTGCCTGCTGCAGGGCCAGGGGGCAGGGCTGGCAGCCCCCCACAGCCCCCTGGGCTCAGCCACCCCTCCGTGCCTACGGCAGGACCAGCCCTGCCTCTTCATTGCTCACACAGCTCCTGAACTCCACTGTTTCTGTACCAACCTATTCCTTTGACAGTTTAACCCCCTGACTGCCCTCCCTCTGCACAGGGGGATGCACAAGAGAACTGCTCCCCCTCCCAGCAGCATCCGTAGGCTCCTCTGTCCCACAGCCACAGAGATGCCAGGCTGCTCGGTCATGTTCCCCACCATCTCCCTCCTGGTCAGTTCCTATCCTTCTGCATCTATGAGGTCCTAAATAAAAAACTTCACTTGAGGCTCTGCCAGCAAGTAAAACTGGAAAAAATAATCATTCTGTCTTTTGGCAATGTTTCTTTTTCTATATTCCAAGGCAGCAGTTGCACATTTTGTCACAGCACAGCATCAACATCTCCTATTCAAGCCGTGATTCCCGCAGTCCCCGGAGCCTTCCCATGGAACTGCTGTGAGCCCATCCTCCTCCTCCTCCCTGGAGGCAGCCAACTAAGAGTGGTCTTGGACAAACCCTGAGCAAATTCCCAAGCTGGTATCTCTTCTGGAGAGCTTGCAGAGCACAGCCAGCTGTGGGGGATGCCTGAGCAGCTGTGTGCTGCAGACACCCAGTGCCACACGGGCAGCACTGCAGGGTGTGAGCTGTCACACATGCTCACACTTCCACAAGCTGGCTTAATAAAGCCAAGATAGATGCAGAAAACCCAGACCTGCCTAGTTACAGGAAGAATCACTCTGGAGCTGAGCAGAGCAGAGCCCTGCTGCCCAACTGTGCTGCACTCCCAGGCAGAGCCAGCAAAGCACATCTGTTCCGAGTCTTGATTTCTGCTCCCAGGCTTGGCTTGAGCCTTCCACCTCACTTGCTACGGCCTCTCCCTACTTTAAACAGTCCCCATCCTTCTGGCAGGGCACCAGAGATGCTCTTGCTGAGGCCTATCAAGTGATGCAGCTCAATCTGTCCAAGCTCTCTCCATCGCTGCTCCTGCTCGGGAACAGAGCACGGCAAAGGCCAACAAATCACGGAGCTAATTGAAGTGTGGTCTGCACAGGGCACTGGGGCTGCACTCTGCACTTCAGTGAGCACAGCGTGTGACAAGGGACACACACCCCATAAACACAACTGTTGCCATATACTGCCTGGGCAGCAGCAACCAAACATGCAGCACTTCCCAAAGGCACAGCATTCCAGGCTGACAGCACCGAGGAGTTGAGCTGTGCCAGCACCGCTGCAGAAACGCAATCCATGGCTTTGGAGATCAAAAACGAAAGTGGAAAATAGTCCCTCAACTAGTAAAGCAGCCCCTTCCAGGAACAGCTTAAGAGCTCAGTGCTACCAAATAAGGGAAGGCAGCGCTGGGAGCCAAGGCAGCAGAGCCAGGCTGGATGCGGAGCGGCAGGCAGCTGGAGCAGGGGAAAGGGAGCGAGGCAGCTTCCCTGGGCTGGCCTGCAGCTGGGGAGAACACTGCTCAGCGCCAGGGCGGAAGCAGAGCCTGCCAGCACGGGCCTGCAGCCCTCTGTCCCCACTGGGTCTGGGGGTTTGGTGCACTGCTGCCACTGCAAACGGGCAGCTCATCCCAGAGATGCAATCACACACTGAGGGGGCACCTCCAGCACCTGACACAGGGCCTGTGAACTGCAAATCCTGGGAATGCACCCCCTGCCCCAGAGGGGCACCTTGCACCCCCTGCACAGAGCTGGCAGGGTGCTGCTGCACAAGCAGAGCACAGCCTGGGGCTGCTGAAGAGAAACTGTTCCTTTTTCACCTTCAGAGTTGTTTTTTCCTTCTCCTCTCTTTTTTAAACGCACAGATGTCACTCCATTTATTTTCTCCTGCTCTACTACTTTGTTGTCTTGCAGAAAGAGAAGCAGAACACGCTGTCATCCATCTCTCAGGGATGTTTTGTGCAGGCTCCAAGTGCGAGCCTTCTGCAGAAACAAACACTGTTAGCTTGGGGTGTATTTTCCAACAGGAAGAGCAGCTTCTCCAGCTCCTCAGCTTATCCTGAGTGATTATATCCCTGGAACATGGATGGTAAGAGCCCACAGGAACACCAGCACTTCATAGGACAAATGAAGGAGGTAAAACACACCCTTAGAGAAATCCACCGGTTTCGTTTCTTTAACTCCCTGCCCAGCTACAAAGCAGGGAAGTTTGGGTACTGTAATTGCACATGGCAATGCCTCCCTTAGTGCCCTGAAATCCTTGAGACAAAAACAGCCAGGAAAGCACTATCATGCTGATACTACAGAAAGCAACTGACCTCCAGGCTTCTCATCCTTCTGCTGCAGCAGCCAAAGCAAGGGCTCACCTGCCCCACAGGTGCCCCAGCTCTGCAGTATTGGGCTTTGCAGCCTGCACTCCCTCCCTGCAGCAGCCACACAGCCAAGCCCAGCCAGGAGTACCCAGCTGTGCCCCATCCCGAACTCCATTTGCTTCCTAACCCAATTTACCTTCAAACCCACAATATTTATCAGTCATTGAATTTCAAAGCCCATTAATTGCTGCCTTCTCAGGGGTGCATGAACCAACAGCTCCATTCATTTCTCCCTCTCCTGTCAGCTGCAAAGAGACGAGCAGATGTGTGCATTAGTGTGGCCTTGGACAGTTACAGCTGGGAGGCCTTCACTGTGTGCTGAATCAACTGGAAAACAAGAGGGGAAAAGTGATGAGCAAACCTTTACCCATTCCTGCAACACTGATCATATTATTCCTTAATTGCTCCCTGTGGTGGATGCCCTTGGAACACAACAAAAATGCAACAAAAAGGAACTTGGATTGTCAGAAAGGACACCCCTTCTCACCCTCGAGGCATGACCACTGTCACCCCCACACAGCTGCAGACCTGTGTCTGAGTCTGGAAAGACTAGGGAAAATAAATGTATTCAACTGCTTTGTGCTAGTCATTTAAAAATGTTCCTTTCCCATAAAGAACAATAATTAGGTATTTTCACTGGTTTAAGCCATCTTTCAAGATGCCTTACTGCTGCAATGATAACACGTCAATCAGAGAGAGAAAGCTGGATCCAGAAGTGATGGATGGGCTGGTGAGAGCTATTAAATAGCACCAGCTGCAGCACCAAGTGCATCCTACACTCACATCCACCCAGAGTCAGCAAAGACAGTCACCCTGGCTCACAAATACCACCTTTGCCAGCAGCCTCAGAGCAGGAATAACCTCCCAAGTTCAGAAAAATACAGAGGCCCTCTTATAACATTGACTGCTCCTGTCCCTTCTCTTCCTTCATTTGTTTCAATCACTGTCTTTATTTCCAGTTATTTGTCTCATAATTGCATTAAAACCATTTTCTGGTTGTGTCAGGTGGTCCAGCTTCGACATGCAGATGTACGTCAGCTTTATCCTTGACTTCCAGGATTCCAGGTTTCACACTAACTGAATCAGGTGTCAGACTGATTTCCCTTTGCTGCACAGAATCGTGGTATTCAGAAGCAGCAGAAGCAATTAAAAAACCTCACTCCATCCCCCAGATGTGATAATACTGATGTGCAGCTGCTGGCCTGCAGGGCAGGAAGTGAAATCCTTTGGTGGGGAGATGCTGGGATGGTGACACGTGGTCAGGGCAGCCCCAGTGCCCTTTGGTGCCACAAAGCCAGTAACCCTTCCAGCCCTGCTGGTCCCACAGGTGAGGCAGAGCATTGAGAAACCTCCTGCACCCTCCTGGCTCTGCTGCCAGCTGAGCAGGCATTCCCAAGCAGCACAGCAGCAGCAGGTGACCACAGGAGCAGTGCCACTCCCCCACAGTGCCAGCTGCTCTCTGCAGCCCCTGCGAGCTGCCCGTGGCACCCAGGGCTCCCAGAGCTCCCAGTGCCCCAGCCTGTGCCAGCTCCCAAGCCTGCCCAGAGTTACAGGAGCAAGAGGCAGCACCATGCTGTGTTATCACCTGCAGGCCCCAGGGATGGTTTTCACCCACAGCAATTCCAACACACACCTCTGGAAAGGATTATCAACCTCTCAAACCAACAAGCAGCTCCCAGACAATAAACTAGACATAAGTTATGGCACAAGGACTGTGAGAGGTCTTGATGGTAGAGAGGGTCAGAAAACAGATACAGAAAGAAGGACTATTTTGACAAATCCCAAACAAAACCCAGACACTGGTGCTATCATCCTGGAAAGAGCCAATTGTCCTGATTAACTATCTGGAACTTATTCAAAGATAACTGGCACAAGCACAACAAAAACTCCTCTCAGAACACCTGAGGATACAGACCTTATGTGAAACAAAAATCTATGTCACGAAGATGAGAAAAGCTGATTATTTGCCATTTTTTGAGCTTTTAGATCTAGATGAGCACTTGGGACTTTCCCTTTTCCCATGTCACTCACGGTATGGAGAGGAAGCCACTGGAAGCAGTGGGGTAAATCTTGTCTGCCACATCTCTGGATCTTTAAAATGTGAACTGCAAGATCCCAACCATGTCTTCCCTTCACCCACTGAAAATACTCCCCAAGTCTGCTACTTTTCTATTCAAAGCCACAGGCTGCACATTAGGTATTTCCAGAACAATGCCATTATTTTCCTACTAAAGATCAGGGCACTAACAATACTACACATTAAGTTAAACGAAAAACTTTTTAAAGAAGGATTATGAGACTACACCAAAGAACAGTGCCTGGTACAAACTCATCTGCAGTGAATTCTGTTTCCAGAAATTTCAGCTGCAAGAGAAACAGCTATTAAGGACCTGGAGTGGTCACTCCTGTCCTGGGGTGCTTCCACTGTGCAGTTTTTCCCCTCTGGGTCATTCAAAAGGCTTTGAAGGCTTTTACAAGGTGAAGCCACTGGAAGTGTGGTTTAAAATGTCACAAAAACTCAACATTTGAAGAGAAACAGATGAGCTGCTCGAGGAAAGGGCTGGAGAATCACGAGCACTGCAAAGAGCTTGAGCCAAAACGCTTCTGTGGCCTGGGAGAACACTGGCATTGCTTTTAGAAGGAAATGCTGAGGCTGGAGCTGTGGTGGCAGCTCAGAGCACACGAGCTGCAGAGCAAGGATACAGCAGAGACTTGGTATTCCAGCCCTGAACTTGCACTGCTACAAACACTGCCAAATATTGTAATTTCCATGCACATTATCTCCACTTCTTTGACATAACACGTCTTTAAAGTTGTCATCAGCCAGCCCACGCTCTCAGACATGGTGTCCCACGTTTGGGGACACAAATGACCGCTAAAATCAGAAAGCTTTCAGCCTTCACTCAACTGACTGGCTTCAAAAATCCCAGCCTCACTCCAGAGAACAAGTTTTCCTTGTCAAACATGCCCATGTGGTACTTTTACTAATAAATACACCCAAATAGCTGCTGAGTAGAAGCCTTAAGCCATATGTCTGTTATGTGTACAAATCAACTCTTGTTTTTCACTAAAAATGTTTAAATGGAGAATGCTGATGTACCCACTGTGATGGAGCAGATGGATCCTTCAGTGCAGCAACAGGACACCCTTTTGCTCTACTCTAACCAAGTCTCGTGAAGAAACTATTCCTACAGTCTCCATTGTTCAGGGCTGGTAGATTAATGAGGAGAGTTTTCAGAAGTCACTAGAAAAGGGTAACAAAAATGGATCAGAATGACGGCAATGAGAAATGCCAGAAAGAATATCACAGAATATTTTGGGTTGGAAGGGACATTCACAATCAGCCAGTTCCACCCCCTGTCCTGGGCAAGGTGATCTTCCACCAGCCCAGGTTGCTCCAAGCCCTGTCCCACCTGGCCTGGGACACTCCCAGGGATATATCCCATAACACTCTTCCTTGATCTCTTGGGACCCTGGATT
>JAWWEE010000021.1:1563890-1591011 GCA_035221455.1 Xenops minutus
CAGGGGCAGCCACAGCTTCTCTGGGCACCCTGTGCCAGGGCTGCCCACCCTCCCAGGGAAGGATTCCTTCCCAGTATTGCATCTTTCCCTGCCCTCTGGCAGTGGGAAGCCATTCCCCCTTTGTCCCCTGTCCCTCTCCACTCTCCTGGAGCCCCTTTAGGCACTGGAAGGGGCTCTCAGGTCTCCCCAGAGCCTTCTTTTCTCCAGGTGAACAATCCCAACCTTCCCTTATCTGTGCTCCTCGTTGGGAGTGAGGATGCTGTCTGAGCTCCTTAAGGAGGGTGAGGCTGTGTGTGAGGAGGGTGCTCAGCTGCTCCATGGAAGGGAGCACAGGGCAGTGGCAATTACAGCACCCAAGGCAGGAGAAGGGCCCTGAGTGCCTTATCTGTGTGCCCAGGCAATCCAGCTGGGCATTAGTGAGAGCTGCCCTGTGAGTTTTAGGTGTAATTCCAGGGGTTGTTACTGAACCCACAACTGCTCAAGCCGGTCCCCTGTAACTGGAGCCTCACACAGGGAATACTGTCCCCTTAAACGGGGGAAGAGGCAGGTCAGGGCTCTGGCAGTGCTGGAGAGGAAGGACAGGGGGACTTGGAAGCCCAGAAGCAAATGGACAGTGGAACATGTTATGCTGCTGTTGCACTGCAACTGCAATAATAATTACTCATGATTTAAGGGTTTTTAAAATAAAAGATCTCTTTTTAGACCATGGTAACCTGGTGGTTGCTCAGCCATTCAAGGAGAAGGTTTTTGGTAGCAGGGAAGAGAGCAGAGCACCTGTCCTGTGCAGTTGTAGCATGAGCTTTGTCTCATCTCTGTCTGTCTCAGTTCCTGATCACTTTCCACATTCCATTCCCCCTGGATTTATTCTTACAGACCTTTCTTTGCTCCTTTCCCTTCTGCAGAGCATCATATAAATGCTGTACTCTTGACTTGGAGCTTTGGAAACTAAGTATGTGGGTAAATGTGGAATTAAAGCAGAATTAATTCATTTTGCCATAAATGTTAGATTAACATTGCATTTATTTTTATATTATAGCAAATACACTCAAAGTAGAGATTT
Source organism: Xenops minutus (assembly GCA_035221455.1). Classification (NCBI taxonomy): domain Eukaryota; kingdom Metazoa; phylum Chordata; class Aves; order Passeriformes; family Furnariidae; genus Xenops; species Xenops minutus. The sequence goes on from JAWWEE010000021.1 coordinate 1,564,951, forward strand.
ATTCTTCCTCTTCCAAGACCATTTTGATATATTTTATTGACATAAACTGGAGTCATTAGAGATGCCTCTTTTAACTTGTGGCTCGAAATGAGAATTAAACGATCAGTGGACTGTCCAATTAAGAGGAGATGTTTGCAATTGAAGTTTGCTGGGTAGCTGTAAGTCACAGGGTAGCAATGAGAGTTCAAACAACAGTATTTTCATTCTGGTGATGAACTTGTGAAATGAACCCACCAATTTCATGTTAACGACGTCGTCAAGGGCTGAGTGTGGATGGTGTCCCCTGGCCATGGAGCGCTGTCCGAAGGGAAGGCTCTTGAACAGCAGCTGATTTGGGCTTTTATTCAGCAATTGAGCTGAAAGGGGCCATTATCTGATATCACTTCAACCTGAAATGAGTGCCAGCTCAAGTAGCAGGGAGTGAATTAAATTTGATTGCAATAACGCACATAAAAAACCCCCATAAAGCCCAAAGTTAAGTGCCCTTTTATTGGGGTGAGGCCTGTTGGTTTTGTGGAGAGAACTGCAGAAAAGCAGGGGCAGTTTCCCTTCTGCCACTCTCTGGGGGTGCCCAGCCCTGCCAGCAGCAGCCCCATGGCAGTGGTGGGCTCTGGCTCCCCAGGCTCTGTTTGCCCAGGAAGGGCTGTACAAGGTGCCCTGTGCACGTGGATTGCTGGGTTTGTGTTGTGCCATGTCTGGTTGGGCTCTTGGAATCAGAGTCCTGGAATGGGTTGGGTTGGAGGGACCTCAAAGCCCATCCAGTGCCACCCTGGCCATGGCATGGACTCCTTCCACTGTCCCAGGGAGCTCCAAGCCCTGTCCAACCTGGCCTTGGACATTCCAGGGATCCAGGGGCAGCCACAGCTTCTCTGGCAACAGCCTTTTGTCTGTCTGGGCAGGAGAGGTGGGACTTGAGCAGCAGCTCTGGGATTCCCTGGTCAAATGAACCCAGGCAGTGCTGGTTTCCTTGGAGAACACTCACAGTCCATTGCTGGAGCTGTTGCTTTTAGGAGAGTGAAATCAACTAAGTCAAATAACTGTAAGGAAAACAAGGAAATCAGTTTGTTTATAAATTGTTTGTAATTAGTTTGTGAGCATAAAAAAAGGCTTTGTTTCTTGACTGAATTATTCACAATGAGTTATTTACTCAGTCCTAGTTAGTAACACATTTACAATAATTTCTTCTCTCTTTGTTACTCCCATCAGTTGCTTCCTCTGTGGTTATTATATTAAAATCTCTAACTACAGTAAACATAATTTCTTATTGCAGACACCTATCTATAAGGCAGAAATAAAAATTAAAAAAGGAAGGGAAAATGCACCCTGAAGATTGATTTCTTTTATATATATTAAGTTAAAACTTGCAGACATGAACTGAAACAGGGTCTCATTTATCATCACACTTGGTTGCATCTTTAAATAACCCCCTTTTTATCAAAATATGTTCACAACATAATTCATGAAAGTAGCAATTTGGCAGATTGAACTATATTTTTCTGAATTGAATCTCTGTTCTCTCTGGTTTAATATTTAATAACTAAAGCATATCTGCTCATGAACTAGATAGAGATGACAACTCTTCTATGTGGGCTGATTAGGGGAAGAAAATCCTGCAGGCAAGTAATAGCTCAGCTTTCAAAGGATGCTCTTCAGCTATTCAATTCTTAGTCCCCTTTGAAATTTTTATAATAGTTTGAACAACCTTGAATTAACAAATGTAAATGAGTGTTTTAAATCTCACTTCTTAAATACTCACCTAGATAACTTCAGAGAAGTGAGTTCTGACTTCTTGCAATTAGATGTTTCTAGAGAAGATCCACAACTTCAGGATCCTTTTAGCATTGCAGGAAATGCATAAAATCTTTTGTTTGAAATATTTGTAGAGTCAGAGTGGTTTGGGTTGGAAGGGACCTGAAAGCCCACCCAGTGCCACCCCCTGCCATGGGCAGGGACACCTCCCACCGGCCCAGGGTGCTCCAAGCCCCGTCCAACCTGGCCTGGGACACTCCCAGGGATCCAGGGGCAGCCACAGCTTCTCTGGGCTACAAAGCACCAAGATGTCTTTGGGATGTCCTGGTGCTTCATCACCAATCCCTTCTGCCTGCACTGCAAACTTGTCTGGTTTCAGAATCTCAAACCTCAGCAGATATTAAAGCACATTGGCTGGATGAAATTGGAACACTTTCAGCTTCCTGGCTTTTTCAATACCTAAATGCCACAGTGACAATTGCCCCCAACATCTGCCTGTCTGTGGGCTGCAGTGGGCTCAGCATTCACAATTTAGACTCGGGATTCAGGATTCCTTCATCATATAAAGGGCAGCGCATTCAAATGCGTACAAGCAGTTGGCAGTTTCCAGTGCAGTTCTATAAATACTGAGGATGCTACTGAAAGATTCCTCATCGAGGCAGCAAAATGTATTTTAGATTTTAACTATATCCTAATTCAGCAAGATTGAAAGTTTGGTTTTTTCCTACTCAAAATGCCCAATGCTTCAATGTTGAATTAAAAAAGTTAGTGGCATACATTAGACTATATTTTTATCATTTTTTTCTTCCATCATACCAATCTAAAAGTTTATTTGATTTTACATTAAATCATCATATTAGCAGTCTTTTTGAAAAGGGGGGTAGAAGTATATTTTTCTTGGCCATAAAACAGAGAAGGCATTTAAAAGGGTATTTGCTGCTGTTACCTCATTTCCTACTTTTGGTATTCAGAGTGTGCATTTTAACGTGTCTGGGATGGCCCCAAAGCAGAAAGGAGTCAGCCTCTCATCGCAGTGATGGATCTGATGTGTTTCTCTTCAAGATCCCTGAGCTAAGCTTTGCCCCTAGCACTCAAACAGCCTCACAAGTTCTGCCTCCTGCACGAAAAATGAATCCTGCTGTTTGAACTGCTAATATATGGTTATCAGAGTGAAAAAGGTCATATTTAGACATTAGTTTAAATATTCCCTAAAGGAATCCAGGCACCTTCATAATGAATGTACCCAAACACTTCAGCAGCACCAGAAACTCCATGATGAAGCAGAAAAGGAGCCCAGACTTGGCTGTGAGCTCAGGTCCATCCTCTGTTCTCACCAGCACCCCAGGAACGTGCCCTCAGCACAACACCCACCCAAACCCCTCTGCCAGGTGCTGAGAGTCAAACAATTCAGAGTATTTCCCATCCAAGTTTAACAGCTGATGTAATCCCTGTCCCCAGAGTGGCTCTGGATACGTGTGCATGGAGAGCAATAGCATTCAAGGCCACACTGTTGGAAGCTGAACACAGGACACCCAAAGGCTGATACCACAAAACCCCCTGATGAACACAGGGGACAGCACTAAACCATCTCAGTGCCTAGCAAGCGCTCTCCATATGCTGCTAATACTTTTCCAAAACTAGCAGGCAGAAGGATTTGATTATTTTAGTTTGTTTTTTAATTTTCTGAAGTGCTTGGGAAAACTATGTATGTGACCCTTCAACTGAAAAAATCCCTTAATCTCAGTCCTAATGCCAAGCCATAAACAAGGCTGCATTGACTAAATAAGGGTAAATAATGTGTATGTGGAGCTCCAGAGGCTCTATCAGACCAGCATAAATCACATTTTTCCTTCACATGGAGTTTCCTTCACATAACAGTGAGCAGGATGGAGATCAGATCACTGATGGCAAAGCCAGGAAGGACAAAAACCAAAACATTGCTGCAGTGGAGAAGCACACTGAATTCCATCAGTGCTGAGCACAGGGATCATTTAAGACTTACCCATCAAAACTATGAGGGTGATGAAGAACTGGAATAGCTTTGTGGCTGCCCCATCCCTGAAAGCATCCAAGGCCAGGCTGGATGGGGCTTGGAGCACCCTGGGCTAGTGGAAGGTGTCCCTGCCATGGCAGGGGTGGCACTGGAAGGGCTTTAAGGTCCCTCCCAACCCAAACCATTCTGAGATTCACACTATATATATTTTTACACAGAGATATTTACATATTAAAGCTTTGCAGTGCCCCCCAGGTGGCTCCTGCTGCAGTCCAGGGCTGAGCCACTCCAGGCAGCAGGAGCACACAGGATGGACTGGGATCACAAGAACAAACAGAATTTGAACTACTCATCTTCTGCTTCGCCATGAGGGTATTTTAAGTCTAAGATATGGGTTCATTCCTTGAACATCTTGCCAAAAAAAGAGTGTTGCCCAGCAACTACTAAAACAATGTTCTGGAAGGAGGGAGCTGCTGGACAAATTAACCCAGTACGTGCCCTTTTCCGCGCAGCTTCAGGCAGCTCTCGCAGAGCTCCTGGATGCTGGCAGACAGCTCTGCATCCCAAACACAGAGCTGCAAGGAATTTCCTGGGAAGGCTGTCAGACAGCCTGTTTTGCTGTAGTAGCAGTGCCTTGCACTAAACAAACTCGTTGGGCTGTGCTCCAGGACAAATGAACACAAGCAAACCCTGCCCAGGCAGCCCGACAGGCTCACGGAGCTCGGAAGAGCAGCTGGAGCTGAACCCGGCACGGCTGCGGGTCTGACTGCAGAGCCCAGCCTGCCTCCCTGCATTCAGGCAGGGATCACTGCCAGGGAAACAGGGGCTTTGGGCCGAGCTGAGGGGCAGCTCCAGTTGGTACTTCCCACCCCAGTCCAGCCTGCTCAGAGGACACTCATTTCTGGCCCCTCTTCACACACAGGGACACTCAGAGACAGCAATTAGAGAGCGGTTCCAGCTCATACAAAACATGAGACATCTTCTCTGCTCAGAGAAGTGCAGATAAGTAAGGGACTGTCACACTCCTCCTTTTTTGGGAGGCTTGTACAAGTAGGATTTCTTCCAGGAATCTCATCTGTACACATTTAGAACAGTTCAGGAAAAAGGCCTCTTTCGCAAGAGCTTTCATGTTAACGTTTTTAAAAAGAAACACCCTAATAAAAGTAACTCTTCAGCCTTAATGTTTTGCAAGGCAGTTTTAGAGGGTTTCTGAATGAGCTGGGGCTGAAGGCACAAAGGGCCAGAGCAACATTGTGCTTGAGAGAAACCAAACACACCCAAAACACCATTTCTAACGTGGATTCAGAAAGCCAGAATAAAAGACACACTGAAATGTCACAGATCATAATTACCATCCAACCTCAAACCACTAAGCTCAGGTGCTCTGTAATCCTGATTGGGACGGGGAAAAGAACAAAAAAAATTCAGCCTTCACATCTTCAAGTGGTCAAAGGAATATTTTAAGGAGTGAGAGGCACCACAGCATTTAGGATGTGAAGAAACTGCAGGTAAACACTCAGAGGAACTCGAGAGTGCTGCATTAATCCCTTCCTTTGGAGCTCTTTGAACTCCAGCACTTCACTTTTTCCCATCTCATACACTCTCAGAATTCTTTTTTTTTTAATCATCTCACCTACACTTTTACTCCAAGCTTTAGCTAACACTATCCCCCCTCTCTTTCACTTCGTCCCTTCCAGGGCTCCACCACCACCAGATCCATCCACCAGCCTCCTTTTTCCATAACCTCTGGCAACCCAGCAGCCCTGGTGTCCTCAGGATTGCTGTCCCCTGCCCTCCCAGCAGCTCTGTGGCTCCCACAGCAGCCTGTTCCCCCCAGCACTTACCAAGCCAACATTTCCAAAAGCAGGGACTCACTATAAAACCCTTCTCCATTTCAGCTGGGCAGTGGTTGCTTTAAGGAACACACTGCCCAGGCAGGTTATCAGTGGCTGCTGACAGAACAGACTCCTATTGCAGCATGTCTGTGCCTCTCTCCAGGCACAGGGATGGTGTACACACCCCACGTGGTGCACAGAGCTCTGCTCTATCTCAAGGGTCTAAAACAGCAAGAAAACCCACCACCCTCTAACCTGAGCCTTGCTGCTGCCACGAGATGCAGCTCAGGAAGGGTAGCCTAGGCAACATCATTTTTTAGAACCTGGAACACCTATGGCTAAGCAAAAGCAGGATGGATTCCTTCTGCCACTGGATAGGTAGGTTTAGTTTTACACTGAATTTTCTTGGAGTCATGTCTGCATATCTAAGCAGTCAATCTTCCTTCTAGAGATCTCTCATCAGTTCCATTAAGCATGAAATTTATATCTGCAAGTGTTTTACAATTCCCCACAGAATACAGATCTGCTCCAAGAAGCTCTGAATGACATCCCTTAAAATTACTGCCCAAATCAAGATCCCCCAAGCCTGGCCAAAGGGCAGTGCTCCTCCTAGAAGGGATTTCACATGGGGCTGACCTGCACCTGAACACCTGCCAGCACAGCTGCTTTGCAGGAGAGGACAGAGATACATCAGGTAGAAAATCACAGCAGCATTTTTCCAGTCCTCTGGAAAGGTAGAATGCCAGTCATTCCCATTTGATTCTTTTTTTCCTTGCTCTAATGAGATTTTTAACCATTCCTTCTCAGTTACCTGTGTTCAGGTCTCCAGCTGCAGCAATGCATCAGCAGTGACATGTATGAATCCTAGAAAGGTTTGGGTTGGGAGGGACCTCAAAACCCACCCAGTGCCACCCCTGCCATGGGCAGGGACACCTTCCACCAGCCCAGGGTGCTCCAAGCCCTGTCCAACCTGGCCTGGGACATTTCCAGGGCTGGGGCAGCCCCAGCTTCTCTGGGCACCCTGTGCCTGCCCACCCTCACAGCCAGGAATTCCTTGCCAATATCCCATCCAAACCTACCCCTTCCATATACAGTACAGACAATCTATGCACAGCCTTGGGCACCACGTTGAAGTTCACTGGAAAGAGCAACATTTGCCACCCAGTTCCCAGCCCAGGCTGTCCAACAGGTCCCTGGTGCCACTGACCTGCTGTCCCTGTCCCACAGCCACGAGACCATGTCCAGTATCACAAAACTCCTGCACTCCATTCTCCCTCTGTTGCTTTATACCCCAGAGGCAAATGCTGCTGTTTGGACAAGTGTCCCTTCAGGAAGGACTTATTTCCCAGGAGCCAGGCAGGGATTTCTGTAAGGTGGCAGGAAGCCCTGACTAAGGTTGTGGGTCCTGACCCTGCCAGGGACCCCCAGTGCAACCCCAGAGCAGCCTCTGGGGGCCTTTGCATCACCATAAAAAGGGGTATTACCCATTTCTAGTTAAGATGGTGTGACCAGCTTCATTATTACTTCTTCTGAACATACTTATTGTAGAAAGCATTTTATCTTAGACTACACTTGCAAAGTATGTGTATAAATAACAGAAATGCCTGCTAAAGTTTTATGACTTTTGTTGCCATTTACCATTAAGCATAAACTTCCCCATGAAAGCTTTACTGAAGTAACTACAAAGGTTGGAAAAGGTTCACACCATTCTTCCTCCCTGTATAAATTATAAGTAATATGAGAACATTTACAATGTCTAACCACAATGTTTTATGTCAGACAAATGTCTCTCTGTACTTGCAGTTCCTAAACTGTGCCTTTTTTTCATTCTTTTCTCCCTCTCTCTCTCCCTCCACCTCCTTCTACACTCAGCAGTCCCAGTCAAATCTGACTTTATTCTTTCTTATGATTTTAACACCAAAAATGCCTCTAGTCAAGGCTCAGGTTCACATAACAACATTGTTCTGTTTTCTGGAGAGCTTAACACTGGAACTTCCCCAGGTTGCCTCTTTAACATTTGAATTACCAGCTCTTTAGTTTACCAGGAAAAAGGGAGGGAAAAAACCCAACAAGAACTCAGATTGCAGCAATATTTTAAAGAGTTACATTACGTGAGACATCTTCATGTAATGGCACAAAAACCCAAACCAGCCAAAGAACAGACAGGAAAACAAGCAGTACAGAAGGTACACAATTTTCAAGGGCAAAAACCTGCAGTTCTGGCCAAACCTGAAGACAATTCTGGAGATTCTGAGGCCTTTATAAAGGCAAAGCATAACCAAAGGAACAAGAGTCATCCAAAGAAACAAGACACAGAGTTGCTGCTACATCTGAAACAACAATAAAATCCTGCTCAAAATTTTAGAATATTTGGCTCAGTTATCCTTTGGGTAAAAGATGCATCCAAGGGGTGAAAAAAAAAGGAAAAATAATTCAAGGGTTTTGCAAACAAAACCCCAGTTAGTGCTTCTCTTGCCGTCTGAGACCTTTCTTAACCAAGTCAGGCCCTGCCAAGCTGTGCAGAGCAGCAGGCACCAATCTCTTATCACTAAGCATAAGCTTCCTGGCAGAACAAAAGTACAGCCTAACGTAGGTAATGTCCAATTAGGTCAGACAACAATAGTTGTTGCAAACATTTGCTCCTTCCTATTTTCCTCTTCTCCTAGACAGGTTCGGTACTGGGTAATTAAAAGGTACATGTGATAGAATAGAGAAACAAATTAAATATCCAGGATCCTCTAAATTTGGACAGATATGAGAGGACAACTGGCAACCCCACCTCCATCCCCTACAAAGCTGGGACAGAAAATATTCTTCACAGGAGCTGGGACAAACTGCCTGCTGGATTTATGCTGGAACAGTGCTGGGAACACAGGGATGTTGCAATTATTGCTGAGGGCTCCCAGAGCCAGCTCTTCTCTGCTCCTCACCCACCAGAGAGGGGACACTGCAGGGACAGGTGGCCCCAAGTGACCCCAGGGATGTCCTAGACCACATGGCATCATGCCAGGATATGGAGCTGGGGGTGTCTGAAGCCATGGGATTGTCTTCCTTCCCAAGGCACTGCTACACATGATGGATCCCTGTTTTCCTGGACATGCCCACACACCTGCCTGCCCATGGGAAGTGGGGATGGAACTCCTTGCTTTGCTTTGTTTGTGTGTGCAGCTTTTGCTTTACCTATTGAACCACCTGCATCTCAAGCCACCAGTTCCTCACTGGGACTCTCCCAGTGCTCTCCCCCATCCCACCAGGGTAGGGCTGAGTTGCCAACTCAGCTTAAGCCACAACAGACGTTCACACATATTAGTTGTTCTTCCTCCCCCATGAGTGATCCTTCATGGAAGATGACACTGAAATATGCTCTAGAAAGCACAGAAGTCAGGAATGGTTCCACATGGCTGCACAAAATGAAGGATGGTTTCTAACCAGCAGGGTAATGAGCTGTCCAACCAACTTACCTCGGAATTTTTTGGGTGGGTTGTTAAGATCCCCTGCCTCTGGCTGTACAACACACCGATCATCCACAAGGCTGCAAAGAAATGAGCAGTAAAGTGAGATTTCATCCCCCCTGCAGTTCCTCCCGTCCTTGTTAGCAAAACCAAAGTCGCTCGCTTGCAATATTTCATCCGAGTGGCCACTTGAGCAGAAGACATTCCCCAAATGCCATCTTATGCCAAATCTTGTCAGAAGCATGCAGCTAATTTGTACTGTTGCCCAGAGCTATGCTCCTGGTAGGTGGGACAATAAATAAGTCATTGCTCCTGTGTTCTGCATCATCTTTATGTCCCCCCCGAGGTGCAGACAGAACAGCCCATATTCTAGGGAGGTGACAGACACCCTTAGAACAGCCACTGCCTCTTGAACAGATTTCAGTCATGCTCAAAAAGTGTTTATATGAAGAGAGAGCAGGAAAATATGACAACTATGCAAACTGGACACTGACCCTGTGGCCTCTCAAGTATTAAAAAATGGCAGAAACAGTCACTGCCACAATAAAAATTGACTCCCAAGAGACAGGAAGGCACAAACAGACCCTCCTGCTCACCAGGCAAACACAAGGTGAGTCAAGGGGTGGAGCCGACCTCCTTCTGTTGTACCAGGAGGGAGGAGAGCTGGACAAGTGGACCCAAAAGATTGCAGTAGGGAATGCCAGGACAGAGCTCCGTGGGAATACACATGTGCAAACCCCCCACAGGGTCAGTTACAGCCCAGAGAATACAGGGAATTGTTAAGATGCACCTGTTCCCACTGCTCTGCCCTCAGCACACTTTGGATCCAGGTGGAGTTGCACTTTCACCAGCCCCACTTCCAAATTGTAAAATTGAAGCTGTAACCACACACTTGGTGCATTAATTTGATCTTTAATGACTCAACTGGGCCCCTAAAAAACAATCTGTCAAAGAGGCTTTCTACACAGAAGTAGAAAGTAAAACTCCAAGGTCAAAGGTTTGAGAGGTCCATTCTCATGCAGAATCAACTCGAGAAAGACTGAGACCTAGAATATGAGAGTTGTTCCTTGCAGAGGCTGGTCACATGCAGGGAGCATCTTGAGACAACAAATACAGAAAACAACCAAGTGCATGAAAATTAAGAGATCAGAGACACTAAGTGGACTAAACAGTTCTATGCATCTAAAATTTGCATGTGCAAACATTCAGAGTAAATTGCTTTTTCCCCATGGATTTTCTCCCTACTCAGGATTCTATACACATGGAGGTGCTCCAACAGGAATGGTATTAATATTTGAGCTGAAGCACCTGCTCCTAGTGAACAAAGGGCCAAAAAGTGTCAAGTAAATGGGTTACTCTGATCATGCCAAACAGAGATAATCTCAGTGCAATATATCCCTCTTATCTGAGATTAAACTGAAAGTAAAGAGGAACTTCCCAAACTACTAAGAGAAAAAATTTCCAGGGTGAAAACCACAAAGAGGATACATTGTATGGCCCAGTAATCGGCGTGATGACAGCACTGAGTTTGGGACACAGCAAGAGTAAAGTCCTGATTGAGCAACAGTCATGTCAGAGGAGTATTAATTGAGAACACTTCCGAGATTTAGGACAGCATTAGAAAGTACAGTGGTATCTGCTCCTCAACCTTCAGTAACCACAGGAACAAGTCATTACACATTGTTATGACATCAGACTGTCAAAACTCCACATGGGTTAAAGGACAATTACACCAAATCTTTCCTTTGCTGCTTTCATTTTCTCCAGGACAAAGACTAAATTAAATATGGGACAAAACTAATTAGATTATGAAGGCTTATTAAGATGATAATGCATTTCATGTTTCGCATAGCAATCAGGATTTCTGGCTTAAATTAGGCTCAGAAGATATGTGGCCATTATATAATGCAGTTACCTTAAAACAGCACTAACCAAATCAGAGGGGAGGCTTGGAACACTGAGGGGTCTTTGGGCCTGCCATGAGACCATCTCATCAAGCCTAAAACACACGTGCTTGGGGCCTGCAATGTCCTAAAGGACACCCATGGTGAAAAACCTCTGCTCAGCAATGCCATCAAAGCCACAGCCACTGCATACTGTTCATCATGCACCGTAAGGAGCCGACAGAACATCACAACTTTCTACTCGCTGGGGAACCATTTACTGCCAGACTTGCTGGGGTACTAGGGAGAAAGAAAATAGCCCAGTGTATTGTGTAAGTCATGTTGCCAGTGCTCAGCAGATAGTATTTGGCCAGTCACTGATCGAGTACTGCAGAGTGCACGGGGCATATTTGACCAGGGCCTGGGAAATTTGTCAAATACAGTTTTGCCAAATACTATTCGACCAACCCTACTTACTACACCCCTCGCTTTTATCATACCTTCTTTCCTTCCTGGCAGCATCCCATATTTTCTTCTCTTTCCTATAATAGATCATGGTGCATCTTCAGTGTCTGCTTCCTTCTCTGCCCCCTGATTTTCCAGAATCCTAATAGCTAGAGGACTAAACCTACAAGTTAGTTCGGAGTCACTGAGACGAGATTCCAGCCCCTCGTTTCCTGCCGAGACACTTACCAGGATGCTGTCTTTGTACCCTGCTTGGGAGCTCCATTTATCAGAGGCATCTGGACAGTAGGCATCAAAAAATTTGCTGTCACTGTACCCACCCTGAGGCCCTTACGGCTACTGGAAATGAGAAAGAGCATGTTGTGTGTGTGCCCACTCACCACATCCACCTTCCTCGTGCCTCTTGGCCTCTCCTTCAGCACTGAGGCCCCACAGCCACGTGGCATGCATGCTCTTCCCTCCCTCTGATTGCTCGTGGCTCTGGGAAAAGGTGGCAGCTGTGCTCCTGGAGCCTCTCACCCAGCCCCCTGCCAGGTCTCTCCAGCTCCTGGTGCTTGGGGAGGTTTCTGCTCAGCAGGATCGAACATCCCCCGTCCCTCCTCAGAGCCACCTTCCAGCCCCATGGCTTTGCTCTGCCAGCTCTTCCTTTCCCACAGGGAAGGCTGGGCTTTTGGTGAGTGCAGGAGCAGGCACTTCTCACTGCTCCAGGGAACTCTGCCTTTGGGCAGGACACCAGGGCAGGAGCTCTCACCACAGCTCCAAGGCTCTGGCACAGACAAACAGAAGGGTCAAAACATGCTCTCCTTTGACTGGAGAAGAACAATTTCATTTGGATGAGAAACCTGAAGCTAAACCTCAATTTTTGGACAAAACTAGTCATAGTGATGAGTTAGTGGTACATAAATCATTTGGCTTGGGGGTTCTTTTTTCTTAGATATATATATAGTTATTTTTTTTAATCTACTTCCATGGCCTATGCTACATCCTTTTTTCCAGTCAGCAGATTGCATTGGGGGCTACTGATCCCTCACTGGGGGAAGGGGCAGGGAGGGACAGGACGGGACACACGGATAGACACGGGACAGACAACAACATAAAAATCATTTGATTGCATCCATTCCCTCTACCCACACCTTCACCTGACAAGGTCCTTCCTCCCCACCAAGGGCATCCAAACCACACCACGCTCTCCAGCCTCCCAAAGTCTACCCTACTATATTAATTTTAAGCCATTTTTAAATCTCTACATAAAGCTACGTTGCCTTTACCCAGGATTCCCTGGGACCAGGCTCAAGAGAGCTGGCTGAGCTCTGCTAGTGCTTCTCATGGTGCTTTTAGTACAAGAGAACAGCTGTTCTTACCCCAAAGTGCTAATAAATCCATTTGTTGAGCCCTCTGCATAGAGAGAACAAATATCTCCAATATGAAGGAAGCTCGACATCTTGTCAGTCATCTCTGGCTTACTGCCCCTGGAAGGAGGAATAAAGGATAAAGCACAAGGTTAATCAGGCACAATTTCTTGGTGCAACCAGAGGTTACAACAACAGGACCCTTCACTTGTTTCAAAAACCAAACAAGTTCTTGCATTGGAATTTCAGGTATCAAAGAAAACCCAGCAAGGCAGAAGGCTTGCTTGGAAAAATAAACTAGGCATAAAAACCAAGCAACAACTGGCATCCCATTCCACATGGGAACGTTTTACAGGGAGCCATTTTCATCCCCAAGGATGTTCAGTGGTTTCAGTGCAGGGGAACCAACGTGCTCCATCCCCCCAGGGACAGGGAAGGGAGGGAAGAGTAGGATGTCTCTGTTTGAGCCATTCATTTGTATCTAAATCACAACACACTGCTTTGCCAGAACCAGAGGCAACTTCAAGCATATTTGAAAGGTTGTCCCGTGCTGGAGTGGTGCTCCTGGGAAACGGGATGTCAAATATCACTGTGATTCCTGTCAGTAACTTTTGGTCTTGTCCATATTTTGACACAACCAAAGCCAGCAGCCTCCTGCTCACACCTGCAGGCCTGGAGACAGAATTAGGTGAGGCCCCACTGAATAAGCCCAGCAATGGATTTTGCACACAAAAACAGAAAGATCAGGGGTTTTCAGAGTCAAATACTTCATCAGGAAGCCAAATCCCTGTGAAATCAGCAATACTTCAACCCTGGGTTTAAAATAGATGGCCTAAATGTAACACTGAGTAGAGAGACACCGAGTGCTGTCAACTCCCACTGTATTAAGAACTTTATTTCTCTAAAACCCCAAATCCTGGCCCAAATGACAGAGAACCCACCTGTCAATTAGACAAATATAGAAAAGTGAGTTTGGATCTGTCACAGCAAGAAAGAGACAAACAACATGAGCCCAGATAAAGCGTCCAACTGAATCAATGTTCAAAGACAGCTTTTCCAAGCCCATTTACTGGTTTCCTGGAGATCCTCCCAAGCCCTGCTTTCTGATCATCGAGTTCAAAACGTTGAAATATTCTGTGTTTTGAGGTTTTAAACAGCAGGAGCAAAGAGGCTCTTCCAAGCTGCTCCTCCTCACAGGCTGGTCACCTGCTCCACAGCCAACACTCCCAGATTTAAGGGGAAAATAACTGAAGACACTTCCAGCCTCTCCAACATCACACCTTTAAATGCTCTGTGACCAGGAGAACTAAGCAGTAGGAAATTCTGCTTATTACAGAGCACAGCCCTGACACTGCACAGGAATAAATATTGCCTCTCACTGAACATTATCTTGTTTACCAAAAGTGTAAGGATCAGTTTGTTGAGCAAGGCTGGAGCTCAGCAAGGACAGATTCAGGGAGATCTAAAAGGTGATATTGATAATACAGCTGTGAAAGTGCAACACAAACCTCAAGTTACATTTTCCTTCTGACAAGCTCCAGCCAGCTCTTCTCCTCTCCCCAAAGGATTGGTGCTGGTGGGAATAACCCCAGCTTTCATTAAGTCAGAGCACATTACAGACATTCCCATGCCTGTAAATCTCTGCCATTTGTACATTTACAAACAAATCCAGGAAAACCAAGCTGATGTGCAGGTAAAGGGGTCCCAGCCCCTCCGGGAGCAAACCTGGGTGCACACAGAAGCAAACATTTGGCTCCAGGTTGCTGTTTAATGCCGAGTCCTTCAGCCTCCGCATGTCACACAGCCTGTTCCCATTCTATCTTGATAAGTGGACAGAAAAACATCACTACCTATTTTAAGACGTATGCCACAAAACATACACAAATATGCAGAGGGACTGAATTAGCAGCACTAGAAATACAGCCCTGTATTTCCTCACTTGGATGGTAACTACCAACTTCCCTCAAAATTAAGCCCCTGATTAACACAGCCCAAAGCAAATGCAAACACTTCCACCCGACCCCTTTCTACAAGGGCATTAAGGTTTCCTGCTCAGGGTGTGAGGGGGATTACTTTCTCCTTTGGAAGAGGCAGATGTTCACCATAGCTGCTCCCAGGGGAATGTGAAGGTCAGAATTACTGACTTCCATTAGAGAATTTTTTCTTGGCAAAAATAAATAATCTCAGACCATTGAACAAAACGAGGCTCAGGGATGGACAAGTGAATTCCTGGATCACTTTTCCACATACAGCCTCAATTTCCTTCTATTTTCTCAGGAAGGAAGATCCCAGCACACCATGATACTGTAACCCCACAAACCAGGACACTGCAAACCCCTAAAATGAGCTCTTCTGCAATGTACTGACATTTCCACTATTAAAATCCTTAGCAGCTTTACCTGTAACCATCACCCAGCTCTGGGTAACACAGACAGGTTGTGTCAAGCCTGGCAGCAGTTCAGATATGTCTGAATGATTGAATTGCACTGCTGGGATGCTCAGGAAATCCTTTCTAAAATTGGTGGGCAAGCTTGCAAAGGCATCACTCCAGAGCTGGGTTCTGCTCCTGAGCCCCTCAGGACTGGAAGGCCAGGCTGTCCTGCTCCCACCCAGCAGAGCCCAGCTCCTCACACTGCCTGCTGGAGTTAAGCCTTGCAAGGGTTGATCTGGTTACAATAACTTTATTTTTGGAGGCATAAGCGTGGATTATTTACCATGCAAGTCCTCACTCCCACTTCCCTTGTATTTCTGAATCCTGTTCTAACACCCATCAGCATGATGTCATCTCCAGCACACCAGGAGCTGCTGGGATGGAGTGCAGCTCCACCACCACCTCGGGAAGAGCCAGTTCCCAGCAGGGTGAGCCTCTTTATAAAGCACTGATTTATCCTAAGGCTTACCCACAGTCAAAACCAACACTGTCTATATCTATGCTTTAATAACTGAATGGCAAAAGTCAGTCCACTTGACATTTATCTTCCACCAGGCTGTTTCTGGGGTTGGCTGGTGCTCAGGAACATGCTGAACTGGCAGATGGAGCGAGGGACTCGGTGACCCAATGGGCCTCCCCACATCCAAGAGCTGCAAGGAAGGAGAAGCATTTCTACACTGATTTAGCTTCAAAGCTGTTCTCAGTCTCCTCACAAGGGGCTTGTGACACCTAACAAAACTGATCCGGTTATTTGAATTAAACACTAAGTGATCAACCACCACAAACTGCATATTCCCCACCGTGGTCAAGGATAATGGGAAAGGTGACACAAAAAGTAGATATGGAAGGTTTTCAAGAGCAAAATTTCCAAGTACACAGTTTAAAAATCCTTTTTTAAAAAATGGTGTATCAACAACAGCTGACCACACTAATCCTCCCCAAATCAGACCTCTGTGGGGTTCATTTTTGATTATTTTCCCCAGCTGGAGGAGCCAGAAGCTGAGGCAGTAAAACTGTCAGCCTTGGCACGCTGATGCCAAGCTGAGAGCATGGGGACCAAGCAGTGCAGGGCTCTTCCCAGACACACCAAGCAGAGCATCCCTACGTGTCCCCCGGCCATGGAGGGGACAGTTTCCTCCACAAAGCACTGCCCAGGGATGGGAGATGACCTGGGATTTCCCCTGGGAACAGGGCAGGAGGATTGCAGCACGACTCTCCCACCTCTCCGTACCTGGCTCTCACGGACACAGAACAATCACTGCTCATAAAGCAATTGTGCTCCACACACAAATACAGCCATTACCCCTCAATTTATTTATTCTAGATATGGCCGTGCCAGGAGCAATGAACTCACACGAGAGGAAGGGGTGGCCCTAAGGGAGCATTAGTTACTCTCTGCATAATGCCATTTTGTGGCATTCTCACATCCCTGCAATAAACCCCTGCAGCTGCAGCCCATGGAGTGCTGTCCTCCTCTTACCCTTAGCACAGAGGCAAAACCAGATTCTTTCTAGGGAAACTTACTCAAACAAGTCCAACCATGGCAATATCTAGCAAAAATTAGGGTTTTCCAAACAGCTTTACTCAGGTGGCAGCAACAGCTACAGCAGCAAGACAAGTTTCTTAAACAATATTCTTTTCCCACTGAGCTGAAGGGTCTCATTTTGACAGACAGAAAGATTTAACTTTTCCAATGAAACATGAACTAAAAGTGGACTAAGTTGAGAAGTAAACTATATCTACTCATAGGCATCAAAAAATACCTGAGAGATGAACACATTCTACAGTGCTTTTTTAAGCCTTGAAAGCCTGAATTTTTACAATTACATTGATGACGATTTCCTCATGTCTATATGAGAGTTAATGTGTGTAAATATGTTTTACATACAGTTTACCTGCACAGGAAAACAAAGTTAAACCTCTGTTTAAGAAGCTACCTATAAATAAATATAGAAATCTGGTAGATTTCCTGTGAATTGCAAGATAGTGATTTACAAATCCTTTTGCTCTATGGGACTGGATCTGAAGATGCATTAGTGAAATGCAGGCAGCAAGTTAAACCCAGGAAAACCTGCTGTTCCCCTCAAGAGTCTCAGGACTTGCCTTTCCCCTCCTGCTCTGGTGCACACAAATCTGCATCACAAGATCACAGATTTGATCTTCTGACTGAACAGAAAGTGCCACAATTCTGGGGTTCAGTTTTGATTATTTCTTACTCTGGATTATCCTGTGTGTCCTCAAACCAAGCTGCTTTCTCTGTAGCCAGAGGGGCTGAACAGACCCAGTCCTGAAGGGCAACCCAAGGGTTTGCACGAGCCCTTGAGCACCAACACCCCTGTTCCCCCACAACCCAAAGGTCCTGCAGCCCCTCCCTCTGGCTCTCAGGACCAGTTTAGGGCACATTTTAAGGCACAAGCAGAGCATAAGCTCAGCCTGATGACCTTGAATAAGTCAGTGTAAGTTTGACAGTCACTGAAATTCAATCCTTTCTCTCATGAAAACACATTTCATGGTGGCAGTTACAGCAGAATTACGAGGGAAAACACTGCAAAATCAAACTGACTGCTAAATATCAACCACCTTAATGAGACAGCTGCCTTTTGAGAATCTCAGAATGGCAAATGCAACTGCTTTGTAAACATTTCACACTAATTTCTCCCATCACTCATCCTGATCCTGATGCTAAAGGATTAAAAGCAGGCTCAGTGACACTGGAGTTGGCTTTCCTTGCAGAGCAGAGCCAGGGCCCCTCTGGAAGTGTCTCCTCGTGGGGACTGCAGTGACACCATTCCTGCACTGTGCTCCTCCTCACCTCAAGCAGCTTTGCTGAAAGGCTTTCCAAAGCACCCAAAGCTATTTCCCCCATTTCACGTCTCACACGTCTGCTTTGTGTGGGATTTTAATTCTTCACCTTATGACTGCAAATCCTATTTGTAAAATAAACGAGATCGCGTTTCTCTCAGTGCCGATGGTTTCATTTCCAGCAACCGGGATACAAATTACTTAATCTTTTTAAGATGCTTCTAATGATGTTTGTTTAGAGCAAAAAAAGCTCCTTGCTGTGCCTTGCAGTCCCGTGATGCACTCGGTTCTCCACTGGCATATTTTCACTGTGCTTTAGTGCTCAGTTAAATAGAGACTGGCAATTTTATATGTACAGAAACTGGAGCAGCACTTTATCAAAGTCCTTTTCACTATCTGGGTTGTTTAGTTACCAACAGAATCTCAAACTGTACTTAAGTGCTTTGGCTTTATTATTGCAGACAGGAAACTCCACAGTGAAAGTTTAATTTTGCTTCAGTTTCTGACAGAAACAAGACCAGAGTTTAAGGGGAGAGAGACAACAAAGAAGCAAACACAAAGAACTGCTTAGTGGCATAAGCATGTGAAGGACCATCCAAAAACTAGCAGTTCTGAGAACCCCCAAGATCAGGGAAGTCTGTATATGAATTAAATAGAATCGGGTCCTTAACATTTGTAAATCAGGCCAAGCAAATCACCATTTTCTAAATGCAATCAAACCTGACTCCCTGTATCGAAGTGAAAGTCCAGTGCTTAAATAATTTGGTAAATCCACTTCACAACAAGATTACTTGGCTGAACATTTGGCCCTGTAGTCTTGATCCAGTGTTTCCAACTAACATTTCACAGGTTTTTGGATAACACCCACCCAACATTCTGTATCTATTTTCACAGGTGCAGCTAACTTGAAAATCTGAACCCAAACTTGATGTTTCCAGTCCTTACTTCAGTAAAAAAAGGAAAGCTTCGTCCCTGAGGGCTCTGAGGAAGATTCCTAAGAATGCCATTAAAACTGCCAAGGCAGGGAGGAAGTGCTTTATTCCAAAGCTCATCCAGTGAATAATCACCATGCTGGGGCTGCAGGACCCAGCTCTGTCATCTGCAAAGCTTCTGACTTAGCAGATCTAAAAGGAGCTCTTTGCACACGCCAGGAAAGGCAAATCCAGGGGATTTTGGGTAGCTGGGATATGGAGCTGCAGGTTGGGATCCTCACCCTCACACACCTGCAGCAGGAGGCAGCTCAGGAGCCGTGCTGGGGGCTCAGAGGGTTCAGCACATGTTTCGTGCACATGCAGTTACATTTCAGAGATTAAACATTTAGAAAAATATCTCAGCACGGTATGTTTATCTACCACAGGATCTTGTTTTCCATTTAACTGCAACCTTTCATGCCCAGGAGCTGCTCTCCAGCAGCATATCAGCCCCTGATGAGCCGTTAGATTAAAGGCAAGAGGCACTTTCTCAGACCAAGTATTTTTCCTCCTGCCACTTCAACTGCAGCCCATTTCCCTGCACTGCCCAGGCCGAGCAGGCAAGATGGAGCTGTGGCAGAGGGGAGGAGGAGCAGCACAGCACTGGGACTCGCTCAAGGACACGCAGCAGGTCAGGCTGGGAGCCCAGCTCGGAATCCAGGTCTCCTGGATCCCCAGCCACCAGCCCTCTCCTCCTCCCAGGAGGGAGATCAGTCTCACTGCACTGCTAATCAAGCACACGTTTCCCCTTCCTCCAGAAATAAGCTGGAAGAGGCATGGAAATTCACACAGCGGGATGATGGCCAAGTTAATTATGTTCTATTCATACTATTTGCCACTTCACAGATAGATTTTTTAATCGTATCAGTGATAAAGCTATTCAGATGTTACTATTTTGTAGATGCAACAACAGTTCAAGAAAAAAGGAGAAACAGATAAAATAACTCATTTTCTTCACTTTAACCTCAGTAAATCCTCAAGATAGGAAAGCAAACATCCACTATGTCCTTTTTTCCTCAGAAAGAGTGCTGTGTATTTCTATGTGCCCAGTGCAAGCAGCAAATTCAGGCCAGGACAGAAGTTACACTGACAGCCACCTCTTAGACAGCAGTCCCAGCCTGAGAGAAGAAACACAACTGACAGGTCCTATTGACAGGCATCTGCAGGGAGCTGGAAAGAGAAAATCTATGACAGAGGCACTGAGAGGGGGAAAAACAGGTTTTGTTCCAAGCCAAGTATGACCCGACAGCATTTTTTGTATCCCATTGGAAGGAAGGAGCTCCTCCTGAGGCTGATACTGACTGAGGTCTGCCCCTACTGCTCCAGCCCTGCTGGGAGGAGACTGCCCAGAGAGCAGCCTCTGGACGAGGTCCCACCAGCACACAAGGTTTGCCAGCGTTTTTCTGTCAGAAGGAGAGAGTTGGAAGACACCAAAAGGACCAGGACAACCCATGTCATGGGGAAAGAGAGCAAGCTTGGTTTCTAACACCAACTGGAGTTTGGCCAAAGAAGAAAAATGGCCAAGGAAGAAGAGGGTACAGAACAGTCCCAATTTCATTTTGTGTGGTCACATATATGCTGGGGTTCACCATGGAGCAGGCTGGCTCCTGCAGCCCTGCTCCTCGTATCCAACCTCTACCCTTCCATTCTCACACTCTGTAGCAAATTAAATGCTCCCTACATTCTGCCAAGCAGCTCCCTGGTCTGCCCAGCCCAGCAGCCTTCCTCCACCTGCCTGTCCCTCTGTCCCCCAATCCCTTCCCACACCCCAGCACTGCACCTCGGCGGGGGCTCCCTCTCCTCCATGGTGGCTCCGCCGTCGGAATCCAGGGCTGGGCTTTGCAGGATGTCCCCGGGCAGACTTGGGTCCACGCTGGCGACGGAGCGAGCGCTTCCCTTGGCTGGCAAGTGTCCCCTGCCACAGGCTCAGCGGTGTCCCCGAGCTCCAGAGGCACAACCTCACACGGGTGTGCTCCCGGCTCTCCCGGCCCGGACACCTCCGCAGGCTCCCGGGGCTCGGCTAAAACCTCAGCCCAAGAGGAGGAGCCACTGCCAGCACATGATGAGCACGTGTGGAGAGCCACTGGTGGCCTGGGGACCTACTTTGAGCCCTGATGAGCTAAAAACCCCTGCTGGGCCGGGCTCCTTCACAGATGAAGGCTCCAGGTCCCAGGGTGACATGCACCTGTTGGCCCTCCAACAGTAATTTTCTAGAATCCAAGCACAAGTCAATCTTCTGAGGCAAAGGTTCAAGATACTGAACCATCTTATCTCAAAGAGCATTAGCAGCTGAATCTACTAAACCCTTCCAGAGGGGCAGCCAAGGATTGCGGGGTTATTTTAGTTAACCCTTCAGATCAAGCATCATCAGCCAGCTCAGGTCTGTGTCTGCCTCCATGTCCGTGTGCCTCAGAGTGGGATGCACACAGGACATACCTGGGCTGCAACCACAGCTTTTTTTCTTAGGAACTTCTTGGCAGATTTCTGAAGAAGTGGAAAGGATGGGGCAAGCTACAAAAGAACTGCAAAAGTTTCATGTGAAACCACTACTAAACAATTCCCAACAAAAAGCAAGCTCCAGCCTTTGGGCAGCAGCCACTTTTTGGCCTACTGTGATCAGAAGTTCCTTCCATGTACCTGCCCAGAGATTATGACCTTCTGACCAGACATCGTGCTCAGGGCAGGACAAGGAGAGAAGGAGCTGTTTGTGTGCACCATGTCATCCACCCTGCAAGCTGATGGCCCCAAAGGCAGAGGCATTACCCGGCTTCCTAACCCAGAAATTGGCTTCATCTGACATTCCACTCAGTTATTACCCAGCCTTTGGTCATCTCTTCAGACAACAAGCACAGAATGGTTTCGGTTGGAAGGGACCCTAAAGCTCATCTCGTTCTATCCCCTTCCTCTAGACCAAGTTGTTCCAAGCCCTGTCCAACCTGGCCTTGGACAGTTCCAGGGAAGGTATCACTGAGCTGTGAACACTCAGCTTCCTGCAACACTCCTCACATGGGCATTCTGGCACGTGAGGATACAGCTACATTGCCAAAAGCCATAAACCACCAAACAACACAGACTTCCAGGCACATTTCCAACCCATTTCTCTCTCTAGAGGGTTAACTTGCTCAGATATGAAGTGACATTTCATTCTCCATATAAGACTGTTAGGAAATTTTGATCCAAGTTTTGACAGGCTTAACCAAAACCACAGCTATGAAAATGAAACTCCTCTGAGTTCAGAACCCACAGCAGAATGCTGCAGCTTTCCTCACCTGAATTACAGCTCCTGTAGTTTCTACTGCGTCTTCATTTCTTCATAGAATAGAATCCCAGAATGGTTTGGGTTGGAAGGGACATTCAAGACCATCCAGTGCCACCCCCTGCCATGGGCAGGGACACCTCCCACCAGCCCAGGGTGCTCCAAGCCCCGTCCAACCTGGCCTTGAACACTTCCAGGGATGGGGCACCACAGCTTCTCTGGGCAAACTTTTCACCAAAGGAATTTGACCCCATAAACCACAACTGCTCTGAAGACCTGGAAAGTGTACATTCTCAACAGGCACAGCACAGGCAGGAGTGACACACGCTCCCTGTGGTTGCCTCTGCCAACCCATGGAGCAGCTGCAGCACTCTGGAAAGAGGCATGTGCCCCATTCCCCAGCACTGCCCACCCGTGCCAAGACAGAGAACCAGGCAATAAGTGCTGTAGTGCTTTGGGAGTGTCCGTGGGATACTGAGCCAGATCAAAGCTCGTGCTGTGCTGGCAGCCTGCCTCCCTCAGCAGCCTCTGGAGATGCCCAGCAGAAGAGCCCAGGGATCATGTGGAATAGCTGTGGACACAGCACCAGCTCCCAGCCCACACATACTGACTGTCTGCTGGCTCCTCCAGAGCAGTCCCTGCCCAGTCCCAGCACAGACCCCTGATCAAACCCATCGGCTTTGCCTGCCCTTGAGCACTGCCACACACCAAAAGCACAGAGAAGGCTCCAGGCAGCGAAGCACCCTGTCCGTGTTGCTATCTCAGCAAAGAAACTTTTGGAACAGACAGCAAGGCAGGTTTTCAGGACCCAGGATTTACACCACAGTCTCACCGTGACAGAGACACTACATTTACATAACTTTGGAGCAGTACGTGATTTTCTCCCTCCAAGCCCCTCTGGTCTCCAGAAGCTGCTGTGGCAGAGCTGCCTTCCCTCACACTCACCCACGGGCAAGCCAGCAGCTCGTCTACCAGCTACTACAGAGCCATACCCTCCATCCCACCTCCCACAGCATCCTCAGCATCCTCCCGACTCCAAGGCACAATCCTACAACTACCTTGTATTTATGGGGTAATAACGGCTCAAAGACTCCCAGTACACTCTGAACTTGACACACCAGATACTCCAGAGGAGTTTGCTGTGCACTGAGAAATCGCAACAGGATCACAGGACCATGAAGGTTGGAAAAGACTTCTAAACAGCCTCTGACCAATGCCACCAGGCCATTAAACTATGTCACAAAGTCCCACATGTACTCAATTTTTGAACACCTCCAGGGATGGGGACGCCACCACCTCCCTGGGCAGCCCCTTCCAAGGCCTGACCACCCTTTCCATGAAGAAATTACTCCTGATGTCCCACCGGCCCCTCCCCTGTCCCAACCTGAGGCTGCTCCCTCTCCTCCTGATCCTTTTCCCTGAGAGCAGAGCCCGACCTTCACCTGGATCCCTCAGGGTCTTGCAGAGCCACAAGGACCCCCCAAGCCCCCTTTTCTCCAGGCTGACCCCCCAGCTCCCTCATCCACTCCTGGTATCCAGACCCTTCCTCACCTCCATTTCCTTCCTGGACACGCTGCAGCCTCTCAATGTCCTTCTTGTCCTGAGGGGCCCAGAACTGCCCCCAGCTGTGCCCACACCAGTGCCAGTGCAGGCACTAACGAGCCCAGGTGGCCAAAAGCAGCTTCACCTGTGGGAAGAGCCTGTCAGAACGAGCTACACCTGCTCCTCTGAGGGCTCCATGCCAGGGCAGGTACCCGAGGAGGGCTCAAGATACTCAGGACCTGTTTTAATCCAGCTATATAGCACTGAAAAAGAAGTTTCACCTCAATACTCTCCACTTGAGCAATTTAGGAGGAGAGCCCAGCTCAGCTTACAAGATGCAGCTAAAAGGAGCTGCTGCTTCCAGCAGGGATTTCTGGAGCTCACCCATTTGACCAGCCACTGGGACTGTTCCCTGGCCTCTGGCACACACACAGTGCTGGAGGGGCTGGTACCCTACCCTGCTCACACATTTCACCCCAAACCTGCTGCCCTAGCAGGTCACTGGCCCTCTTCTCATGCTGCCAGGTTGTGATGGTCACTGAGCAGTGCTTTTACAACAGGAGACACTACAAAACCACACCAAGACCTCCCTCCACACAACAGCAGGACCCCGTGGTTTGCAACTCTCACTCTGAGCTGCAGTGACACCTGTGAGCTGCCAGGACCTGAGACTAGTTCTTCACTTCAACTTGGTTTTTCCACTTTCTAGACTACCTCACACCACCACAGGTTTGTTGAGGTGACATGAGAGGTTCAACAGTGCCACGAATAAGATCACATCACAGAATCCCTGAGGCTAGAAAAGTCCTCCCAGCCCACAGAACCCACCCTGTGCCCAATGCCCACCTTGTCACTGAGTGCCACCTCCAGGGCTGGAGACTCCAAACTTCCCTGGGCAGCCCCTTCCAGCGTCTGATCACCCTTTCCAGAAAGAAACTCCTCCTAAAATTACCCTTCTCATTTATCACCAGAGGCCACAGCTGTCCTTTACCTGCTCCACTCCACCTGTTATTACCCACACCTGCAGCTCCAACCACCATCACCACAGAAACACACCAAGAGCTCAGCCCTTCTGTGCTCTTCACTGGGGCCTCTTCCACCCTCCAACCATCCTCTTCAGGATTAGCAAATCTTATAAAGATATACAATTTCCCACAGTGCAGCTCCACCCACAATTGCAAACCAAAGTTACTCTTGCTATTTGTTTACTTCCTAATTTATGAACCCCTGTAAGAGGAAACTATTTTCAAGGTTTAAGCATCGTTGCAAAACAAACAGATGGGGGGGACCTCATCTAAGCAAACACATTAATCTCAGGGGGAAATAAGGCATTTTAATGAGAAAAAAACCCTGTTATTGGCAAACAAGAGATTAAAAAAACATTACAAATAATCAGCTCAGCACCAGCTTACTTGACAGCTTGTTTTGAAACACTGGAAGTGTGGTTTTATTTCCAGTGACTCGTTTCTCTTGGTTTAGACACACAGAGCCCTACACCTTCACACCAGTTCAAGACACTGGTTTCCGCTGTGGTCAGCTTTCACATTTGTCTCATCGAGTGCCCTGTTACACCAGAATTCCTGGCCTGATTGATGCCACAGCTTTCTCCACTCACCGAACACCCACTGCTGGGCAACCAAAGCCAGGACACCGTGAACCCAGTCATTGTTTCAAGCCCTGACCTTACACCAGCAAAGCCACCGGGCATTTAGAACCTGCTGTGAGAGGAAACTGGCTTGAATGAAAGTCCAGCAAACAAGCAGAAAAGCCATCTCCTGGCAGCCCATTCGGCTGGCACAGGGCAAGGCCCAGGGCAAGGCAGGGCAGGGGGTTTGCAGCAATGACCCCTGCAGGCCCAGGGCAAGGCAGGGCAGGGGGTTTGCAGCAATAACCCCTGCAGAGCCCAGGGCAAGGCAGGGGGTTTGCAGCAATGACCCCTCCAGAGCCCAGGGCAGGGGGTTTGCAGCAATGACCCCTCCAGAGCCCAGCCCTGCAGGGAGAGCTGCGAGTGAGCCCGGCCTGGGGCGCAACAGGTCTGGCACTGCCGGGCCACGGCAAAGGAGCCTCCGGGAGAGCAGCAAAACACGCCCTCGAGGAATAAACACGCGCACGGGTGTCCACGGACCCTCGTTAATGAGTTAATGTGGGTGGGTAAAGTGAAGGGCGCCCACAGGGGGCTCCCCGGGCTGAGGTGGGGCTGTGAGGGACGGTGTGAGGGAGCGGGGACAGGGAGAGCCCTGAGGGGACAGAGAGAGTCCTGAGGGGACAGAGAGAGAGCCCTGAGGGGACAGAGAGAGAGCCCTGAGGGGACAGAGAGAGAGCCCTGAGGGGAC
>JAWWEE010000021.1:1591111-1623402 GCA_035221455.1 Xenops minutus
AGGGACTGGGATGGATTTCCCAGAGAAGCTGTGGCTGCCCCTGGATCCCTGGGAGTGTCCAAGGCCAGGTTGGAGCAACCTGATGAGAGGTGTCCCTGTCCTTGGCAGGACTGGGTGATCTTCAAGGTCCCTTCCAACCCAAACCATTCTGGGATTCGATGAAATACCTGCTGGGGAAGGACAAAAGGAGATGGAAGCAGGATCCTCTCAGTGGTGCTCACAGACAGGAAAGAAGCAACAGGCACAAAGTGAAACACAGAAAAGTCTGTTTTAACACAGGAAAGCTCCTTTTTGCTGTGAGGGGGGTTGAACATCACAAAAGGTTGCCCAGAGTCTCCATCAGCAGCTGACTGGACACAACCCTGAACATCCTTCTCCAGCTGGGTTGGACTGGCCAATCTCCAGAGACATCTCCCAACCTCAGAGATCCCAAACACTGCCCTGAAGCCCCTGGATCAGGAGTCTGTGCTGTCTGTGTGGCTACAGAGGAGAAGACTGTGCACCTTCCTGCACGGAGCAGCACCTGCAGCACCTTCCTTTGCAGCACTGGAGGGCATTCCTTAGACCAAGGAAAACAAATAATTATGAAGCAAAAAGAAAAGGCAAAGCAAATGAATGCACCTTATACCTCAGCCTGAAGGTAAGAATGCAAGTCCTGGAGAGAAGCCAAGGAGGAGGAAATTCCAAAGGGGGAGGGAGGGGGAAACCCTTGACAGGGAAAATCCTGAATTTCTGGTGCTCACGGACTCTCAGGACAAAGGGGAGGATCTATTTTTCACTCCCTTACACAACTGCTGCTGAGTTTCAGCATTTTGGTTTTGACTGGAGCCGAAGTTGGGGTTTTTTTTTATGGCCTCACAGCTGTTTGGAGGTTTTAAACAAGAGTAAATTGGGTATAAAATATCCCCCAGGCTGCAATGACAGATCTGGGCGAGCGCTTTGCCAAGGTATCAATAACAGCTTCAAATTATGCTCAGGAACGTGAAAGGTCTCATCCAATCCACGTTGAAATCAATGAAAAAAACCTGTCCTTGGAGTTTGGAATGGTTCAGTCATGGTGATTAAAACGGATCCCGGACAGATTTTCCTACAGCTGAAGAAATGAACGTGGAGCAGAATTGTAAACACATTATAAATGTATTTGTAAATACATTGGTAAATACATCCACAGCAGCACCACATAGGGATAACCAGGAGCCAGCACCTAAAAAAAACCCCAAATACCTGCTCATCTCCATCCCTTGGTTCAACCTGGAAGGTCTGAGCATAGTCTGATTTCACAAGATGAGACTTCACCACATGAATAAGTGTGCAACATGAGAATAAACAACTGGACAGAGGAGAAGCTGTTTTTATCCATCCTTTTTGTCTGTGCCCCCTGCAAGGTGATGGAGAAGGAGGCTCCAGCATCCAGTCTGGAGCCAGGAGGTGGGAGTGTTTAGGCAGCCAGTCAGGCCTGACTCTCCAAATGTTGGCTATGAAAGTCATTTTTTTTGGTGCTGTCAGAATTGCCTGAAATAACTTTAGTCCTCCTTGCACTCGTGCAAGACAAGCCAGGGCAGTGAAGCTGAAAAGAATGAGGTGAGTTGTGGGAACCATTAGTCAGTGTTAAGGCTTTAACTCTGACTTTTCAATGGCAATTTGCAAAGCATTAGAAGGTCTCCTTTTTTTCCCTTTCTCTTTTTCCTCTTTTTGCAGGTGGGTCTCGCTTGAGTCACCCGGAATCATTCAGCTAATTGGGAACATTCACTTATATATGGGATATATACAGATATATAAGATATATGCAGATGCACACCCACCTGAGCCTGCCTGAAATCTCACACCAGCCTTTTTCCTCTTACATAAGACACAGTTCTTTTCCTTGTCTATTTTCAGAGTGGTTTTCTGTATTTATATCAGCATTAAATGTAATTTATTAAGCTTGCAGCCTTGACAGTGTGAATACATTGCCCTTTATTAGATACTGGCAAGGCATTAAAACATCTGGTTTGTAAGAAATACAGTGTTTTTCTGGAGCTTTTGTTCCCTTAGATGGAATTACTTTGGGAAAACCTCCAGAGAGAAACCTCTGGCTCGACTTCTTCCAGCCACATTCTTGTAAGAGCTCCTGGTACAAACTTGGCATCAGCAGCAGGGGAAGTTATGGGGTTGTTCTTTTCCTGGATCCTACTGGAACATCCGAGGGATTACAAGGAATGGGAGGGAGGGAAGCACAGAAGAGGAATTGGGCGAGAATGAGGCTCCATTACTCTTATCATCCATAGTCTGTGTGTGGTTTAAGGCCAGAAAAACCCATTTTGGGTCACCCTTATCTGAGTTGTGGGCAATAGATTTCCAATATTCTCATAGTGAAGCCTCACTGACGCCCCCAAACACAAGCAAAGCACAACCCAAAGGTGCCAGTGCAGCAGGTGAGGGGTCTGTGGGTGGGACAGCTCCCAGCACAGGTCAGATGTGGGGCTGGAGACCACGGAAAAGCTGGATTTACCCCATCCATGCAACAAACAACTGCAGTCCTCTTCACCAGAATTCCAGGCCCAGAATCCTGGGAAAGTTTATGTTGGAAGGGATGTCTGTCTTGTCCAACCAGCTGGTTCCTTTTCAAGACTAATGGTAAGGCTACAACAAAGTCAAGTCAGGTTTAGAAATCTCCAGGGATGGAGGTTGTCGAGTGCTCCATGGAATTATGAAGGACACTCAGGAAGCTAAAAAAGTTGTCCCAAAGCTGATAATGTCACCGGCAGGTTTGGGGCTGCAGCTTCCAAGAGGCCACAGGGAAAAACAATCCCAAAAGCAGATTAGCATTGAAGCAATGTCAAATAAAATCCTTCCGGTCAGCTCAGGGAATCCAAGTGAAACAATCCAGTTTCAAGGAATGCTGAAATATTTCAATTTCTTTTTTTTAAAAAAAAAAAAAAAAAGAAATGTTGAAGTAAAACATTTTGACAGATGCATTTCCATTTAGTTAAAGAAGGAAGAATTAATCTTCTCATCCTGATTTGGAATGAAAACTGACCTTGCAGTCTTAGAATCCCTCCCCAGATTCCAGAATCCTGAAGTTCAGTGTGAAGAAGGAATAAGGTCTGGGGGAAGTTGGAGATCAGTCATAGCAGATCTTCTGGACTTTGAAACCTGGGGCTCTATTGCACAGCCTTGCACATTTAAATACAGACACAGTGGGATATAAATGACTATCCTGGTACCCAAAACTTGGGGAAGGAATTGGATATATTCCAGTCATTAAAAAAAAAAAATACCTTAACAACAAATGAAATGTACACTTTCCTCTCCAAAGATAACTAGACAATTTTAAATAATTGCATTGACAGAGGAAAATGCTCCCTTAAAAATCATATATTGATCCATGGATTGTTGTCCAGCCTTAGCTCTGCTGGAATTCACTCCTGCACGCTGGGAATACACACCTTCCTCTGCATCATTCTGCTTTCTGCCACATCCCAAAGGTCCTGGCTGTGACTTGATAGTTCCTCCCATGGTTTGCTGGATTTTTGTCCAGAACAAACACTGGCCCACAATTTCCTGGGAGTCAAAGGGTGTCTTGGAATCCTCTGAGGGGCTTATAGGAACATCACTCTGAGAGTGGCTTCTTTGGAGGACTGTTGAGTTCCTTGGTGGATGGACTGATGACAGAGTGCCTGGAGCCTGAGGAAGGGATTTTGTGCCATTTCTGGTCCTTTTTTGTTTAAATTCACTATTTTGAACACCTGCCAGAAATGAAAACTCATAAGGCAACGCCAGTTCAGAGAGAATTGAAAGCCAGTGTGTCAACCTCCCACTATCCTCCTCTTTTGCTTCATCAGCAAGGAGCTGGAGAAAAGGATTTCAAGCCAGGATTTTGGGGGACAAAACAGAACATCCTGGTGTTACCCCTTGGAATAGACACTGTGCTGCTGCCAAACTAAAGTGGCCTGAAGGATTCTCATGGAGAAGGTTTATAGTTCCAAGGGGTCCTCCTGGGTGTTGGTTTCCTGCTCCTCAGAGTCCAACAGGGGGTTACACAGAGGTGAGGAAGGGACAGGGACAGGGACAGGACTGGTTGATGTGTCACCTCCCAAGAGCCATCTAAACACAGAGAGGGGCTGGAGCACCTCCCTAGGGATCACTTGGGTTGTCCAGCCTGGAGAAGAGAAGGCTCTGGGGACATTTTAGACCCCCTTCAGTGCCTAAAAGGTTATAAGGAAGATGAGACAGGCTTTTTATCTGAGCCTTTGTGGCAGGACAAGGGGTGATGGTTTTAAACCAAATTGAGTCAGACCAGATAACAGGAAGAATTTTTGTTAATGATGCTGGTTGTGGAATCCTGGCCCAGGTGGCCCAGAGAGGTGGTGGAGGTCCCATCCCTGGGAACACTCAAGGCCATGGATGGAGCTCTGAGCAACCTGATCCTGTTGAAGCAATCGTGGCAGGGAGGTTGGAATGGACGAACCTTTAAGGTCCCTCCCAACCCAAAGCATTGTGTGAGTCTGTGATTCTCACTCATCACCAGGGGAGCTTTGCTTTGGAGCTGGAAGATCTGAGCATCATTCAAGTAGCAGCAGATGTAGGACATTTTGGTTTGCAGCTAATATTTAGAGGAACTCTCGTTTTATTTTTTGGATAATTTATTTCAATGGGAAGATAAAAACAGCTCTTCAGCCTTTCTGAACTGCACATCAGCTACAGTGAAGTTTCTGAGTGTGAGGCATTGATAGTTATATGTTAATTAAGTTTATTCCCTGTAATAAACCCCCCAAAATTTGGTCCCAACAATATTAATGAAAGAGAAAAGAAAGGGTTGTGTCTTGTGAGAGAAGAGCAATTTCTTTTCAAAGAGGGAAGGCAGAGAACAGCTTTGAAAATTGTTCCTGGCACAACCTGCCAGTGAAATTAAAGAAGAGTGAAAACAAGTATCAACTGCCTTGAGATATATTTAGGAAACCAATTGGATATTGGGACTCAAAAATTTGAAATATTGTCTCAGGGTAAAAGGTTGAAGCTGCTGTGTGGTCTGCTCCAGCCTTGACACTTAATGGTTATCCCTGGAAGGGGTCAGGGAGAAAAGTGAATTTTACAGATCTATTTAACAAGTTTCCTACAGGAAATCAAAGGCAAGGTTGGAAGCAGAAGTCTGGATTTTACAGATGGGATCCATATTCCTTCACTTACCAGAAGGTATTCAGGTGGAAATTATTCAGATAAATTTTTCAACAAACTTCTTGACATTTAAACAAAATCACCCACTGAATGGTCATTTTCCCCTCCATTTATTATTAAGCCGGGAGCAGATATAATTCCGAGCTAATAAATTACTAATTGAGTGAATAAATGTGCTGGAGAACATCTGTCTTTTTGGGGACCTTCCCTCAAAATAAATAAAAGATAGATAGATGAATTAGTAAATGAATAAAGATATAGATAGATAGATAGATAGATAGATAGATAGATAGATAGATAGATATGAATAAATGAATAAATGGATGGATGAATAAATAGAAGATAGATGAATGAATAAATAAATGAGATGAATGAATAAATGAAGAGATAATGAATAAAAAAATAAACAGATAAATAAAAAAGATATGTGAAAAAATGAATAAATAAACAGATGAATAAATGGATGGATAGATAGATAGATAGATAGATAGATAGATAGATAGATAGATAGATAGATAGATAGATAGATAGATAGATAGACGGATGGATAGACAGACGGATAGACAGACAGACGGATGGATGGACAGACGGATGGACAGATGGAGGGATGGACAGACAGACGGATGGATGGGCAGACGGATGAACGGACAGACGGAGGGATGGACAGACTGACGGAGGGATGGACAGACAGACGGACAGACGGATAGACAGACGGACCCCAGTGTGGGGCTGGGGAGCCTCGCACGGAGCCCGCAGCGGGCAGGGAGCTCGGGGCTGCGGGAGAGGAAAGCCCGAGTGAACCCCGAGTAAAGGCGCTGGCAGCTCCCCTGGGGAGGCGGTGCCGAAACTCGGAGTGCGGGCTGAGGCTGCACCTGCCGGCACAGGTGCTGTCACCTGTGCGCTCTCACCTGTGCGGTGTCCCCTGTGCGCTCTCACCTGTGCGGTGTCCCCTGTGCCGTGTCACCCCTGAGCAGGGCACTGACGGGGCAATCCCGGCTGCTCTCCCAGCTGTGTCTGCAGAGCCCTGAACGCTGCCCTTCACCAAACAGTGTCACACGATGTCACACCTGTCTGTGGTGACACCATAGCCTCAGCAACTGAAAAAGTAGGAATATTCCATTTATTTATTGCATACTTATTGCCATACTTCGTCCTCAAGCACTCGGCGAGGTTGTTTTCCACAGTCCCACCCCGTTTCCCGTGCCCTCCGTGGGGTTCAGGTGTCAGGCTGGAGCACCAGGGCCGTGCAGAGCTGGGGGCAGTACTTGCCTGCAGAACAACCGTGTCCCCATCACTGGCATCAGGCGAAGGAAACGATTCCCTCCCCATTCCCCCCAGCCCCGTGTGCCCTGGATAACAGGTGGGCAATGGTGTGTGACTGTGGCAGCTCCCTGCCTGCTGCTGTCCCCAGCAGTGGGATGGGGCTGGAGAGCAGCAGGAATCTTGCTCAGCCAGGCTCAGCTCCACACGAGCTCCCAGGGCACTGCTGTGCAGGAAAAAGCCTCCCGAGGAGCTGCAGCCGTGGCTCAGGAGCGAGGACACGGGAGCTGAAGGCAGTGACTCAGGAACTGAAGCGAAGGTCAGTGCATGGAGTTTTATGGTTCTGCTCCGTGGCTGCAATACCATAAGCCATTAGTCATCAGGAATTTGGCAGAGTGGTGGTGCCTAATATCATTAGATAATCCTAATGAATTCTTGTGTAATCAAATCTAATCTCTGGACGGGCTCAGCAGGCGGAGGCCGTGAGTGGCTGCAGAGCCTGGTGCGGGCTGTGACAGCAGGACTGTCACCAGAGCCAGGGCAGAGCTGTGCCTGCTGAGGGCTGTGACAGCAGGACTGTCACCAGAGCCAGGGCAGAGCTGTGCCTGCTGAAGGCTGTGACAGCAGGACTGTCACCAGAGCCAGGGCAGAGCTGTGCCTGCTGAACACCCTGAGCACTCCTTGCCTCAAAGCAGCTTCAGTGCCGAGGGAGAAACGCGAGCAGCAGCAGCAGGGGGAGAGTGCAGGGACATTTGTCTTCCAAGTGCCAAAGGCCACGTTTTCTCTCATGGACCACGTTTGCATCTGGGACTAGGTCAGTGCTCCAAAAGCTGAGGAGCTCATAGAATCATTCAAAGAATCCTGGAATGGTTTGGATTGGAAGGACCTTAAAACCCATCCCACCCCCTGCCATGGGCAGGGACACCTTCCACCAGCCCAGGGTGCTCCAAGCTCCATCCAACCTGGCCTTGGACACTCCCAGGGATCCAGGGGCAGCCACAGCTTCTCTGGGCAATGAGGGGCTCAGCACCTCACAGGGGAGAACCTCCTCCAAACCTCTGATCTAAACCTACCCTGTCAGTTTGAGTCCATTCCCTTGTCCTGTCAGTACACACTCTTGCTACTTGCCAGGTACCACTTCAGCCTGCAGAGATATAATATGTTTGACCCCATCACAAATGGGATTTCAGTCACAAGGAAAACACCTTGCAAGAGATTTTTATTTTTTGCTATTGGAGAACTTTGTTCTCCTTCTTTTTGAACTTTATTTTGCTCCATCTGTACCTTATTTTTAGCAATTAAGAAGGAATCTGAATTATTTGTATTATCTTGTTTAATGCTGTCAAGTTTGCAACTAATTATTGATGTCTTTGGGTTTTTTTGGATGGGACTCCAGCCTGCAGGGTGGCTTTGCTCAGGTTTTGTCTCTGCTCGTGGTTCGGCTGCACAAGGAACAGCCCTGGAAGAAAAATGGGAGCAGCAAATATTCCAGGACTGAGGATCAAACTGCCTCCTCCTGCTCATGGCTGCTCTTCCTGATGAGCGAGATGATCACAAAAGCTTCCTGTCATTAGAGAGATCCCTGCTGGCCCTCTGAGATGAAAAGCACTGCTGACAAATGCTGGGCAACACCTCAGCTCCCCGAGAAGGGCTGGAAAGCCTCTCCTTTCCATCATGCTTTAACAACAGCTACATCAGAAGCGTGGTGTGCTCGGTGTGGGCAAAGAGAATAATTAAAGCCTGTGTGGAAGAGATGAGCTGCCTGAGCACAAACATGATCAATAAATGATCATGAACCAGCAAAAGTTCTCCCGAGTCCTCAGGATCACAAACTGGGAGTTGGGTGTTGCTCAGAAGCAAACTGTGATTGTTTCATCTGGAGAGAATAAGGATTATAAACCCTCCTGATGGAAGCACACAAATGGTGCACAAAAGAATTCTAGGAAAATGAGCCATGAGAACAACAGAGCTGTCCCAGTGCATTGGAAATCACCTGATTTTTCAGAATTCCATCATTACACAGCCAGAATCCCACAGCTTTAATAAGGCAAAGTTCTCCTGGCATGCTGGTTCCAGTTCTAGAAGTCTGTAGAATTTGGATTCCTACATTTTGCTGCCATTTCAGTAAACCATGCTGGAAATTTGGAAGGAGAAAATCACTTGAATTCTCATTTTCAGAGAGATTCTTTCACTAACATGAGGGGCAAAGATGCTCGTGTCAGTGTGAAAGGAATATTTACATTTTCTGACCCCGAAGCACCACAGGCTGGTTTTATAACTAAGTTTGCATTGTTTATTTTCCTGCACTCTGGTGCTTCTCTAAAGCACATCACGGGGCCAAAGGGACTAATGATGGATAATTGGAATCCATCCCTGTGAGGCCTCCCAGCACTGCCATTTTACACACAGTAAAATTTCATAGAGCAAACACAGCTGAGTGGAGCTGCTTTGAGAACTAACACAAAACAAGCAATAAAACCCCTCCTGCACTCTGCCCGTATAAGGAAAACCCATATTGACTATTTCAGGTTAACACCCCACAGGGTGCACACAGATCTCTTTCAGCACAGTGCAGGCTCCAGCAGATCCACAGGGTTGGAAGCTCCCTCAGAAGGTAAAGATTTACACGGGGGAGCAGCAGAATCTTCCACAGCCACAGTGAACCAAAGGAGAAATGAAGGGAAACAAGGGACCTGCCAGCTCCTGGATGCAGCAGGGACTGGCAGCTCTGGGGGGAGACCTTCCCCTGCCTCACCTGCCTGCCTTGCACATCCCCACCCTCCTGTCTGCACACAAACTTCTGTCCCCTGAGCTCAAACCCCCGTGGGAGATCCCAAATCTGTATTAGCAGCGTTTGATTTCACCTGGGAAGAAGGGCAGGTTTGTCCTTCCCCTCCCCATGCTGCTGGTTTTGCCTGACACTGGTTGTGTCATCCTTCTTGAAACCCATTTCTAAGTGTGAAAAACCCGAATTCCGGACCTGGTTTGGGTTGGGAGGGACAACAAAGCCCACTCAGTGCCTTGGGCAGGGACACCTCCCACTGTCCCAGGGTGCTCCAAGCCCTGTCCAACCTGGCCTTGGGCACCTGGGGAGTGACACCTTCACTATAAACGCTGCCAGTGACACAGTCAGCCTGGGGCAGGTGACACAGGGACACTCCTGGTGTGTCTGGAATGGCCCCAGGTGGGGTTGGAATCGCCCCAGGTGTGTCTGGAATGGCCCCAGGGGGGGTTGGAATGGCCTCAGGGGGAGCAGGAGGCTCCCCCTCGCGCTATGCTATTTTATTTTATTTTATTTTATTTTATTTTATTTTATTTTATTTTATTTTATTTTATTTTATTTTATTTTATTTTATAAACCTCGCTGTGTTTATTTCCCCCCAAGCCCTGCGGACCCCACAGCCCGGAGTGGCCCCTTTAAGGCGTGGCCCCTTTAAGGCGCGGCTGCTCACGTGACCGCGGCCGGCACGTGATCCCGCCGCCAAGATGGCGGCGCCCAGAAGGGCCCGGCGCTGGCTGGTCCTGCTGCTGGCGGTGGGAATGGGAACGGGAATGGGAGCGGCGGGGGCCGCCGACACCCCCACCTGCGGCTGCGGCGCCGGCCGGGCCGCGGGGGACGGCCGGGAGGAGGCGGCGCGGCGCTACTCGGCGGTGGCTGCGGGCGGGCAGAGCGGCGGGCACGGCCCGGTGAGCGGGGCCGGGAGGGTCGGTCGGGGCTGGGGGAGCACCCGGAGAGCTGCTCTGGGCACACCGGAGTCCCCGTGGGCCGAGCCCCTGAGGAACAGCCCGGGCAGGGCGGTCCCGCTGCCCCAGCTCGCTCTGCCCCGCTCCCGCCTGCCCCTGAGGACGGGGGAGCCGGGCAGTGGGGCCGGGCGGTGGGGCTGGGGCCGTGGGGACCGGAGTGGGGCGGGAGCAGTGGGCAGTGGGCCCCGGTGCCCTCCCCGGTGCCCTGCTCGCCCCCCTGCTGCTGCAGCGCTGCCCTTCCCGGGCTGTGCGTTCCCTTCAGGGTCTCCTCAAGAAAAAGTCTTTTTGGTTCCTTATTCTTTCTCTCACTGCTCTGTAAGACCCGCCCCTCCCTCTCCCCCGGAGCTGATGTGGCCCCTGCAGAGGGCAGGCTGAGGGGCTGTGCCAGACCCTGCTCTGGGAGATCCCGAGCCTTTGGCATCTGCAGACCAGACACCTCCCTGCGCGGGCTCAGTTACTGGGAGTTCCATTAGGAAAGTTACTGGGAGTTCTATTAGGAAAAACTGATGGCTGTTCCATTTTGGGGAAGGTGCCAGCGAGCTTTGGCGTACAAAATCCTGTCACAAAGCACACTTGGAGCTTTCTCCTGTGTGAGCTGGGGTGGGAACAACCGCAGCACGAGGGGCTGCCTCGGCAGGTGCCTCTCTTGGACCACGGGGCAGCTGCATCAGCGTGGAAGAGCCCTTGCCACGGGCAGGGGGGCACCTGCCAGGGGAAGGGGCACAGTGGTGACTGTGCCCTTGTCCTGCAGGCTGCAGCTCACAAACTGGAGCATGTTTGTGAATTAAATACTGCCAGTTGTGCTTGGGGTCCGTGTCACTGATAGACATGTTGTGTGGTAAACCCAAGCAGTTCTCTGTGGGTGTGCAGGATGAAACAATGGTTGGCTTCACACAGCTGGTAACTGCACCAGGAGGGAATTACAGCTAATTGCTGCTGGTTGTAGTTATGCTCACAAGGCAACTCGGTGCTGAGCTGGAAA
Source organism: Xenops minutus (assembly GCA_035221455.1). NCBI lineage: Eukaryota > Metazoa > Chordata > Aves > Passeriformes > Furnariidae > Xenops > Xenops minutus. The sequence goes on from JAWWEE010000021.1 coordinate 1,602,255, forward strand.
ACCTCTTTCCCAACAGGGAAATGAGGGGAGAACTGGGCTCTGCCTCACCCATAAGTGGGACTAATTATTCCTACCAGGGTTTTAGAACAGGGAGCCAGCAAGGGTTAATTTTGTACCTGGTTTTAGGGCTGAGCTCAGCAGTGAGCTCTGAACCTGGAAGATTCCTTCAGGGAGTTTTGGCTACAGTGGGTTGAAGAGAGATTGGAAGAAAGGAAATGGTGCAACTTTGCACCACATTGTCATTTGCAAGTCCTAAGAAACAGAAGCAAATTTACCCTGGAACCCTTTTATGGATTCAATTACTGACAGTCTCTAAGTGCTCAGATGCTTCTTAGTGGAGAAGGTTGTGAGGGTGCAGGCAGATTCAGATGGGGTTGGGTCACAGGAAAAGGGACCAGGTGCAAGCTGTGTGAATTTTGGGGGTTGCTGGAAAAGACCCAGGCAGGAGGAGAGATCTGTATTGGGAAAGGGACAGTGAAAATGGATGTGTAAGGTCATGTCCAATCCTGCAGCTGCCCTGAAGAACAGGGAGGGGTGCTGGGTGGGATGGGAGCTTGTTCCCTGCTCAGGTGCTGTACTGGCAGAAATAACAGTAAACTGCAACATAACAAGCCCAATAAGCACATTTCTCCTCCTGAGAGCACAGGCCTTGTCCAGTCTTCATGCAGAAAGAGCTGCAAGTGGGGTTTGTTCTCCATTTCAGTTGTTTGCTTCCCAGGCTCTGACTTTCATGATCTCTTGGGTGGTGTTTGCTCTGCAGATGGTGGCCATTCCAGGAGGGGTGTTCACCATGGGCACCCAGAAGCCTCAAATCCAGCAGGATGGGGAGGGCCCTGCCAGGAGAGTCCACATGGCCAGTTTCTACATGGATCAGTACGAGGTCAGCAACGAGCAGTTTGAGAGGTTTGTGAACTCCACTGGCCACGTTACTGAGGTGAGGCACAAGGGGCTCCAGGCTCCTGCAATCCTGCTGAGATAATCCCCCCTGGAAACTTGAAGTTTTGCTTTTGAAGGATGTCACAATAATGCTTGGCAATTCTGTACCCAAGTGTTCCTGATGTCAGTAGTGGGGAGGAGGAGGTGCCTTGCCTTGGTGCCCTGTGAGGGGCTGTTCATATGAGTGTTGTTGTTTAATCCTGACACCTGAACTCGGGGCTTTCCTGCAGCCACCAGGTGGCTGAAGGTCTCTCTGCAGGGTTTTTTGGGTTGCTTTGCTTGGGCTTTTTTGCCCTGTGAGTCCTAGGGCTGTTTGTACCAGCACAGCTAGGTTAGAGTTTCCTGATTTTGGAGGAACAGGGAGAAGGGATTTAAGCAGCTGTGATGGTCAAGGACCCTGCAGGGTGGCTGAGGGCAGCTCCTGGCTGAGCTGAGAGCACAGAGCCCTGTGCCTGAGGAGGAGAGAACAGCAAGTGTAACAATAGTTCTGTGCATGTTGCTGGGAACAATGGCCTAGGGAACATGCTAAGGCTCTTCCCAGAAAGAAGCAGCTGTGCCTGGAGCTCGGAGCCCTCCTGACAGGGGACTGTTCCCACGCAGCTCTTGTGAAGCCCTGACAGCCCTTTTAGGCAAATAAAGGCTCGGTAATGATCAGGTCTCCAAGGAGGCACTTTGTGAATTCACCTGATAAACTAGCTCTCATTTGGAAGGCAGGATCCTTCTGGTTGGATGAAGGGCTTCTTTTATCTCTATTTCTGGCTCCTAGCTCGATGATTATGAAAAAAGGTTCAGTTGGAACAGGGTTTGCTTGTTGCAAAGGGGGATGAGCACGTGGGTGGTGGTGTTCAAATGTGGAATCACACAATATCCTGAGCTGGAAAGGACTACAAGGACCATCAGAGACACCCCAGCAATCCCACCCGTCCCTGAGAGCCTTGCCAAAACACTCCTCGAGTTCTGGCAGGGAGAACTGCACAGATAAAGATTATGGTCATGTGCTAAAATGTCATTTGGGTGATAAAGGGGATCCTTCTGTCAAACTGTGCTTCTTGAAGAGTTCTGGGGGTGCAGAAACAGCTCTGAGAGTCATTCTTGGTCTCTGAATGCCCAAAATGAAGATATTGAGAAGGACAAGCTGATGAATTCTCGTAACATGTTTTGCTTCCCAGGTGTATCAATTCTCTCAGAGGTTTTTGGTATTGTGTACTGTGATTCACTGAAATTATTGCTATTTCTTGTTTCTTTTGGCTTTGTATAATGCTGGATGTAATGACTGAGTTACTTTTAATTCTCCTATTGTTGTAGCAGCACTTTAAAACAGTGATGAAGGAGCAGTAACAAGGCTTGTCTTTTATGGTGATTCCCCATGAAATATAAGATAAATGAAATAGGAATTGAAGGTTAGATTATTGACTGTAGCATTTGAAAGCAATTAGGACAATTGGAACTGCATTTTTAATTAACAAAAGGAAAAACACGTGCAGAAGCTCTGAGAGCTGCCATCTGCCCAGGGGCTGCTGAACAACAACATCCTTCTCTTCTGTGCCAGAAGAGCTGTCTTGAAAGAGAGCTCAGAATCACTGGTAGAATTTCCTGATTCTCGATAAGACAGAGCTATAAATGTGAGTGGGATTTTAAGAATAATGTTCCTTTGATGACATCATGCTTGGATTCTTTGTTCTTTCCCCAGGCAGAGAAATTCGGTGACTCCTTTGTGTTTGAGGGAATGCTGAGTGAGGAGGTGAAGGCTGACATCCACCAGGCAGTGAGTACTGCAGCGTGACCTTCCCGGGGCACCCCTGGGGTGGCTGTGCCAGCAGTGACCCAGTGCCACCTGAACTGTGTGGTGTCCCCAAAGCCAGGCACAAAAGGGGGCTGTGGAGGGACTCGTAGACTGAAGTGGGGAGGAGTTATGGTCTGTTCCGTCCTTTTTTTTTGTAACAAACAATTAAAAATACATCTTCCTGATTAGCCAGAGTTGGTATCAACCCCTCTTGTCTCTGTGTGCCCCTGAGGGGCAGCTTTAGGGCTGTGCTCAGTGGTGCAGCTCCAAGGCTGCTGCTCTGTGTGTGACACGGTGCTGCCTCACAAGTTCCCATGTCAGGAGTGGCTGTGCAGGCCAGGAACAGGAATTGCCCTGGCTCAGAGCCTGTGTGACTGGCACACTGAGCCAGTGCCCTCTGAGGTCCAACCAAGGGGGTCAATCCCAGATCCCCCAGAGCTGGGGAAATGAGGATCATCTGTGTCTCTGCTGTGGTGGCCTCTCTTGCACGAGTGCTTTTCCTAGGTCACTGCAGGCAGATATTCCAAAGCAATGCCATCCCTGGGCCAGGCCTGAGCCTGTAAGGCTCCTTATGTTGTGCATGGCTGAAGTTTAGGGTGCTTTCTCATGTCTGTAGTAGATCCTGGGTGCATGTGCTGCTGTTTCAGTTCCTTTGGTCGTGCTGGGGCAGCACTGTGGTCCTGGGGAGGGCAGTGCTGCTTTCACTGGGTCCTCCTCTGCGCTTGAGTGCAAGTGAATATTGGTTTTCAATAACAGAGATGTTCTGCAGTAAATCTGCCCTGCCCTCTCCTTGTTGTGAAGGTGCTGCTGAGCCTTGCTCAGCCTTCATTTACCTCCTCCTGAACAGCTCAGGTGGCCTTTACAGCTCCTGCTAATTAAGCAGATTATGTCTTGTCATGCCCTGGGTAAATTGATCTGCTGTGAGCACAAGTTTGGGTACAATGACCTGCTGAGGTCCCTTCCCATCAGAATTATCCTCGACTCTGCTGAGAACAGTTTGATTTTTGCCTTCAAGGGGCAGAGTGAGATGGGAAGTTCCAGGGAGCCCTCTGTGAGTGTGTGAGGGACTGGCAGAAACGTGGGGTTTGGGTTCCTCCTGCAAGGAAAGGGAGGTCACAAGTGCAGTTTGTTATCTTTTGATTCAGGACTGACATTTGTGTGTGCTGGGAGAGGTAAGAAGACCGAAATGGAGTTGTCAGTACTAACATGACAGACGTTAAATCCTTCCATGGCCTTATTCTACCTTGATAAAAATAACAAGTCAAAAATGGCTGGCTCATCCCATCTTCATAAGTCACCACTGGAGAAATTCTTTCTCCTGTGTTGTCCTGTGCTGCAGGAATCCCTAAACGAGGCTCTGTCTTAGAGCAAACACACAGCTCAGGGATGCTGCTGCAAGCTCAGCCCTGGCTATTTGTGTGCACACAGAGTGGTGGGAGCCACTTTCCTGGGCGTGTCAGCCCAATTTCCAAGCGCTGGCTGCCCTGCTCACAGGACAAGGGCTGTGCCAGAGGGCTGGAGTGGAGCCCAAACGGGCCTTTTTGGCTGCTGCTGTGTGAAGGTTTTCTGCAGTGCTTCAAAGGAAACTTCTTCCATCATAACTTTCACCAGGAAAGGCAGAAATGAGGTGTAAATGTTGGTGAGCAATAACAGCAGTACTGAAAATCCTTCCACCCAACTGGAGGTGTTTCTCCTCTGCCTCAGGGGCTCACAAGTGTTTTGATGAGGATTTTCTCCAGCTGGAGCACAGGGATGCAAAATGCAGATGTGGATCTAGGGGAAGAGCAAGGGGAATGTGCATTTTGGAAGCAGCATTTCATAGGCAGTGGGAGAGTTGGGGAAAGGTGGAAGTGAAGATACTGAGCTGAATAATTTATAATGAGCTGTGTGTGTCTGTTGGGGGGTTTGCTCTCTTTGGCCACTTTGTCTTCTGCAGTTCCTAAACCAGACAAATTTATCACAGAGCCCCAGGACAGCTGAATTGGAGGGAGGTGGGGCTGGGGAAGCTGAGCAGGAGCAGTCCAGCTGAGCACGTAGGAGGATTGTTGGAGCTGTGGGTGTGCCTTTCCTGGAGCTGAGGTGGGCTCCCAGATAGCCCCTGGCAGGAATGTGGGCTGGCCTGAGCCTCCTCTGGAAGGGAAGCACTAAAAAGGGGTGTAGCAGCCAATGATGGAATTGTTGTAGGTTTCTGGGAACTCAAGTCTTAGTTTTGGCCCCTTTTTTGTGGTGGTAACGTGGCAGAGAGGGAGAATCCAGCACTGTGCCAGGTGAGGGTGTTGCTGAGGGAGCTGGCAAGGGCTTGTTTAAATGAAAAGGGGTTTGTGGGGTGAAGGTCCTCTGAAGCCAAAATGTTTTGTGTGGCTTAACAATTTTGAGAGCTTCACATCTTAAATCCCTCACCTTCAGCCTGGAGAGAAGGCTCTGGGGAGGCCTCAGAGCCTTTCTTGGGTGTTTGGCCTTTTAGATGCCACAGATAAAACACAGTTACCAACATCTGGGTACTCAGTAATGGGGTTTTTCCTTCTTTTTTGAGAGATCTTGGAGAAATGGAAAACCTCAGAAATGAGAGATCTGGCTGTTCTTATTTTACAATGAAACTGTTTTCCTGCTCTGAGTTAAGGAGAGAGTGAAATGCTGCCCAGTGTCCTTTCCCGTGGCACTGTGCAGTGCCACTGCAGTGTGCCCTGGAGCCTGGGGGTGGCTGTGAGAGGAGCAGCACCACGGTGTGTTTGCCACTGAGGCGTTTGGGAGCTCTTGCAGGAGCTTTCCTTGCTGTGCAGGTGCCACGGGAAGGGTGGGCAGGGGGGCACTTTGGCTGGAGTGCAGCACCTGCAGAGAAGTGGGAACACTTTGCTTCTTGGCTTGTGGCTGACAGAAACATTAACTTGTGCTGAAAGGCTGGATAAATTCTGCACCAAAGAGCCTGAGAGCATCCAAATGTGTGTGCTGCATTGGCCTGTAAGGGGGTGGAATTTGGGGTCTGGAATGCAATGGAATTGGTGCACTGGCAGCTCAAGCAAACACTATTGAGGAGTTCTGGTCAGTCTGGAACGATGGGATGGTACTTTGATCCCTGTTTGCATGGAAATCTCTGCACTGTCCTTGAGCTGTGCCATTTCCCTATTTATAGCAGAGCCTGTAACTCCAAGGACGGTCCCATTCTGAAAACAAACGAAAACATTCTGCTCTTCAGCTGAGACATTCTAATTGCTGATGAAACAAGAGGTGTTGGCAGGGGGGACAGTGCCAGTGTGGGCTGTTCCTTGTGCCAGGGGCAGCTGTTCCTTCCAGCTTCCCAGGGCTTCAGATATTCCCTACATGGAGCTGTGGAACTGTAAATCTGTTTCCTTACTCCTGCTGTTGGGATGAAGGATGCAGGAAGGATCTCTCCCTGGGAATGTCAGGGATGTTGGCCCCTGTTTGTCAGGATAAAGCACAGCTCCAGAGCAGGGCAGGGCTTGTGCCTCTGGCTGGGCAGAAATCTGTGCATGCCTTGTTGTCTTACAGCTCCTGTTCACTGGGAAAGAGTGACCAGCTGGAGTGCAGGTTTAGGTTTGGCTGAAAAAGAGACTTCCAGAGGTGTCTGCCTTCACCAGGAATATCAGTTCCTCCAAAGAAGCTTCTCTGGAGTCCAAAACTTGCACTTAATGAATCTTACTGGATTTTAGCATCACATGGCTTGGGTTATTTGTCTTGGAGGATTGACAGAGCTGTGAAGTTTTACACTGTCTGAACTGAGGCTCAATGGCCTTTCCTTATGCAAAGGAAAGGGTCCCTTTATAAAACTGCTACTTTCCAATTAGGTCTGAAATAGTTTCTCTGACTGATGACTTAAAATATGTTTTTCTTTATAAAGCTACTGCCTTTCCTTTCTGTGCAAGTTCAAACTACTGTAAAATACTGGGATTTAAGGCAAATGATATCAATACTTAATATTAAACAAAACCCCATGTTGCTTTTGTTTCTGAAGGAATGAGGGAGGCCAATAACCTTAGAAAATAAGAGCGAGAACAGATTCCTCTGTAATTAGAGCTGTGGGGGAGCTGGCACTTTTAATTGCTAGAATAAATAGCATGGGAATTGCAGCAGCTGGGAAAATGAGGTATTCCCTGAGTCCCAGGCTGGCTGGGCTTGGGAGGGAGCTCTGGAGATGCTCCAGTCCAGCCCCTGGGGCAGGGCAGGTGGGAGCTGCCTCCTGGAAACATCCCCCCTGTGTAATTGTGGGCTGTCCTGGGGTGTGCAGTGACTGCTTCTATTTGTGTCCACAGTTCCAGAAGGTTTGTTCCCTGCAGCCCCAGGGAGCACACATGGGAATGGGAATGGCAGCCACGCTGTGTGTCCCTGGGGCAATCCTGGGCCACTCTGGGGAGGTGCTGGGAGGGATCTGCTGCTTCTGGGATTGTCCCTGTCCCTGCCACGCTGGTGACACCACAGGGCTGGCTCAGCCTGGACACAGCCATTGCTGTAGGGGTGAGTGTCCTGGAACAGGGTGTGCTCCTGCCTCTGCAGGGCACTGGGGAAGGGCACCAGGAGCCTGTGGCAGCAGTGGGGATCTCCTTGCCTTTGGAAAAGGGCTGCAAACCCAGTGGGACCATTGCCTGGCTCTCCCCAGCTGCCCCTCGTGGTGTGGAGTGCTCTGAGCTGGCTCAGAGCAGGGGCTGTGCCCTGCTGGACCCCGAGGAGGGAGCACAGCCCCCCAAATCCTGCTGGGGACGTGCCAGCTGCCCAGAATAGCTGCTGCTGCCTGCCCTCTGGGGCTGCTGGATCTCTGTGCCAGGGCTGGGCTGGCTGTCCATCCCACAGCCCAGCTCTGCAGGAGGGGTGGGTGGTGGGACCCCTTCCCGTGCTGGGGGGAAGGAGCTGCCAAAGGGATCCTTGGAAGGGGGAGAGGGATCTCTGCCCTGAGTGTTGGTGAGGGAAGGAGTTTTGTGGTTGTTGGGAAGGCCCACTAGGTGTTGCTCAGAAAATAGGTGGGAAATGACTTGATGCCCAGAGAAGCTGTGGCTGCCCCTGGATCCCTGGGAGTGCCCAAGGCCAGGTTGGACGGGGCTTGGAGCACCCTGGGCTGGTGGAAGGTGGTTGGAATGAGATGAGCTTTGAGGTCCCTTCCAACCCAAACCATTCTGCAATGTTTTCCTTTGTGCAATGACCAGTGTACTGTGAGATTTTGGACCCTCAGTAGGTTTTTCAAATACTGCTACTGCAGTGTTTCTAATATCAGTAGTAACTAAGGTATTGAGTACTTGGTTATGTAGTGTTGTCTTTGAGGAAATGAAAACAAATTATTCGTAATGGATATTTAGAATACCGTCTATATTAAGAATAATTTTTAGGATTAACTCAATTATATTTATTACAATGTAGAAAAATTATGGTGTTCTGTATAGAAATAAAGGGATATTTTTATGAATTTTTTGGTGTGGTTTGGAATATAGGAATGAGAGCTGGAACAAAAACTGAACCAAGTTATTTAAGTTTTTCTAAAAAATAACCTGCAAACAAGGGACACTTGCATTCATCATTCTGTTTTAATTGCAAACTCAGCCAATATAAATATTGGGCTTTTGGTTTAAGAATCGTTGTTTTTGGTAGCTGTAACACACAGCTACTCCCAACCCCAAGCCAGTGCTGTCATTTCTAGGGATATAAAAAGTCATCTCATTTTCAGAATGGGGGAATATTACACAAATTAGTGTAATTGCAAGCAATATATGCAAATTATATTTAAAATGAAATGACACCTCATATACTAATCATAACACATTTATTTATATCAGATATCTCTAAAGTGAAGCATTCCATCTAGTTTGTGTAGCTGATGTCAGATCCCCAGTGCAGTTAGGTACTTTATGTTATCCAGTGATTTTTGGTAACAAAATTTATGCCCAGTTTATTACCTCCTGCAACTTGAAATTCATTACAGGGATAAATAATTTAGGCCAGCTCTCCCATGTAGCACATCCACGTTCTCTCAGGACGAGAAGATTTGTTTCCTTCCTTTGCCATGCTCCCTGCCCAGGAAGGCCCTTGTGCTTGGCTGCTAAATCAACACAACTCAACCCTAATCATACACGTTTATCCTTTATGTTTCATTGCACATGCTTTACCCTGTTCCCAATGTCCTTCTCGTGGGGCTGGGAGCTCTTTAGCTTGGCAACTAAGATATCTTTTGGTGCTGTACTTGATATTAAAGTCCAAACTAATCGCAGTGAGGCGCAGATTTAAGGTCATTCTAGCTTTTAAATGCTAATTGTTCTGCAAGCAGTTCTCATGTACAAGGATTTTTAAAGGCCACACACACATTCTATAGGAATTGTATAGGCATCTTCTGAAACCAATTAAAAAATATAACTGGTCTTAAAAAAGAAACCATATGCATATTGTCCTAGGCTGCTTCTTTCACTGTAAGCAGATTTCTTTCAAAACCCTTTTAATGAAGTTGTGAGAGTTTGGAATCCATATAAGCTTATACTTTTTTCCTAAATGAGTAGTTTTATCTAGCAGAAGAAAGCACAGAAACTTGTGATTTGTTTTCTTCCCCTTCCTACCTTGTTCTCTTACTGAAGGAAGTACAACCCTGTCTTTTTTAAAAAAATATATACTTTATAAGTAGATTTCAGAGTTCCTTCAAGCTTTCAGAGTATGAAGGTTTTTCTCACTGAACATAGGGAATATGAGCTCATGTTCTTGGAGATAAAACATGGTACCTGTTTGACTGATGTTCAGTCAAGACTCCGTGGAGATCTGTGGAAACCCACAAATGTTTGCCAAGACCAGTTTTCAATTGAGATTTTCTATGTGTGATTTTTCTTGTGTGTGTTCTAAAGGACATAAACAGAACTTTAAAACACCCATGTTAGGGATATACTCCAAGAAAGACCAACCTGAAAACTGGGGGTAGAAAAGGACCACCTCACTGAGTCTCATTCCAGCAGCAAAAAGCAATTGGATTAATTATTTTTAAATGCATTTTCATATAATTAATGTCCCTTTGTTAATGCTAAGCAAAACTAAGTAAGGAAATGGTGTTTTAATAAGAAAATTATTAATGGAAAGAACAAATGTGGTGCCAAAAATAAAAAGGCAGAGGTCACTCTTCTCAATTTGTGAGCTGGACACTGTGACCAAGGTGGCGTGGAGATGATTTAGTTGGGTCTATCTGACCTGGGTGCCAAGCTTATGCTGTTTCTTGACCTGCTAAAAGTTGCCTCCAAGGTACTTTGCTTCCGCTGCTACTTAAGTCATAACCCTTGAGGTCAGACTCAGGGTCAGAAATGGATGGATCTTACAAGTGTAGGGAGGAGAGGAACCAGAAAGCAACTGTGCCTGGGCTGGGTAGTCATGGTGGTATCACAAACAGAAGTAGAAATTCCTGATCTTGTAAATAAATAGTCCTCTGATGTGTCCTGGGTCTAGGGAAGCTTATTTCAGTTCCCAGAATGGAGGGAGGGAGTGGAAGCAAACAGCAGTGGTTAGGGGAAGGTGTAGAATCACAGAATGGTGTGGCTTGGAAGAGACATTAAGGGTCATCTCATTCCAACCCACTTGACCCTACCAACCCTCCCTACCCTGTCCAACCTGGCCTAAATGTTCTTTTCTGAAATATGCTTAACAAATACACAGACTTCTTCCAAGTTTTAGGAAATTGATGGCAAATATTCTTCCTTTTTATTATTCTTCACTCTTTTAAGTTCCCTTAGGTACTTGCAGGACAGATTTGAGTATGTTCTGATATTTAGTAATGGTATTTTCTTCTTTCTGTTGTGGTGCTGAATGTGATTCTGTGCTGCACTTTGCAGTTGCATAGGCACTGCTCTGTGAGCATCACATTATGACACTCTTTTCTGGTGCAATATAGTCAGCACCTCAAAGTGTTTAAGTAGAAACTGATCCAGTGAGAAAATGAAGTTCTTTTCTGCATCACAGTGTTAAGGTTTAGGTACGTGCTAAAGCAGTGATGCTTCAAAGCGGTGGGTTAACACCAAATGAGTGTGAAGACTGAATGGATTTGGAAACCAAAACACTTTCCTTACAGATATGTGCCATTTTACTATAAATGCATGACTTGCCTTTCCTGTAGGAGAGATAACGTGGTCCATCTGGAAGCTGGGCTGGCTGTCAGAGTGGTTTTTTATGCCATCTCCCTGTAAGGGAGGGGGAAATGATCCAGTGTGGTGGATCCAGCTGTGCTATGTGTGTTCCTAACTCAGGGATCCTGAGTGCTCCAAAGGTCCCAGATCCTGGAGTATTGAACAGGGGGTCCCACTCCCAGCAGTGGTTCCATCCCTGTGCTATGGGCAGTCATGTTGCAGTGTTGTGAGTTGTGGATGCCTTCTCCTTCCTCCCCCTCCAAATCTTTTAGTCTATTCTTGCTGCCCTGAGTGTCCTGTGGTTGTAGAACAGGTAGGGAATGTCTCACTGGCCATCAGTCTGTTTGAGCTCTGGTGTTGTTACTGAATTGCTGTTGCAGGTGTTCTCAGTGTTCTTGTTCTGGGCACTTCTATTCACGTTTATGTGTCTTTGCAGTCAACACATGGCTTGTATACTGTATTTTCTTGAGCATACCAGAACTATTCTGTGGTTTGGGGCAGGTGAAGGATCATATTTTATCCCCTTCTGCAGCAAAAGCTCATACAAAGTTCCCAGGCTTGTTCTGACATTTATACAGGCTCCTCAGAACTGGCTGAGTCCCGTGTTTGAGAACGTTACAGGTGTCAGCACACATGGCTGGCCAAGCTCTGCATAGGCTCTTTGTTTTTCTATCCCCTTCCTTTTCTGTTGTTGTCCCCCTGCTCTCCCCTCTGCCACCTCCATTACATGAGAGTCAGTCACTTATAGGCTGGAATCAATACAGAGCTGCAAATCTCATCTTTGCATCTTCTGCCTGCAGTTTAATGGCACGGACTTCTCATGTATTTGATAATTTCAATAGGTTTATATAAAATTCCATAATCCTCATGCATTTCTGGCCATCCTAAAATCTCTTCAGAGAAGCTGGCTAAAGCATTTGCACTGGCTCTTTCATGCTGTTGCACATGTGGTTAGGATGTATTATTGGCCAGTGCAGAGGAGGTGCCCCAGGAGCTGCATTGGTGCTGCTCTGGCCCAACAGAGATGCACAGCACAGACCCAACCCCTGTCAGGGCATTATTTGGTCAGTTCTGCTGCAAATTCCCCTTTCCTGGCTGTGCAAGTGAGTACAGCATTGGCAAGAAATAAGTGTTGTTATTCTCAGGTGCAAATACCTTCCAAATGGTGGGAGTCACTGGAGAGTAAGACTCTCTATGAATAGCAAAGGAATTGTATTTTATGCTAACTCTGACTCATGACTTAGAAGTTAATGAAACCATTCAAGTTGAGTACTTTAATCTCAGAAATTGGTTATCACAGCCTTGTGGCCACTTCTTGTTTTATAATAAAGCATAACACAAAATATCTATGAAGGCTTACAAAATTAAACTAAGGGAAATATGTGCAATTTTGAGCTCATTAGGAGCAATTCATATTTTCATCTGTCTCATTAGAGATGTTTTCATGAACTAGGAAAGTACTTTTGAATCTGTGATTTTTAATTTCCCTGCCAACTGGCGTGAGCTTTTTGGGATTGTTATTTTCTTTTCATTTATTTTAAAATGTTAAAAGGAGGAGGAAGGAAAAAAAAAGCCAACACCACAGGAGAAATGAGGAAAAAAAGCAAGGCACTAAGAAACAAGTGAGCTGCTTGAATGTGATAAGAAACACTACTTTAGAGTAGGATTGTTTATATATATATATCTATATCTCCTTTTTTGGTACTTTGATGATAGTGTATGGAAATTGAGATGCAGTAGAGTCCTGAAGATGCACAGGTAAAGCACATCATCTTGAGGAATGGCACTTGATTTTGCTTTTATGTACAGTTTTTTTTTGGAAAAAAAGGTCAGATTTACTTAAGTCAGATATAACCTGAGTCTAACTGTACCTCTACTGTACAAAATGGAGCTGTTTGGCCTTTGGCAGTGTTGAGGATGAGCCATTTGCAAGCTTTTTGTTTGAAGAATGGAGGGGGAACATGAACAGTCTGGTTGTCTCAGGACTGCAGTGATAACCACAGGATACTCCAGGTACTGCTGTACACACAGTCCTACACATTAACTGCTCTGTAGGGCTTAGGCTTTCAAGGTTGTTTTCTTTTCAAGTGTAAATATTCAGAAATCTATAGTTGCATTTATTCCTTTGGAAGTCTAATGCAATGTCTGAGACAAACCTGGAGAAGAAAAATGGTCTTCCACTTCCTTGCATGGCACTGCTGTCCATACAGGGAAACAAGTCTCTGCTGTGTCATTGTATCTTGCTTTAACCTTTATGTCAAGGGGATTTCCCTGCCAAATCAGCACTTCAGTTTGGTCTTGGCTTTGTTCAGCCATTTCTTGTGGCTTTTGTTACTGAGAAAACATTTCCAATATTAATTAAAAGTCACTTTTTAAAATCCAAATTAGCCCCTTATACCTTTCAAAGTGATTGAACACAGAAATTCCTTTTATAAAGCCTCACCCAGTCCTTTGGCAGCCAGACCTTCAGAATGTGGCCCACACCTGCAGGGTAACACCACCTTGCATTTCATGTCTGCATGAAACAAAACCAAATGATCTTTAAAGTCCCTTTCAACCCAAACCGTTCTATGGTTCTGCCACCATTCTGGTAGATGCTCATAATGTGGCTATTTCAAGGACATGGTGTGTCCTACATCTTTCCTACATAATCAAAATCACAGTCTGTAAAATAAGTGAACTGCAGAACTTTTTGGTGGAATAAAAAAAAAGAAAAGTGATTTAAAACTGGTGTTAGAAGGACCCACTTAAATCTAGTCTTTTTTTCTCAAACATTTCACTGAATACAATCTGAATGTGAAACTTGGATTGCCTTTTTTAAATCATAGAATGGCTTGGTTTGGAAGGGACCTTTAAAGATTATCTAGTCTAAGCCTCTTGCCAGGGACAGGGACATCTTCCACTAGACCAGGTTGCTCAAAGACCTGTCCAGGCTGACCTTGAATGCTTCTAATGATGCAGGTCTGTTGCTCTCAGTGGTGCCAATGGAAGCTGCAGAACTCTGATCCACAGGAAATCTCAAGAGAACATTAAAACAGTATTTTCCTTCCAACCTCCAGTTCCCTGCTTAGATTGCCAGCAAGGGTGTTCAGTGCTAGGTGTGATGCTGAGATCTTCCTCTTTCTGACATGGACAGAGGCTGCCAGTTGGTGTCATGGACATCCCCAAACCCCCGTTGTGTCCTTGCTTTCGACACGTGCAGCTGCAGGACCACACTAAACATCACTCAGGAGCTGCATTTGAAAAATTGATTTCTTTACGATTTCCAGTGTCTGTGTGGTAACCATAGGCTGGAAAACACTGAAATACATAGTAATTAATTGTTAATGTCAGCTTTTTCACAGTAACAAACTATCAATTTAAGTTCTCTACGCAGTAAATCTGCCCCTGTTTTGGTTTAATTTACCAGGAGCTGCAGTTTGGCATCACAGAGCAGGTATTTGCTTTTCAGAGGGGAACACAGTGCACTTTGCATTGTCCCTTAAAATTGTTGCTGGAAACCTGCCCGTGGTGGTTAGACAAGGCTTGGAAGAAGCTGAGTCCTCCTCTGCCTTGTAACATATCGAGTTTCTGAAACTCTTTTTGAGATCTTGCCATAGAGTGTAGATTGAAATGCCTCCTATTTCCTGATTTTTCGAAGCATATAGACATAAATCTGCCACGCGCTGCAACTCAGCTTGGCATTATATACTGAGCAAATGAACTCAATGGCAATATAATCTTACTTTGCAGTATAACCGAGCTGCAGAAAACATTTCTGAAGTACGTAGATTTAGGGATCAAATAAAATTTAAGTGTGCTGATATGGAGGAGTTTATGAAGGCACGACTTCTTTGTTGAGAGGCATTTTTCCTTTTATTAATTCAAGTAAAACTGGTCTTTCATTTTAACGTCACTGAAGTTTATTTCAGCTTCCTCTCGGCACAGAATGGGCATTTGGCTTTGGGTTTTTGTTTGTTTTCTTTTTTTTTGTCCCCCCCCTTCTTTTTTAGGATTAGTTTAATTGAAACTATTAGTGCAATTAATTTGTTAGCCATTTATTTTGCTTTCTACAAACCTGAGAGTTGTTATTTTACTATTTAAAAAATATATGTTCTGTCTCAAAGTATGACAACCCGTTTAGGCATTAGAATTTGTGGCATTTTAAAAACTGAAATTGTAGTAATATTCTCTTTGCATTTATTCAGCGAGTCTTAAATAAAAATGTATTTTCTATTGCCTAAAAGGACAGGTGGGAGAGAAACACTGGGCAGTTATCACTCTGCAGGATAGCTTTATTTTTATGGAGGCATAAGTTATTAATAGTTTTTAATATTTTTGTTAGCATAATTGAATTTGATTGCCAAATTTTGTATCTCCAAATACACCTTGTGCTTGCAGCGATGTGTCACGTGACACAGAAATAAATTTGCTTTTTTGAAGTTTGGTATAGAGAACCAGCCTAAAATATGTATTTCAGAGAAGCCCAAGAATTCTGAAATTCTGACCAAGGATTATGCTAGTACTATAGAAGCTGTAATGTTCTTTTTACAATAAAGATACTAAATAAAAATTTTATTTCCAAGAATTTTCCTCCTGCCAAGCTCTAGTCCCAGAATTTGGGCTGTGGGGAGGGAATGGGGTGATGTTCCAGGTCTGGATCATCTCATTAAACTTCATGAAACAGATAATTTTCTTTTATCTGAAATAGGTTGAGTTAAAATGTAATGGCAACCAATTGTGTTAATCTCTTTGAATCCTTCAGGAAATACAGTATTTTAATTCTTTCACGAGACACACACCCAAGGAATGGATAATACCTAAAGCTGCTCTAGGAAAGTGTTTTATTTTCCAGGGAAAGTGCACTTGGTTTTCATGGCAGCTCCAAGTAAATCACCTCCATTCACAGCATGGAGTGCACACAGTGCTGTATGTTTTACATGACCTCAGTTGGTGAGCAATAACTCATTAATTTCAGTAACTGGAGCACTTGGGAGAGACTGAGCAGAATTCTAGATTAGTCTGAGAATTTCATAGTTTTAGGAAAAGTAATCCCTTCACCTGTGGCTATTCAAATGTTAGGAAGCACTCAGTGTGTGCTTGTGCTTTTAATGGAGAACATCTGAAGAGGTAAATTAGGTTTTTGAACTGTTTTCAGTATTCCAATGGATATCAAAGGATAATGCCACACCGAGTGCTTTGCAGACAGTAGGAAGGAACACAATATAGAATGATTTGCATTCATCTTAGTGCAGTTAAACATAAAAACAGTTCAAGCTATGAGTGCTCTTTGAATTGTTGAGAGCAACTGAGATCCAAACATTTGGCAATAAAAGCTCTGGAATAATCTTTGGTGGAGTTTATTTTTTCTTATTTAACTTAACATCATTGTCAGCTTAGTTTCTCTTGACTAAATGTTAACCTTGGCATATGGAATCTATATATTTCTATTAATGAGACAGTGGTCAATTGGAGCCTCATCAGCCTCTCTGTTCTGCTTAGGATTTTATTCCACAACATTGTCATATTTTTTTCAGGCTGAAGAGAACTAGGCAGTCAAAACCTTTTTGTCCAAAACCAGTTTGTCTCAGTGACTTTTCAATTCCCACGTTGCTTTTTTGAGTTGGGACAGAACTGCAGCTCCGACATAAGAACACCCTGTGTTTACAGTGACATGGTGTGGTTCTGTTTATTCTGTCCTGCTCCTCTTCTCCAGTAATTTCAAACCCTTCATGTGTTTTTACTGATACATTAACTGATGCTTCCATAGCTTACCTGCCCCATACCTTGCTCCTGGAAATCAGCTCAAGAGTCCCTTAGTGCAAACAGATCAAACGGGTTGTTGTTTCATTCCAGTGTGAGTTGCCTTCTCTCTTTTTTGGATGTGGTGGGGGTTTTCTTTGCTTGTGTTTTATTTAACACTGCATTGAGTAGACAAGTCAGAATTGTTTAAGGCATTCATTAGACTCATGAAAACTTTCATTGCAACATCTTTATTTTCTGGCTATATGAAGCAGATGTTGGCATCATTACGGTCTCTGCGAATGTTTCAATTGATTTTATTCATACCTTTAGTTTCCCACTCCTTGAAGATTTGTTTGCAGCCGTTGTGTAAGATATAACGTGTGTTATGGCAATACCTGTGCACTGAGACTGCAGGGCAAAAGGGAAACAGCACTGGATGTGGGAATGACTTGGTGAAAATAACACCCCTCGCAGTAAAAGCAATACCTTGAGGAACTTCACAGTTGTTTTTGGTGTAGCCAAGAGCAGGTCTCTGACTTTGGTGCACCCACTGCTTACTTTCTTGTGTTTTACTATATTGCCATTTTGCTTTCTCCTTTTTTTATCATTATATCTACATGGCTTAATACAGTAAAGAATGGTATAGCTGTACTGAAGAACAGTGGCTGGGGAAACCCTAACCCTCAAAAACATAGTGAACCAAGTAGTTATTGGTAACTTTCTATGCTGCAGGAAGTCATCCTAAAGATGTATTTGCATTAGAAGCCCTTGGTGCTAGGCTGGGGATACATTCTAGATAACCTATGGAGTTTATTATCCCCTATATCACAAGGCAAAGGCTCCCCAATTCTTCAGAACCTTGTGCAAGGGTTTATAGCACAGCACAGCAACTCCTCTTGAATTTCAAGAAAACACAATCATTGTCTGTCAAGGATAGAATTTATTCCTCCAAAGTGATACTTCATTGAATTTAGGCTGTGGAAGCTGCAACCCTAAACTCCTGTAAAGTCTCATCCTGAAGGCATCCTGGTAGTGCTGTATGTCTTTTTACACTAAAGCTCTTTGGGCATATTATATTTTGGAACATCTTAACTTTGACAGAGTGGAGCAGATCAGGATTTATCCTCCATATCTCCTGGGATCCAAAAACTAGGTATTACTTTCCATAATGCCTAAACAAGTACTTTTATCCCTTAAGAAATATAGGACTTTGCTTGTAGTTGAGTTTAAAGCACAGTTAGAGAAGTGTAGAAAAGCTGGTATTTTGTTATAATTTTAGGGCAGCTGGCTCCAAAAGGCAGACTGTGAGTGGTACCAATGGTTAGTTGATAAATAAAAGGTAAAGGAGAAGGTTTTCTCTCCTAGTTTATTCAGGATATTTGTAGCTTCTGTGCAGAGGCTGAATTGAAACACTTGCTGAATTTCTTGTTAGGGCTGAAAGTTGTCAATATTAGCCTTTTAGACACCCCGTCCTGGCTGCATGAAGAGTTTTGTGAAGTCCTCTGTTTAAGTTTTAAGCAAAAAGAGGGGAAACACACTGAAAAATACTGGCTTGAAGCAAAACTTATTGTTTCTTTGCATACACACAGTATATCTGTATCACAAAAGGCAGTTATTTGTCTTCAGAAGTGATGTGCAATTGATGTCTTCTCCTTGCTCTTGATCATTAATAGGGGTTTAGCTGGTACTGTAATGTTAATAAATTAAGTCATAAAAATACATTGCTTAGAAATGCACTTTAAAAAATGTTAGGGGATTTGTACCCTGGTCAATTTAGGCTGTTAGAGATCCTAAGTATTTTAAAATACAAAAAATACAGTTTTTTAACTTTTCCTCACATACTTGCATTTGTGTTAGAGTGAGATGAAATTCTTCCAAGGATTTCTACTTTCTCAGAGCCATTGGTTTCCTGAATTTGAATTCCATGCCGCTCTAATCCTAGTTCCCAACCCCTCTTTGTTACTGTTAGTATTGTTTATATACACTTTAGGTTTTTTCTTATTGCTGGAAATTATGTGAAGCTTCCTTGACTTTTAGATGTAACTATGAGAAAGATGTTTTCTGTGAGCCACAGAAGGATGTTTCTTAGTACAAAGAAGTGGGAGTCATTCCATGGGGTATCTGAACCTCAAATACAACATCTACCCACACTCATATTACCTTTTCCAATCCCTCTGGGTGTGGGCAATGGTTCTGTTCCTTCAAGGGCTTAGTGTGATCTCAGAAGCATTGCTGGACTGAGAGCCTAACAAAGTTTGCCTCTGCTCTTAAGGGACACTGCACAAGGGTTTGGGTTGATTTTATAGCCTTGATTAAATTGTTGCCACAGATCTCCCCATGTGCATGTCTATTTAGCCACTATGGAATTTTCTATTATTTTCATAGAATAAATGATGGAAATTAAAAAAAAAAATATATATATTTATTGAGATTAGGAATTGGTAAAACAATTGTTAGAATTTTCTTTTATGGCTAGGAATTATCCAGTAATTGACTTTAATCTAAATGGGACAAGAGGAATTTTTTTAAAAGCACTTGGGGACCTAGAAGTTCCGAACTATGGAGTTCAATGTCGAGGAGCATGAGGAGCTGATCACAAGTGGGACCAGCAGATATTTTAATAAGGCACAGAATTCATAAAATGTGAAGCATGGACAGAAATAAAAATTTTTAAAAGGATGATGGTCTTGCAGAGAAAGAAAAAAGCAGATTTCTGTGGTCTTTGGATCCTTTTATGAAATCTCGGACTGCCTAATAGAGTGAAAGATCTTTAGAATAGCGTTGTCTTTGTCCTTTGGGTTAGAGCTGAACTGGTGTGTTGTTCCATTCTGCTCCCTGCCTGGGCACTCTCTGTGCACACAGACATGGGCACAAAGTGCAGGTCTTCTCCAGCTCAGCCCCTGGAGAGAAGGTACACTGAAAATTACTGTGGGACCACAGGAGTGCCTTCAAACAAAATAAGTGTTATTTGGCATCTCATTTTTGTTGTGTTTTTATAAGCCTTTAGCTAATTAGCTACTGGTTTTAATAGGGGAAGAATATGTTAAACAGAAAAATAAAAAATGTATTAAAAAAAAAGCATCTGACACTTTGAGATGAGAAATTAAGTCTTGTGAGACATGGGTGTTTGCATTCATGACAGCCAGCTCTGCAAGGATGATTGTAAATATGACAATCACAGTGCTTTTGATTTGCATTGTAAATATTAGTAATTATTTATATTTAAACTGTCTTCCACCTACAGATTTCTCACTATTTGAGGTCATAAACTATTAGGCATCACTTGCTGCACTTCTGCTTAAACTTGAAATCAACAGCCACTTCTGATTTACTTATACTTGAACTTCAGCATTAAGGATCCTTTTATTTTTTTTAGTAAAACCTTCTAATTGTTTCAATGTGAAACAATAAAAATCAAGGAAAAAAATATTAAGTAAAACTATCTACTCTAATAACTCTGGTGGAAACAAAAACACGGCACTGGAGTTACGTACCATTACAAGAGTGAGCAATGAAGTGGTTACAATGTGCATGTTAATTACTGTTAATTGATAACCTTTCATAATTCTTCCATGTCTCCTACTCCTGAGCAATAGGGCCTTTGGAAATATAGACAAGTACACCCCCCAAGCAATCCATCAGCTCCATTTCCAAGTGTTACTCAGTGAGGGAACAACAAGCTGCCTCCCTGCAACTGTTTGCCTTGAGCATCTTGCACCTGGACTGCTCAGATCTTCCAAGCCTTTTCAGTCTGGGAGGGCTCCTCCAGGCAGCGTTTTTATTTTATCATTTGGCATCAAGGAAAGACAGAGAAGTTTTACTTAAATACAAAATAGGGGTTTGGCTTCCAGATAACCAGTAGGGAGAATGAGTCAGCCAGTATTTATACTCCCTGTTTGCATGAGTGCTGTATGCTGCTTGTAAGATGCTGGGGAACTTGTGATAAATCTTTTTGCTTTTTAATGCTTGCTCATTAAAAGCAGACAATATAGGGGGAAAAAGTCTGTCTTTAACTTGTTTTCCTGAAACTTTAAGGAACAACGGACTTAAGCTGGTAAATTGTCAGAAACAAGGATTTATTTCCCTGTGTTTTAGGATTAAGTGAATGTGGGGAATCTTCTCCATGAAGGCATCACAGCCACTGTATCCCACATGCTGGGGAAAGGCCTGTTGCAAATGTTGTGAAAAAATTAATAATTTCTGGGAAAACAAAGTCTGAAAATGTCATTTTGGAATCTGAACCTACAAGACCCTGTCCACCACGGAATGGTAGAAACTATCCTCACAACTGGCAGGTGTGAAGGGACCAAGGAGAGCAGGATGGATTTATTTACCAGTGAGATTGGCTCATGCCTGTTTAAATGGGCTGGAAACTTCAGCTGTTGTGTTAGGAGTAGATCACTAATTGATTTATGTACTTGGTGCTAATTTCAGCTTTGTGCTAAATCATAGAATCACAGAATATCCTGAGCTGGCAAGGACACACAAGGACCATCCAGTCCATCTCCAAGCCCTGCACAGACACCCCAACAATCCCTCCCTGTCCCATTGTCCAAACCCTCCTGGAGCTCTGGCAGCCTTGGGGCTGTGCCCACTGCCCTGGGGAGCCTGGGCA
>JAWWEE010000021.1:1623502-1633854 GCA_035221455.1 Xenops minutus
GGATCCAGGGGCAGCCACAGCTTCTCTGGGCACCCTGTGCCAGGGCCTGCCCACCCTCCCAGGGAGGAATTCCTTCCTAATATTTAATTTAAACCAACCCTCCATGAGACAACTCTTCATGGGACAGAGCTGGGCTGGAGACCAGCTGGGAGGGGCTCAGGGTGGAGGCACAACATCCCCAACCAGGAGCCTTGGACTGCCTTGGCAGGCAGAAGAGTCAGGGATCCTTTTGCCACAGCTTTCAGTGGCATCCAAACATCCAGACTCCTCCATAATACACAGTGACATCCTGTTAAAACCTGCCTTTTGTGTGAGACTGTGGAAAACAGTCCAAGTTATTTCAATTTTTCAACAAAGCCCTCTCAGGGAAATAAATAAGAGCCAAACAGAACAAACCCAACTCTTCCTTCCCTTAACTCTAAATAAAGTAACTGTAGGGATAAAAATCTTCACATTATCTATTATAACTCACAATAATTACATGTATTATTGGCTTATTTTAATCATCCTTAGGCACACTAGAAAAATATTTTCCTTTCAAAGTGAACAGAACATGGAGTTTTAGAGTACTTATATTTATGAATGGAATTATAGGATGTGATGTGCCAGCAGGAGACAGGATATACCAACCCAGGAGATCTTTTCCTGCCTCTATTTCTCTTTCAGTGTTCCTGTGTTCCTACTTAGGGAGGCTGGTGTAATAAAAGTGATGCTCATAATATGTAATATATTTTTCCAGATTACTTTAATAGTGCCAAAAAGATAACCAATGAATAATCATAATAAAATATATGTAAAGGGGATCACAAATCTCACTGATGCAGAACAGGAAGAATTTCTTTTCAAAGTGTTGCTAATGACTTTCTGCCTGCCCCTTTGAAAAGCTCTCTGAGCTTAGCACTGTCCCTTGGAAATCCAATTCATAAATTCACGAGCAGCGTGAAATTCCAGTAGGAAATAAACCACTTCCATTCCAGTGCATTACAGCCCGTTAATGCTGTTGGTTAGAACACAAACTCTGAAATACCAACAGGAGTGACCTCAGTGTGTGCCTTACAGAGTTGCTGGCTTAAAAAGCCACCACTGAGCACACAGACAGCTCAGCTTACGAGAAGGTGGATCCAGATGATATTCCATGGCTGATGCAGCCCAAGGGAAAGTAGGGAAAGTGCTGCTGCCCCTGGGAGTGGATCATCCCTGCCCGGAGCAGGCGTGCCACTCCCCAGCCCCTGGCAGAGCAGCATGCAGAGAGCAGGTGCTGCAGGTTTGCTGCTTTGGCAGCATTGCTGTGTCAGCCAGCAGCTGCTGAGAGGGGAGAATTTTGGCTGGGAGCTGTCTCAGAAGCCTTTCTACAAGTGCCTGCCTCTGCTCTCATTTCCCTCTGAGTGCTCCTCTTCAGTGAGCCCACTCAACTGATCGGCTCTGCCTGCAGGGGCAGAGAAAGTTGCTGAATTTCTAAATATTGCCACGAAACACACACTGACTTGTACCAGGACTGTGGAAATAATGGGTAGTCTCCTCGTTCCATGTTCCCCACTGCTCTCCTGCACACTTTTGCTCGGTGCAGATGGGAAGGGGTTCTTGTACAACCCTGCACTGCCAGCACAGGTTTGGCTGCCTGATGTCAAGAGCTGCTCATTCCCTTTTCCTCCTCTTTTTTTCTTTTTTAAGGGAAACCAACCAAAATTCTTAGAGGGTCATAAGAGGAAACAATGGAGGTATCTGAGTGAGATAAAAATGGGGAGAACTCCATAGAATCACTGAGTGGTTTGGGTTGGAAGGGACCTTAAAACTCATCCCATGGGCAGGGACACCTTCCACCAGCCCAGGGTGCTCCAAGCCACATCCAACCTGGCCTTGGACACTCCCAGGGATCCAGGGGCAGCCACAGCTTCTCTGGGCACCCTGTGCCAGGGCCTGCCCACCCTCCCAGGGAGGAATTCCTTCCCAATATCCAACCCAAACCTGCCATCTGTCAATTTGAAGCCATTCCCCCTTGTCCTTCCTGTGCTGGACACAGCACTCCAGGTGGATTCTCACCAGAGTGGAAGAGAGGGGGACAATCACCTCTTTTTCCACCCAAGGGTGCCCAGACACGTGGAGCTCCTGTCCTACATCCCAAGGGGTTTGTGATCACATGGAAACTCTGCCTAACACTCGTGTGAAACCACTGGTGACCCAGCAAGGGGATGAAATGGTGCCTCTTTGGGAAGAACAAAAATAAACCAAAAAAAAAAATTCCTTGATTGCAAACCAGCGTAATTACCTTTGAAAAAAGAGAAGATTAATTAACTGCAGCGCCTGTAGGTCCTGGGGAATGGGAGGTTGTCAAGCCCAGTCCAGTTCCTGAGACAAGAAGTGAAAGATCAGCCACCTGGAACGGCACGAGCGGGGAAGGCTCCGGAGCTGCCGACGTGGCTTCCGTGGGAAACCTCAGCTCTCTCTCATCTGCAGTCCTCTCAAAGTATTAGAAGGTGAATGAAAGTGACCTCTGCTGAATGCAAACTTCTGCAATAACCATGGAATTCGCCTCTGCATAGCTCACTATTAATTGCAATTTAATATTTTTAATAACTGTGTTAAGTGCCTATAAAAGAGGAAACAGCAACTTCATCAATGAGGATGACAGAATTACTGGAAAGACAGAAAGAATAAAAGAAAGGAGGAAATAGCAAGAATTGACCAAATTGGGATCAATATTAAAAATCTATATTTATCCATAAATGCTGTCTTGATGTCTCCATAGGCTATGATTTATCTCCATTATCAGTGTGTTGATTTATAACAAAGGTTGATAAAGCTGCCTGTGTTCCTAAACAAACATTCTCATGGGTGAAAAAAAAATTCTTGTTATCAACTTTCCTTTTACAATTTAAAGATTTTAGCTTTATAAAGTGAGTGGAGAATCTCAATTTGTGCCAGGGACTGTGTCTGTCCTGGGATCAGGTCTCTCCTGCTCACTTGGTGCAAGGAATCCCCAAGATAACCTTCCTTCCAGTCCCTGCTCTGCTCCCCAAGGCCAGCAGGCCACAGCACATCCCTAAATGTCCCTTCCCTTGGGGTTAAACTGCAGCCAAACAGGCTCTTTAAAATACTAATTATTGTAACTAGAGCATTATAGAGAAAAATCTGTTTCAAAACACACTGCAGAGCTAAATATCCCTTCGGACACTTCTCCACAAGCCACTTCCAGCCCCAGCCCTGGACTTCTTCAGCTTTGCTGAAGTTTAATTCCAAGATCCCAGGCTGGATTAAACATCATTGTGACTGGAGAGAAAAAAAAGCAAGATCTTCAACATGAACTGCCCAGAGAAGCTGTGGCTGCTCCTGGGAATGCCCAAGGCCAGGTTGGACGGGGCTTGGAGCACCCTGGGCTGGTGGAAGGTGTCCCTGCCCATGGCAGGGGTGGGAATACATGATCCTTGAGTCCTTTCCAATCCAAGCCATCCCAGGATTGTACTCATGACCAGGACCCCACCTCACGTAGTTTCTGAGGGGACAGTGACAGTGGCTCAGCCACTGCACAATAATTATTTTCATTTCTTAAACTCTGCACCCAACTAAAAATGGTCTATTTTCTGTCAGCCTCTTTCTGCAGTACTTCATTAATCAGCTGCTCAGGGTTTAGGATCTGGCTTAGGGGAGGAAAAACTGACAGAGATTTATATGTATCTGCCTTACATGGGTAAAATAAATCCTCATCCAAAAATTATGTTCTTTACTGAATAACTAATTTTTTCTCACATCCTACCAGTGGTAGAAAGATGCTTTTGGAATTTAAAGATGTGCAGGGCTTAACAGCATCTGAGTCACACAGATGTGGTAACTTCTGAACTGAAGAGTGTGTTTCTTTGAAAACCCACTGCTTAATAAATGCTTCTTAAAGTCTTTTCCAGACTTTGGCTCCATTTCACTCAGAATCTCTTTTCAGACAGTTGATTCTGAAACTGATGAAGTTCTTACTCTGCAGTAACTTTTGCTTCTTCCAGCTGTTTATGTTGACCCAGGGTAAGCCCTTATTGCATCAAAATAGCAGTAAAATGCTGAAGCCCCAAAAAATTGATGTTTGGTGCTACATGTCTGGACAACAGCAGGAATTTGTCATTATCTTGTGGGCCTGACTTAAGGTTAAAATACACAGTTCTGTTATTTCAAGGGACTTGTGCATGTTAGAAATGCTGGAGCTGGAGCCAAGATGAGCTACTTGGTACAGTTTATTTTTGGTAGTTTTTCTAATACATGAATCTGATTTGAATTCGAGATTTGGAGCTCAAGTGGGGGTTGTTTTTCTCAAACGTGGCCACTGCCATGTTAGCACAAGACTAATACTGTTTTTTAGGGTTACTGGGTGGGCTTTGTATGGGTGTTCCCCTACTGCAACACCACTACCAGGGTAGTACTGATGATGAAACTCACTTTGTCATGTTCCCCCCTTGCATTTTTTTTTTCCCACATGTATTTAGGAAGCAATTTTCCTCAAGACAATTGTAAAGTAGTTTCAAAATCTCTCAATCACGAGTTAATGGAGCAATTAAAGTTCGGCTGTCCCAGCCTACTGGGAAAGGAGGATGGAATCCTTGAAGCTGGAGCTCTGTGCAGGCTGTTGGTGGGAGGAGAGGCTTCAGCTCTGCGAATTGCTGTGCTTGAGCATGGAGCCGTGGGTCGGAATGCAGTGCACACCCTGCCGGTGTGAGCTCACTGGGCTCTCTCTGCACAGCCTGTGCCAAGCAGAACAGGGACTGCCTAAAGTTTAATGCTGGGCCAGCAAGCTGCATAACCCACCTTCTGCCCTGGCTCAGCCCGAGCCACACTGTTGTGCCTCTGTGCTGCTTTGCTGCTGGAAACACCTCCCCGGGCAGGAGCAGCTCTGTGGGCACTGCAGGGTTATTGCCTGGCAGGTGCCAGCCTGGAGGCTGCCAGCCCAGGGAAGGGGCTGCCCTGCAGTGTGCTGTTCCCAGAGGGACCTGCTGCTCCACAGGGCAGCGGGACAGCACCGAGTGTTGGGCGAGGAACTAAGCTCATCAGGGCAAGGGAGGGCTTTGCTGCATTAGCTGTGATGTTGTAACATCTCTGCCTAATTAGCTCTTCTACTGATTCGATTTAGAGCAATTAAAAGCTCTGAGGATGTGTGGGAAGTTCTGTGGAAGGACTGTAGTTCCAGGTACACGACTCCTGGAAGGAGCAGCTCGGTGGGTGCTCAGCGGAGCCCGGAGAAGACCTGGAGGAGTTTGCAGTGAATTCCTGGAGGTTGTCCCTGCTGGGTCCTGGCTGGGGGACCCTGGAGGGCAGGGGTGCTCTGCAGAGCTGGCTTTGGGGCTGGGCTCAGCAGCCCAGGAGCTGTGCACACACAGTGCTCTCCTGCGGAGCCACGACGCTTTTCTCGGTTTAAAATAAACCCTTCTGAGCGAAAGCATCTGCTTCTGCTTTTGCATCACAAAAATGCTTTCCAAAACTCAAGTCTTCCAAAGTGTAAATCTTTGCAGTCTCCTGCAGAGATGTTTTTATCCAGAAGCCAGCAGTTTAATTTACAAAAATGTGTTGTGCTTAGAAACTATCAGGATGAAATTTCACTCGTGATCTTTCAGATTTTATCTTTAGCAAATGTTCTGCTGCTCTTTTATTTTCCTTCAAGAGCTTTAAAATGCTAATTTTGGATTTCTGTCTTATATCGAGTATAGTTTAAAGGTCAAACATGAAAAAAGGCAAGGGATTGGTTAAATCAGACTAGTTTTAAACTTATTGGCAGCTCAGTCACTAAAGCTTTAGTGCTGTGAGAACAGAGCAGAGCAGCTGAATGAAGGTCCCAGTTTTGGGGTTTGAATGCTCAGTAGCAGAGCTGTAGTTCATAGTAAGAGACCAAATATTTCTCATGCTTTTTGCCAAGGGTAGTGGCTCTGCTGGTGGTGAGAATGTCCTGGGCTTTGGTAGAAACTGAGCCAGAGCTGTGCTTGGTGTGCCAGTTGATGTGCTTGTCCTGCTGGGCAGGTCAGGAAGGGTCCTTCAAAACTGTCCTAGCCTGAGGTGTCTGCCTGGAGGGTGCAGAGCACACGGACAGGCTGTGGGGGTCATCAGCAAGCTGAGAGCACCTGTATTGCTGTGGTACCTCCTGCCATGTCTCCCTGCACTCCCTTGGGAAGGGAGGGTGTCCGAGCCCCAGTGTGGATGGCTCTGCAGGCTCCCGGGGACCCAGAGCTGTCCCCCACAGCCTGTGGGCTCTGCAGCTCTGCTCCAGCAGTGCTGGGAGTTCCCCAGGAGCTCTCCCACCCCCCAAGTGCTGCAGGCACAGTGTGTGTGCTCAGGGGACAGGGGAGAAGGTGGCAGGGAGCTGCTCCAGCACAGGCTGAGCAGATGCCTTAGAAACAGGCTAATGTGTTGGTGCATTGGCAGCACCTCTGTGGCTTCTGTTTGTTTTCCTCCTGAAACGTTCCAGTGGGGGATTGGAGGTGCAGTTTGGACCAGAGTTTTCTCGATGATTTCTGTGTGTCATAGATGTTTTTCTCTCTCACACATGTAATCACATATTCAATGTCCTGTTGAAGGATGCAGCTTCCCCCCAGGTGGGGCCAGGCTGAATCTGGGGCTGCTGGGTACCAGCCTGCAGTGACTCTGTCTTGTGAAGGGCTGGGTGGGTGAAAGGGTAACACTCTTGGCACAATTCCTGCCTGTGTGAATAACACTGGAGAAAGTTGGTGTAGCAGCACAATGAAGAGAAATGAATAATCTGCTTCTTCCCTTTGCCATCCCTGAGTGGGGAGAGCTGTGGGGCAGCAGGGAGGGAGGGCAGAAGCTGATGGAGGTTGGTAGAGGAACACCTGGATCTCAGTTCTAGCACTAACCAACTGCTGGGTTGTTTAACTTCTGAAGCATTCCAGGCTTTTTTTCCTTTGGTTTTTGTTCCTCATAGCTGTTACCTCTGCAATAGGAGTATTTTGGAAGCAAACACTCAGCTGCTGGAATAAACCCACTGTTGATGGGCAGCATAAGTGCTCTTTCTTTGCCTCAGTGAAAGGCCCCATTATTAAGATAAGTATTTCTAAGTGAATGTGAATCAGAACAGAACAGTTAAGCACGACCTCCTGTGCTTTGAAGTAAGCTTAATAGAAGAAATCCTGAAGGAATGTCTTCCAGGAAAAACTCCCTGGTGTTGAAGAACCGAATTTGAGACTTGGGGTTAGAGAGAAGTACTTGCTGTCTGCATTGTTACAGAGGGGTTTGTCTGTGTGATGTTGCTCAGCAAACCAGCTGAGGGGGGAAACAAAAGGAGAAAAGGCTTCATGCTTCACTTCCCTTGTGTGGTCCTTCTGTCTCCACCTTCTGGAAGCTGAGAGCAAATAATTTCAGATCAGCTTTACTGGGTTAATGACCTGGAAAGCAAACGTGTCACCAGCTGCGTGTTCTGACCCTGGTTAAAGGGCACTGCCAGGGGGTTGGTTCAGTTGTGCCAAAGCACCCAGTTTAGGGAGCAGAGAATTGGAGTGGAAATGCTCTTCAAGCCAAAACTGTCATTTTTGAAATCATCTCTGTGGAGCGTGTCAGACTGAAACCAGCCAGGAGGTTTGAACCCCACAGTCCAAAGTGGTTTGTCACTGAAAGCTCTGAGCCCCTGGGGCTTTTCCCGAATATCCTCTAGCTGGGAATTTAAGCCTCCTTCCCTGACCATTCCTGTCCCTTCCAGGTTGCAGCTGCTCCCTGGTGGCTGCCGGTGAAAGGAGCCAGCTGGAAGCACCCCGAGGGCCCTGGCTCCAGCATCTCCAGCAGGTGAGCCATCCCCAGCCAGGCACTGCCTGTAGGTGCACCTGGAACCCCCAGAAGCAATGGGAGTGCCACGGTGGGGGTTTATTGAGTTACCAGTTTGCTGCTGCTTCTGGGACTGGTTTCCTGTTTCCTGGGGTGCAGCATGCAGTGTTCATGCTGGTGTGGTCAGGGACATAGCAGGGTTTCAACAAGGTCTTTCCAAGACCAAGGGAAAATTTGTATACCAGGAGTGACACAGAGCAGATCTTTTGAGCTCAGGACCTCCAGAGCAGGTCTGGGTTTGAGAGGGACAGTGGGTATTAGCTGCATGCACACTGCAGGAGTCTGGGGGCTGTGTCCTCTCCCATGGGGGTTTGGAGCCTCTCTCTGGCAGCAGAAGACTGAGGAGTTTTGTGCTTTTCTTATTGTGTTCTGACTCAGTGGGCCAGCTATTGTGGCAACTCAGTTGTGACTTTATGTCAAACCTCTGAATGCTTTGGAAAACTGCACCTTTTCTTAGTGGGTAGTTTTCTTACAGTCAGTGCCACGCTTTGCCTGCATGAGCCCTGTAACTTGCTGGTCTGTGTCTCCATGCAATTGCCTTCCATGCTGAGGTGGAATGAATTTTGGGCCTAGAAAACGATATTACTGTCTTCATTTGGGACCTCTCACATTGCAACTGCTCCTCTCACTAGGCAGGTGTCAGTAAAGTTGGCATTGGCACTTCATCAACTAGTTAAAGTTTCTAACAGCAGTTTTGAAATAAAATCAGTCTCTAGCCTAGATCTGGTGAGTTTCTGAGTCCTCTAAGGACAGGACTATGTTAGTGCACCATCATCTGATGGCTGAACTGCTCAGTAACGAGTCCAGTGTCTGATCTCCAAGGGCAAGGAAAGAATTATCTGAGGCAAAAATAGAGATAATAGCTGGAGGCATTGTTAGGGGGAGCCAGGAATCCAGGTCAGAGCAGCAGACAGGAGCTGGAAACCTGCCATGGAAATCTAGTCTTGGACAAGAGTGGTGCAACCCTGGCCTGGCACAGCTGCTGCTGGACTTGCACATGGAGTGGCCTCCTGGATTAACAGGGATGCTCTGGCTCCTCAAACAGGGCAGGGAAGAGAAGTTAACAGAAGTCCTGTGTCTCCTGGACTGGTACCCTCAGCTCTGGAGTCTCTTGGGCTGTTAGAGGCCTGGATGGGGAGGATCCTTCTCCAGAAATCCTAGGCACTTTTTTGTGTCTCTTTCTGGGAAAAGAGAGCAGGATTTTAAGGTCAGTCCTGGAACCAAACCCCAGGAGAGGTGGGAGCTTGTGTGTATACTCTGGACTGCCTGAAGCACCCAAAGAAAATCACTATTTGGCTAAATTTCTGCAGTCTCTTTCCTAGACTGGATGCTGCAAAAGCTGATGATGTTAAGAGCAGGGACTCCTCTTCATGTCACCTCTCCCTCAAAATCCCCCAGCTGACAGGAAGGAAAGAGCCCTCAGAAGAGAGAAACAGGAGTGAAGAGCAATCTATTAAACTCCAGTGGACATATTCCTGCTGAGAATCTTGGCTTCTGGTTAAGATGCCCCTTGCCAGGCTGGTTTAACAGTAGTTAAAGCTGCAGGCTCTTGGTGCCTTCCTTTGGGTCCCTGAGCACCCGTTTCCACAGGCACAGGGTATGTGTGGGAAGGTCTCTGCTGGCTCCTGAGGTGGGACCATGAGAGGGCACAACCCATGAATGTCTTTGACTGTAGAGCATGACGAGACAGACACAAGTTAATTGTTTTCCCTTCCTTGTTTTCCTCTTCTTGCTGCCTTCCCTCGAGGAGCTCCTTCCCTGTAGGAGCCCTCTGTGCCCTGTCCAGCTGTGCCTGAGCCTTGTCACCCCTGGGCACCCTCTGGGAGTGTCACATCATGCTCGTGCTGTGCAGCTCTGAGTGCCCAGTGCTCCTGAGAAGCTTTTCCTCTTCATTTTGTTTGCCAGGATGGATCACCCCGTTCTCCACGTGTCCTGGCACGATGCTGTGGCATTCTGCACGTGGGCAGGGAAGCGCTTGCCAACAGAGGCCGAGTGGGAGTACAGCTGTCGAGGGGGCCTGGAGAACAGGTACTGGCACAAGTGTGCCCTGAGCCATGGCTGACACTGGGCCTTACTAGGTGAGGAAGAGCTGGGGGGGGTTTATTGCCCTCAGTGTCTGTCTATTGTGCAGAGTTGCCATGTGAAATCACAGTCACAGGTAGGGACTGGGTGGAGAATAAACTGAGAGCAGCCCTGGGGGGAAGGAATTGGGGGTTTGTGGATGGAAAGCTCAACAAGACAGCACTGAGCAGTCACAGCCCAGAAATCCCTGTGCCCTGGGCTGGTCCCACAGTGTGGGCAGCAGGAGAGGGAGGGATTCTGCCCCTCTGACCCTCTATTCAGGTGAGACCCCCCTGCAGAGCTGCTCCAGCCCTGGGAACAACAGCACAAGGATGTGGAGCTGCTGGAGATTCCACCTGGAGAAGAGAAGGCTCCAGGGAGACCTGAGAGCCCCTTCCAGGGCCTAGAGGGGCTCTGGGAGAGCTGGAGAGGGACTGGGGACAAGGGATGGAGGGACAGGACACAGGGAATGGCTTCCCAGTGCCAGAGGGCAG
>JAWWEE010000021.1:1633954-1646793 GCA_035221455.1 Xenops minutus
ACAAGGGATGGAGGGACAGGACACAGGGAATGGCTTCCCAGTGCCAGAGGGCAGGGCTGGCTGGGATATTGGGAAGGAATCCTTCCCTGTAAGGGTGGTGAGGGACTGGAATGGATTTCCCAGAGAAGCTGTGGCTGCCCTATCCCTGGGAGTTTCCAAGGCCAGGTTGGACAGGGCTTGGAGCACCCTGGGCTGGTGGAAGGTGTCCCTGCCCATGGCAGGGTGACACTGGATGGGCTTTAAGGTCCCTTCCCAAACAAAACAGTCTGTGATTCTCTATGACACTGACATTTGATTTAAAGTCCTTTCCAACTGTTGTGTGTCTTTGCCAGACTCTTCCCGTGGGGTAACAAGCTGCAGCCCAAAGGCCAGCACTATGCCAATATCTGGCAGGGAGAATTCCCAACCAACAACACTGCAGAGGATGGCTACAAGGGGACTGCACCTGTAAGTGTCTCAGAGACAATCCAGCATGTGGAAATGAGATAAACCTTCCTCAGGTGAAGGTCTGTGTTCAACTGGGTGAGCCCTGGCTGTTCATCCCTGCACCCTTTCACTTCAGACTGTAAGTTATGTTGTATTCCAGCATTACCAAGGGACACTTTTTCAAGCTAATTGAAAAGTAAAGATTACTTTCATTTTAACTTCTAGTGCCTCTCAAACTGACCTCTTTTCCCCCTTCCCAGTCAGTTTGTAGGCAGAAGTTGAAATACTTTCTGCCTGAACTTTTGGCATTACAGTTTTGTGAACTCAGAAATCACACAATAGTTGAAAAGAAATTAAACTTCCCTTGCTGGGAAAGGGTGAGCCTGTCTCATATAACAGTGGAATTTTAAAGGCAATCAAGAATGTGAGTGAATTATTTAATGGTAGTTAAATAAGTCCAAAAGTTTCATGAGTAGAGGAGGCTGCAGGGTTGGCAGCCACCATGCTCTCCCTTGGTGGGAAGGGGAGCCTGGGAGCTCCAGGTGGAGCTCAGGTGTGTGTGCTGCTCCAGCAGGGCTGCCCTTGAGAGGGGCAGTCTGCAAAACCCACAGGTGCTGCTGTATGCCACGGTGCTGAAGTGGTGCTGAGGACAGAGGGTGGTAACAATTCACTGTTTCCTTCTCTTGTATTTAAATGGAACGTGTGAAAGCATTGCAGTCCTGCACTGCTGATTTGGTGCCTGCCTTTGAGGCAGGAGCTCCTCAACACGCACCTCCAGCAGCCTGGGCTGAGGATGAACCCCCCCTGTGACAGTAAGTGGTTGCAGAAGTGCCCCTGTGTTCCATGTCCCTGCAGGTCACTGCCTTCCCCCCCAACGGATTCGGCCTGTACAACATGGTGGGCAATGCGTGGGAGTGGACCTCGGACTGGTGGGCTGTGCAGCACTCCTCGCAGCAGGCTCACAACCCTGTAAGTGTCTGCTGGCTGCACTGAAGCACTCAGCTCCCCCGGGCCCTGCTGCCCTTGCAAACCCTCCTGTCCCTGTGCCCTGGGGACGTGGGCAGTGTCACCACAGCTCCTCAGCACTGCACTTACAGTGCCCTGCTGCAGCTCCGTTTGGTGGGGAGGTTGTTGGTTGTGCACAGCTGGTCAGCCCCTGAATGCTCCCAGACTGGCATCAGGTTCCATAAATCAAGAATTGATGGAATTCTTGCAAAAAAGGGAAGTTTTTAGTTCATTTTTGTTGCTACAAGCTGGACTACTTTTACCCCCACCAGGCAGGGAAAAAATCATCATAAGTAATCCTTATGGTTTCTGGTATTTTTATTCTGGGTAATTATCAATCAATTCTGAAATAAGCCAAGAATCTGTGTGCAGAATTCCACCCATTCCTTGTGACCAATCCCCAGTATACCTGGAGTCCCTCCAGTACCAGGAATCAGCTTTGAAGATTTTGGGTGTTAAACTAAATATGTTAAAGGACTTTGCTAAGCTCTGACCCTGTGGAAGAATTCAGAGTCTCTTCGGTGGAGAGAACACATCCTATATTTAGGTTACTCTGCCTTGTGCTCTGCAGAGACTGAAGAGATGGGCTCTGATAGATCTGGTGCTAATCAGTTCTAATGTCTCAGAAGGTGCTGCAGCCTGGTTATTTTGGGACACCTTTGCACAGCAGGAGATTCACTTTCCTTACCCATTTAGTCAGGCAAACCCTTCGGAATTCGCTTTGAAGTGCTCTGCCTCAGACACTCGATTCTGACAATTAGTGTGCATCTGTAAAAACAATAAAAGCATCATTGTTAACACCTAGTTTTTAAATACTTTCTGCAGTGTGTTTTTGCGAATTTAAAAGCCTAAGCAAACCCATGGATGCTTTAGTTTACCAGAGCAAAATTCACAGACTTGTTTCTCAATTTCACCTCAATCCAGCACTGCTGCATGGATATCATAAACACTCACTTAAATAAGCACTTGTAATTATGCAATCAGACCAGCATGTGGCTGCTACATTATACTACAAAATAAACTTGCTAATATGTATTTTTTCAATCTGGGATCAAAGTCTAGACAGCTCCAGCTCTTTACACAGGGACAGCAAATGTCCCTCCTTTTCACTACCAGCTGCTGACTTCTGCAGGTCATGCCATAAAGCAATATTGTTTGATAGAACAGAGATTTGCTTGTTTTAATCAAATATGACCTTAATTGCTGTGCTGTGATTAGTTTTAGTGTGGGGAAGTACAACCAAAGCACTTTCCCTGATCTCTAGGTGAGATAATGTGTGTGAGCAAATATTAACCCTGCCAGTGCTGCTGATGGTGGGTGGTTTTCTGCCTTGCACAGAACTTGGCCAGCTTTATGATCAGCTTTTTACCTTCAATGATTTTAAAGCATTGTCTATCAAGACAAATGATGTTTTGTAATAGAACAGATTAATGGAGGACACTGGAGGAGATTTCTGTAGTGGTGGAGGGTTTCAGTGCTGTAATCCTCCTTCAGAGGCTGAGGGGGTTTTGTTTCCAAACAACCTTTGATGCTCTATTTTCCTGATAGAAGATATTTTTAATAATTAAAAAGATCTTATGTACTTAACATTGCCTTTGTTTCATGGGCTGCTTCAGTACAGATTATCCCTTGGTAATTTCTGAAACATGATAGACCTAGGACTGGACAATAACCCTTCTAACCCCAAACAAACATGTTGCTCTAAGTTTGTCCAAGTCTCCTTGGAGCCCCCAGCACAGATTGCTGCTCAGCTGTGCACTGCAGTGTCTGAGGGGAAATCCTGCTCCACAGCCCATTGTTCTGCTTTGTCCTGTTCTCCTGGAACTTTTCTTAGGACAATTTTCCCCTGGCTTCCCTTAAGATGAGATTAACAGGCTGGGGGATGATTGTGCTTGCCAGTGGCTTATCTCAGGGTGGGGATCCACATGCAAGAGCTGTGAGGACAATTTCCAGAGCCTTGGAATGGTGTCCCTTGGAGGAGCACCTGGGCTTGGAACCCAGCGGATGCTGCTGCCTTGGGGTGTGGCTTTCCTTGGGTATGGGCAGGGTATTGAACACAGCAAGAGGCTAAATTGTTTTTTGCATGGATAAATTTGGGCTAGAAACTGCTGCAGGCTGTGTGGGGAGCTCAGTGGGTGCAGCAGCAGCTGCTGTAGGACCAACATCAGCCTTCAGGGTTTTCTGACAGTCCCTGTGACTTCTCTGCAGTGTTAGAAAGGCTCCTTCGTGTAGACTCTTCTAGAACTTCACCTCTGGGAGGGAGACAGCTGTATCCCTTGAGACAGGGTAGGAACCAGAGTGGTCATAAGGTGGGCATTGAGGAAAACTGATTTGCCTCCCTGTGCAATTCCCTCTGTGGGAACCTCCTTTTCCCAGGTGTTTTCCAGGAGCAAGGCACTCCTGGGCAGCAGCTCCAGCACTCAGGATTTGCAGCAGTGGGGAGGGAGCACAGGGCTCTCACCTGCAAGGCCTGTCCACCACAATTGCTTCAAGCACTCAGCTGAAGTTGGCTAGCCTGGAATTTTTATGGTTGCCCCTTGTTCCCTGTTGCCCTGTCGTGGGCAGCTGTTCTTCCCTGAGCACTGAGCAGTGTCCTCCCTCCCCAGACAGGGCCAGCCTCGGGCACGGACAGAGTGAAGAAGGGGGGATCCTACATGTGCCACAAGGTAAGTGTTCCCATGGTGCTCTTTCCTCCCAAAGCCCTTGGCCAGAACTGCTCCTCTGGCAGGGTTTCCTGGCAGCCTGCATGCTTGAGAAGGGGTTCCATGGAATTTAGGAGGGGCAACACCTGATGCTCACAAGGACTTTGTTTTGGTTAGCTTGGAATTGAAACAGTAAGCTGTTTTACCCTGTATGGTTTTTACATGCAGAAATTACAATTGTAGGCCTCTAATGCTGTTCTCATTACAGAGCTTGAGTGACATTTGTAGGGATGTGACTTTGTTTTCTTAGCTTTAAGTGACTCTTGATCCAGAAAGGATGTGGAGCTCTGAGCAGCCTGCTCCAGTGGAAGGTGTGTCCCCCATGGCAGGAGGTTGGAACTTGGATGACCTTCGAGGTCCCTTCCAACCCCAACCCTTCTATAGTTCTATCACTCTGTGATGTCAGGCGCTCACAGAAAGCTGGCTGGGAGATGAATGTTCCAGCTGAGTTGATGGCACACTTGAAAATCCTTCAGAACAGCCTGGATGTCACCCCAGAGCAAAGGCTGTTCATGACACAAAATCATGTTTTAAACTCTGTTCATGCAGTGCTTAAAAAACCTTGTTGTAGATCTCCTGTTTCATTAAAGCTGTCCTGGTCTGCTTCCCTTGCAAAGCCTGCAGCTGGCAAATCACCCTCATAATTAGATTAAATTTTCTACAGTGAGATCCCATTTTCTACACTGATTTCCTTCTTAGGTGAAATCAATGTCAGATGTTAATTAGCAGTTTTGATTAAATTAACAGTGAAATAGGCTCTTTAGTGATGAATAACGTGACCCATTTTCAAGGTTTATGAAGATTCTAGTCTGCCCTAGTCTTTTTTGTAGGTGATAAAACTAGGCTGTGTATCAAGACAAAAAAAAAGCTGAATACTATTAGTACAAGGGCTCTTGATGAGGTGCCTGCAATCTCTCCAGACTGATCTCTCCTCCCTCCCAGGGCTGACAGGCTCACTTGCACCCTCCTCCCTGGCACTCCTCAAGTCTGGGCCCCGTGCAGCTGGAAGGGCTTGGGCAGGGGCAAACCCCTGAGCCAGGTCTCTGAAAGGACAGAACAGTGGGGCAGGATGTGGATGGGTCATTGTGGCCCCAACTGTGCCCCCAGTGCTCTTAGTGAAATGCCTAGGGTGACTGTTCTCCTGTGCCCTGTGGGGATCTGCTGCTGGGCAGCCTCACTTATGGAGCAGCCCTCTCACACTGCTCATAGTGGCATGATCCCAGGGATTGTGAACATCCCCAGAGTGCTAGCCATGGAAATACTGGGAAGGAGTTTGCCTCCAGTTATCCATTTCCCCTTGTTGCATCAGGGAGGTGTTTTTAGGGAGGTGCCAGTACCTGCCCATTCCAGTCAGGTGTGGGATGGATACTCAGCACTGTGCTGTTCTCTCCTCCTCTGAGGGGAAGCAGAATGGTTGTTTTAGCATTTTCCCAGACAGGATGTATTATTAGTGGACATCTTATTGGACACTTTGCCATTGCAACTACTTTTTTAAATCAGCTGGACTCGCTGTAAGACTCCCTTGTTCTAAGGCAGTGATTTCCATCCCATCAGCTCTTTGATCTGTCCCCCGGCGATTGCAGTGTTTTGCTGTATTAATCTCACTAATTAACCCGTGAATCTAACAAACTGTGGGCTGAGGAAGCCCCAGCTGTGGTGTGAAGCTCACCCTGTCTCTTGCCCTGCAGTCCTACTGCTACAGGTACCGCTGTGCAGCTCGGAGCCAGAACACCCCCGACAGCTCCGCGTCCAACCTGGGCTTCCGCTGCGCCTCCGACACCGCCCCGGGCCACGGGGACCCCGGGGGTGGGCATGGAGACAGCAGGGCCCCCAGGGAACCACAGAGGAGGGCAGCATCGCTTGCTGATAACACAGAGGAAAAATCTACTGCTTAAAGTTCTTCCTGGAAGGGGAAAAAAACCCAGCACTACTCAACATTGATGGAGAACCGTCACGCTCGTGGATAAACTGGCCTGGACTTAAATCCTGACCAAAGTCAGCCGTTGGTTTTAGGAGGATTGTTTTGGATTCAACTGGAACAAAACTGTGTTCAAAGGTTACTTAATCACAGAGTCATTTAGGTCAGAAAAGACCTCCAAGAACAGAGACCAACCTGTGACTGATCCCCACCTTGTCACCCACACCAGCTCCCTTAGCAGAGATCTTTATTAGTTCTATTTATGTATAGTTTGAGTTTCTACACTCATATGCAATAAACAAGGACTTTATAAAAGTTCTAGGCAGCTTTAAAAGAAATTGGAGGCAGGTAAGAAATTCTAGGCAGCTTTAAAAGCAGAGTCAAGAGTGAGGCCTGGGCAATGACAACTGTCCACAGGGGCAGCTCCCACAGCCCTCTGTTACATTCCTTTGCAGTGAAAATCGGGGCCAAAAATGGGCTTTTCTGGTGAGACACTGCTGCTCTTTAGGAAGTGCCTTCTGCACTTGGGGATAATCCTCAGGGTGGTGATGATTAGAAACCTTGTGCGTAGGTCAATAAAATGGCAAGCATTTGTTTATGCTGAAGACTCTCACTGATGGAAAACCAGTAGTTTCCTTTGCATGCCTTGGGCACAGTAGGCTTATTGTGGGGGTTTGGGCACTGCAAAACTGGCCTCGTTAGAAAATGAAGCTCACAAATGATTCCACTTGAATAAATCATGAAAGTGAAAAGATGGCAGATGGAACTGTGAGCCCTCAGGCCTAAACAGGGTAAATGTTGAAACACTTTTGTTGGGCAAAAGCAAAACAAACAAAACAAACCAACCCCAACCAAAACAAACAAAACCCCACAAAACAAACAAACAAAAAACCAAAACTCCAACTAAAATACTGAAAAGGAGAGGAATTTTAGTAAGGAATAAGGGAAATGGGAATAATTGAAAGCAACCTCTTTTTGGGATCTGGATGTAATGGTGGATTTAACAAAACCCTTTGCATTGATGCTGGTCTTTGCCACCACTGTCTTATCAGTAGTAAATTGGGCTTGGGTTTACACAGCCTGGGGTTAATGCAAATCCATCACTTGGCAGCTCCTCATCCACTTGTTTCTTGTTGAAAGGAAGACACAGGAGAACGGCTGGGGAGCCCTTCAACAAACAGCTCTCCAGTGGGGGCCCAGGTAAGTGTAGCAAGCAGAAATATCTGTTCTGGAACACAGCATGGCTTGGCACAATATTGAAATACTGATAATTGTTACTGCTCTCTGAGAGTGGAAAGGAGGAGGGAGGATTAGAGGGGGCTCAGTCTTTTGAGCTGCTTGGATTCACTGTGGATGAGCACACTGAGCTGTGAGGGGCAGACTGGGACTGTGAAGCTGCAAGGAACCCAAAGGAAAAAGTGGACAGAAATTCAGCAGATACAACAAGAAGTCTTAATTTCTAGTTTCACGTTAGGGAATTTTTTTAGTAGGACTTTGGTCCTCTCTCCAGGCATCTGCAGTGCAAAGGCACAGCAAGGTATAAAGCACATGCTGGATGGAAAAAGGCCATTAACAATTGCCAGGATGGTTTAGAACTCAGTCACAAGGTATCACTTTGGTTTTGCAAGGCCTGTAGCGTGGCTGTTCTGAACAGCACAGCTCTGCTCCTGTTGTGCAGTGCAAGTCTGTTCCAGCCAGATAACTGCTATCAGCTCACTGCTAGAGCTGAGGGGTAGGATTGCAGGGACACAGGGCTCAGCTGTGTGCTCTGGTGTAAGCCTGTTGATCAGGGACTAGATACTGCTAAAGGTGGTCTGGTTTTTTTAATTTACACTTCCTTAACTACTCACAATCGTGCCAAGTGCATATCCATAACAGGAAGGTAACTAACTGGGCCGTCAGCCTGAAAACCAGGAATGCAGATGCTGTAAATCTCATCTTGAAACTTTCCCAGAAGGGAAGGAGGAAGCAGATTGGATCCTCTGCTCCCTGTGGTCTCCACGTGCCCAGGTGGCTGGCACGATGCCTTTTGGGGAGAAAAGCAGAGGCCTCTAAACAGGACGAGGGACCCTAGGCTGTGCTCAGGTGTCTATTGCAGGAACCCTCCATCAGGCAATGGCCACTCAGCTTGGAGACTGCTTGTGACAAGCAGCTGAAATGCTTTGGAAGGGTTCTGTACTGACAGCAGGGACACTTGATCTTGGGGTTAATGATTATCCTAACATAAAACCACACCCATGTGTAAATCCCACAAGCAGCATGAAGGCATCTGACTGGGGAGAAGCTAAGATTGCAGTTTATCAAGGAAACACTGGTAATAAACACCAAGTAACGGGAAATAGCAGAATAATAGCAGCAAAATGTCCTTCATCCCTTGTGTCAGGTTAATCCCTGAATGGTTTGGGATGGAAGGAACCTTAAAGCTCATCTCATTCCAAGCCCCTTTCCCGGAGTAAGGAACCTTCCTCTAGACAGTTTGCTCAGAGCTCCACCTTTGAATTAATATGATCATATTTCAGTAGGAAAACAAATCTCTAAATGAATGAATATTGAAATATTGATAATCATTACTGCACTTTGAAAGGATTACACTTTGAAAGTTTTTAGCTGTTTGTGAAAGAGGAAACTGAGCTGGGAGTGGCAGCTCAGTGTTTTGGTGGCACCAATCTTTCAGGTCCAATTCAAGGTTGTCTTTAATTTAAAAAAAATCAACTACTGGTGGCCTGCAGAACAGCTGATCCCCTGAGATGTGCTGCCTTGTTGTGTGTGTTATGTCAAAGGGTATGGAAACAGGTAAAGAAAGATCAAACTGTCCAGAGCAAACAACCAAGGGGTTTGTGCTGCTGATGGCACAGCGTGACATGAATAAAAAACAGCATTGCAGTTTGTCTTAGATATCAAAACTAGCCTGTGTGAACCTACCTTAATTTGATCTTCCCAGAAAGGAAATGAAGAATTATGCAGTTGCAGAGCATAGCAAGTGCTCTGGTGCATCCCTGGTGGATGAAGGTGCTGAGGGAAGGCCTGCACAGGTGTTAGAGCTGTGCAAGGATGGTGAAAAGAAGATGCAGTGACCTTGTCCCTGTGCTGGGAAAGGCCAGGCCTTGCTTATTGCTGCCTGGCCCTTGAAAAGTGAAAACAGATCAGTCAGCAGCTGAAAGGATCACTCATGCATCTGTCAGATCAGCTGTTCAGCACCACAAACCCACCAATCTGTTACTGTTCAGGTGTACTTTTGTACCTCTACTTTCAGGCAATTAGCATCATCCTGCTTTGGGCTGCAGGGCCTGGCTCTGCCTCCTGTGAGTGCTGACAGTGCTGGGCAGGAACAGGCTGCTGTTCCTGCAGAGACCCCATCAGAGCAGCCTCAGGGCTGATGGGATTCCAGAAGATGGGATCCTGTGCTCCTCAGAGCCTGCCCCACCTCCACAAAATGCTGAATGGGAACAGAACAGCCAGGCACTCCCAATCCCTTGATGGCACCCAGCCATGGGGGGCTGGAGGGGAAAAGGGACACAAAGCATTCCAGCTACTCTTTACATCAATAGTAGCTAGTAATTTATGCTTTGCGCAACAAAAAAAATGTACAGCAAGTAATTTAAAAACAATAATTTAATGGGTTCACCTGACTCACAAATGTCAGGATTCCTTGGTGTCGTCTTCTCGTGCAATTTTCTTGCTGTTCTCACATGTCCTTCCCATGAACAAGTGTTAAAGGTACAATTCTTTCTGGAAGGTACAAACTGAGAGAGTTGCTTTAACATAGAACAATATGTCAGAGGAAAACGAGGCAAAAACACCAGGCCTGGCTTAGTAACTGATTTTGGAACATCTTGAAGCTCCAATAATCCCTTGTACAATCCACCTTGAAAAGTGTCCAGGATGTTGTAATAAATTAAATCTCAAAGCTTTGTCTTTTAGCTGCTACCGAAACGTGAGCATCTTTGTTGGAACGCAGAGTTTTATTTAGCAGCAGTTTTACTACTCCAGAAAATCCTATTCTCTAGGTATGTTGGAGGCTGACAGGCTATGGAGAGCTCCCTGGGGTGGAAAAGAGGGAGCCATCCCAAGGCAAGAAGGAAGCACACGTGCGGGAACCACAGTGGCAGGGTTTTCTCTGCCTGTTATCCTCCTCCAAAGGTTCGTGTTCTCTGCTGCTTCCCTGTGAATTATGGAACCTCCCGGAGTAATCATACGACAGTTCCTCTCCAGCAGAAATATCCGTGGCTGCAAAAAGTGCCAGTTTGGGCACCATGGAGTCCACTCGGACAGGCACCATGAACAGATTTGGCTCACAGGAGTGGTTCAGGAACCTGCCCACGTTCCCGACGTGCGTGGGGTCCACGAAGGTCTCCAGGACCCGCCCGTCGTGCAGGTGCTCCCTCACTGCTATGATGTAGTTGGAGTCCACTGGGCTCTGGGCCTGCATCCTCCTGCGGGCCTCAGCCAGGCCCAGCACCTCCCCAGCATACTCACACACGAAGGTGCCCCGGGGGATGTCCTGCAGCGTGCGGACGCCCCAGCCCTTGCTGTGGGTGTGGAACACCTGGAGCCGCAGCTGCAGCCCCCTCTGCACCACCCTGTTCTGGCACAACTCGCTGCACGGGCACAGGGCGTTGCACTCAAACACGGGCCGGGCAAACGGCCCCTGCTCCGAGCCCCGCAGGCACAGGCCGCTGTAGTTGTCACCCCAGCACAGACAGGAGCACTCGGGGGCTGTGCAGGAGCTGCTCCGGCAGGAACATCCCGGGAATGTGATCTCAGTGGGGTCGATCTCCCCGTCCGCTCCAGCCACGCTCTCTGGGCTGTACTGCAAAGAGGACAAGAGGCAATCAAAGCCTTGGCGTGACCACTGCTTAAACCCAGAACTTGTACTGAGTTTGTGCCTGGCAATGGGTGATCTCTGAAATGAAACCATGAACACTTCCCTTTCCTCTAAACTTCTGCTCCCAACTCTTAACTTCTCTAAAAGGTTTTAAAGAATTGAAAACATTTATTCCATTCATTTATTCCGTACGGACCAAAAAAGAAGCAATAGTCTGTCAGTGCCTGAATTTCTCCAAATAGTCTCTTAGCAAAAACAAATGCTTAGCAGAAAACACATCAGCTAATGAGATCCAATCTACTAGATATGTCTTTATTTATAGAAATGCCAAATATATTTATTTATGGATAGATTTATAGGTGTATTTATTTACAGAATTATCGAAGTATTGTCAAAGTAATTTCCCCCCCTTCAAAACAATGAGCCACTTAATTTATAGCTGTTCTAGGGCACAGAATTTCCAATATGTACTTATGCTAAAAGTGAAGACACTTTCAATTTATCTCTTCAGATGGTTGCATTCCAATTCCCTCCTAATTCCTGGAAACCCAGGCTCTGCAGGGACACCAATGCCCCCAGCAGGTGAGTGAGGGGTCAGAGCCACGCTCTGCTGCAACATGAAAGCTGACAGAGGCTCTGCTAACCTTGAAAACCAAGATACAGACAGCTAGGTGTGTATTTCGATTTCCTTCTCAGTACTGTGTAAAACCTTGCTACAAAGCAGCCCGGAGGATGAGGATGCTATGGTTCAATGTCACAGCTCCCAGCAGGTTGTGCCTGGTAAGTTCTGGGCCTGGTGAAACGTGACAGTGACTTCCCAAGTCTCTTTTCACACACACATACACACCAGCTCCTCAGTCTCTTGGCTTCACTCAGAGCCGAGTCTGATCGCCCCTGCTCTGCTCCGCAGTGCCTGCAAGCCTTCTGTTTTTAACCCCAGGCCTGCTAGACTTCATTTTGGTTTGCAAGGCCTGCGTAACAGCACCGAGCCAACCCCGCAGGCCCCGCGGGGCGCCGGGACAGGGGCAGTGTCTGCAGGGGCAGACGGGACCCTGTGAGGGACTGTGCTTGTGAGGGGACTGTCCCTGTCAGGGGATTGTCCCTGGGAGGGGACTGTCCCTGTGAGGGGATTGTCCCTGTGAGGGGATTGTTCCTGTGAGGGGACTGTCCTTGTGAGGGGACTGTCCCTGTGAGGGGACTGTCCTTGTGAGGGGACTGTCCCTGTGAGGGGACTGTCCATGGGAGGGGACTGTCCCTGTGAGGGGATTGTTCCTGTGAGGGGACTGTCCCTGTGAGGGGATTGTCCCTGTGAGGGGATTGTCCCTGTGAGGGGACTGTCCTTGTGAGGGGACTGTCCACGGGAGGGGACTGTCCATGGGAGGGGACTGTCCACGGGAAGGGATTCTCCCTGTGAGGGGACTGTCCCTGTGAGGGGACTGTCCACGGGAGGCGACTGTGCCTGTGAGGGCGGGCAGGCCCTGGATCCCCGCGGGTGTCCGAGGCCGGGCTGGCCGGCCCGGGGACGTGCCCCACCGTGTCCCCGCCGTGCCCGGTGTGTACCTGGAAGGGGCCCGGGCCCGGCCCCGCCGCACACACCGACACCGACACCGCCACGGGCTCCGTCCCGCCGCTCAGCTCCGCCATGCCGAGCCCGCCACGCTCGGCCCCGCCCCCGCCGCGCGCCCATTGGCTGCGCGGGGCACGCGCCGCCCGCTCATTGGGCGGCGCCGGTGATTGACAGCGCAAGGGAGGGGGCGCGCGGGCGGCCGCCATGTTGTGGGGCTGTCCCCTCAGAGGGGCGGGGCGGGGGCTGTGAGGGGGGACCTGAAATATCAGTGTGAGGGGAGAGCCGGAATGTCACTGTGAGGGGAGACCTGAAATATTAGTGTGAGGGGAGACCTGAAATATCAGTGTGAGGGGAGAGCCGGAATGTCACTGTGAGGGGAGACCTGAAATATCAGTG
>JAWWEE010000021.1:1646893-1669922 GCA_035221455.1 Xenops minutus
CCCGAGCAGAGCCTGGTCCCTGCTCTGCCCCCTCCCCGAGGCACTGATGGACATGGGCAGGGCCCCTCTCAGTGTCCCCTCTGGAGGCTGAACAGCCCCAGCTCCCCCAGCCCTTCCTCGAGATGCTCCATCACTACCTGCCCTGTCAGAGGTGAGCCTGCAGAAGGGAATTCCTGGCTATAACACGATACTGAGAGATGGAGGAGGGGGTTTCAGGGCACTTCTGTGCCTGAGCCAGATTTATTCCAGCAGAATTTGCTATTCCTGCTCCAACAGCTGACAGGGCAACATTTTAATGGCAAGTTATTAATGGGAAACATTTTAATGGCAAGTTATTAATGGGAAACATTTTAATGGCAAGTTATTCATGTAACACACCTCGGGGTAGCCTTTTGG
This sequence comes from Xenops minutus, assembly GCA_035221455.1. Lineage (NCBI taxonomy): Eukaryota > Metazoa > Chordata > Aves > Passeriformes > Furnariidae > Xenops > Xenops minutus. The sequence goes on from JAWWEE010000021.1 coordinate 1,647,290, forward strand.
GTCTGGATCGTGAACTGCTACTGACTTACCAGTCTGTTACTGGCAGAAATAGTTACTAAATATACCCGAGTATTTACTGTTTATCTTCAGGAGGGTCTGAATACATCTCCTTCACTGCTGGTCCAGCCCACGAGGGGAGCAGCCCTACCTGCAGCACAGGCAGGAGGGTGGCTGCTCCTGTGCCCCTGGATATCAACCCCAAAACACTCGTGGGATGGAGGAAATGGAGCCATTTGGGCCCCCCTGCGTTTATTTCCATTGGCTGACAGACAAAGGAGTCTTCACTTGGTTTCTTCTCATGCCAGCTGTGCAACAGGATAAGAGAAAAGCCAGCATTTCATCTGTGTAAAATCACAGGTCCAGGAAGGAAGGGCCTCAGGGAGCCCAGAGAGTCCCTGTGCAGGCTCAGCAGGGATCAAAGCCCCTTCCAGTGGGCTTTGCTTTTATATCTCCTTCTCAGGCAATGCCTCCCATATTTTCCCTTCTTTCCTCGTGGGAAACCTCTCCCTTGTCTTTGTTTTGCTGCAATCTGTGGCTGCCTTCACAACCCCCATGGACACAAAGCACAGGGGATTGATCAGTCTCCTGGTTCCAGAAGCCTCTCCCATCTTTGGACCCTTTTTACACTATGTTGTGCTCAGACTTCCCTTCCCAGACCACACCAGAGCCCAGAGTGTGGATCTTGTCGTGCCCCTGCCTGTTCCCAGCACTGGATCCAGCTCTCCATGTGGCCTTGCTTGTGCTGAAGAGCAGGAAGGATCAATTTGCTGGTCAGGCCATGCAATGAGTGTCCCAGGGAGGTGGTGCAGTCTGTCTCAGAAGAGTCCCAGGGGTATCTGGATGTGGCCCCTGGGGACACAGATAAGGGGGGATTCTGGTGGTGCTGGTGGCACTGGATGTTCCTGAGGGTCTCTGCCAGCCTCAGTGGTTCTAAGATTAGATTTTAAAAGACAGAGGCGCCATAATTTGCATCCATCAGGCTGAAAGGATATGAAAAGCCTGTCATCAGGCTCTCTTTTTACCTGTGCAGACCCACCTGGTACCTTCAAAATGCCTAATTGTGGTACATCTACAACTTTCCTCTTCACAGGTATTATTTACAGTCACAGAATCCCAGACTGGTTTGTGCTGGAAGGGACCTCAAAGCCCACCCAGAGCCACCCCTGCCATGGGCAGGGACACCTTCCACCAGCCCAGGGTGCTCCAAGCCCTGTCCAACCTGGCCTGGGACACTCCCAGGAATGGGGCAGCTTCTCTGGGCACCCTGTGCCTGCCCACCCTCACAGGGGACAATTCCTTCCCAATATCTTGCCTAAACTTTGCTCTGGAAGCCTTCCAGTGCTACATAGGATGTTCTCTTAATGCATTTAAGCTCGTCTTCTCTCACTGAGCTCTGTCTTGGAAAAACAAAGCCAGGCTTGTGTTCTTCACGTGCTGGTTGTTCCATTAGTATTTGCCCCCTGGGTCTGTTGTTTTGAAGGCTGAGGAACCCATGTGTTTTCCTTTTGAAATCAATTATCACACCCACAAATAAGCTCCTTGAGGTGGGAACAGAAATCCCTGGTGCCCCTCCAACAAGGAGTTTCTTGTGTCTCCTTTTCCCAGTGGTGGTTACTGACGTGGCTCTTCTGATCCCTCTTTCTGCAGCATCCAGGGACTGGAAAGAATTGTTGCCCGTTGTGTCCCCTCCCTCCTGCCTGGGAAGAGCAGCTGAGCAGCACCAGGAGAGGTGCAGGTGAGACTGGACAGTGAAGTCTGTGTTTATGGGGGATAATGGGAATAGCAGAGTTGATGGGAAGATGATGGACAGGTTGTTTATTGCACTCAGGCTATAAGAAAAGCGAAGAGGCACTTCTGAAGGTGTCACTTCCTCCCAGTGAAATTTTGGGGAAGACTTTAATTGATTTAAACCTCAGATCAGTGCATGCTGCTGGGTACCCATGGCATCAGTGCTTGTAACTGAATGAGATGCATGTGGTGAAAGGGTTTAAACATACACAGCTGTGTGGCTGCTCCCCGTGGTGCCTCTAAGCCCTGCCTGCATCCTGTAAGCACTTCCCACGGTGGGAAAGGTGGCAGAGCAGCTTTATAAGATGCTGAAATGTTGAGTGATTGGAGATACTAAAATAGACTTTAGTTTAGGGCTTTCTGTTATTACCAAGTCGACCTTTAGATGAAGACACGTGTAGTTTGGCTGCTAATCCATAATGCCAGATGGGACTCTCTTCCATTTTGAAATGGTTGAAGTCACGAGTCATTGCTCTGTAGTAAAAGAAACAGGTTGCTTATATGTACAGGAGATGGGGTTTGGAAATCTGCAAAAGGTCATGAAAACCCTGTGTTTCCCTCCTCCTTAATCCACCCAGGGCTTCTATTGTGTTGAACTATGAATGGGCTGAACTGTTGAGATATCCAGGCTGGGTGAAAAATGGATGAAAGCTCGTTTTCAGTTATATTAAAGTGTGGAAGGCAAGCTTAAAATGGGGCTGGAAAGGTGAACTGGAGGTAAACTTTGTGATGCTGAATTGAGGCACCTGGTGAAGCTGGAATTTCTTCTGCACCATGTTTTGCTCTCTGGGATGAGACTGAATCATTTTTGTTACTTTGCATGCATTGAGCTGTTGGATTTTCTCCATATATAAATAATGCTTTCTGCTCATAAATTATTTTTGTGGCCTTTCTCTGCACTTCGTTGCATTTCTTACTATCCATCTGATAATTGCAATGTGGAAGGTTAACTGTGCCTGATCTGCGAGTTCCTGTGTTCATCTCACTGCACTGAATTTTGGTGGCTGAGGCTGTGTGTTCCAACAGGCTGGTGGAGCTCAGGGGGGCTGAAACATTCAGGACCTGAGATTTCACAGCCTCTCAGGGCCCTGCTTTCAGGGCTGTGCCAGCCTCCCAGGGAGAGTGGTCAGAAGCCTCTTGCCAAAATAGCGTGCCTGAAGGATCCCTTTGGCTTTCTGGTCTCCTGTGGAACCAATCACTGAAAGAATACCCTTTTAAGTATTTCATTTTACATTGCACATGGATTCTGTCTGTCTTTGTTCTGAATAGCCTATTCAGATAGTTTTCAGATATTTAGACTTGCTGTTTTACATTAAAGGGAAGCACATACACTGGAGATGCCTTCTGAAGTGCTTCTTAAGTTGTGGCATTGAGGGCAGGTATTCCAAAGGAACTTTAGTCTGTCATTCCCTGCTTGAGAGTTTTAGCTGCCTTATCCATGTCCTGTTTAGGTTGTGTCTTCCTCATGTCCTGTCAAGTGGTCCTGCTTCTGGCCAGATACAGGTTTAAATTTTCCTTTCACTTGACCTTCATTCATGGGTAATCATCAAGTTGGTGGGCAGGTCCTCTGTATCCTTCTGCCAGTCCATTGTGTGTCAATTAGAATATTGATTTGCAGAGGGTGAAGTATAAAAAGTCAATATCCCATGAAATGGAGTACAGTGACAATGTTCTAAGGTTGGTGTCTGGGAACCAGGATAAGGCTGGCTGGGCACGTAAGATAAAACCTACCATCCTGGTAGGGTTCTATGCCTGTGTGTTCATGGATGGGAGAGTCACTGCAAAAAGCCACGTTTTGCAAAGTGTAATGCAAAAACATGCTTTGATTTATTAAGACACTTGCAGTTTATTGGGTTTTAGTAGTAACACAGTAGAATATAAATGTTCTGCAGGGTATTTAGGCAAGATGTATAGACATGACCAATCCGATACTGCACAGCAGTGTCTGCCCTGACCTGCTCAGAGAATTGTGGAAAGACCAGGTGTAAAGGTTTTGTTCTTGTCAGTGTGAGGTGCCTGCCACACACAGGTGATGGCTGCAGCTCCCCCACCTCAGCCCCCAGCCACTGGCAAGGGGTAGCCAAAGCACAGGTGTTTCTATTTCCACTGTAGAACCATCCTCAGCAGGCTGGAGTTGTTTTACCTTGTGCTACTTGTACTTCAGTGCTGGTCACAAACATCTGCCCAGGTGCAGGTACAACTCCTCCAAGTGCACCTGATTAAAATGTGAGAAATACATCACTACTCTCTGCTAGTTGCTTGGCCAGGAAACTGGGGTTTGTCCATCTCCAGCTCAATTCATTTGTGCTTTTTGGTTTGTGAAGTCCATTGAAGTGCTGCCTGGGCCGAGGGTTTGGGGTGATGAGTCCCTGCAGCCTGTGCAGGGGGTTTGGCTGGCACTGCCCATTTACTGCCAGGCCCCTGAGCTGGGTCACCCTGGCCATCACAGGGATTGGGAGCCGGGCTTAGAGGGTCATTCCTCAGCCCCACTCCTGCCTGCTGGAGCACTCCTGCTGCGTGCTAGTGAGCTGGCTAAATCGTCCATTAGCAAGTGGAGGCTGGAGCGAGATCTCTGGTCATGGTGTTTGTAAATCCACAGAAGTTGAGGATCAGTTTATTTAAGCATGTCTCAACTGTGCAGAGAGGGCTGACCTTGGAAAATGCTGTGTTTGAATAACACAGTTTATCAAAATATCTCCAAGTGCTTTGCAGAGAGAGATGAACTTTGTTTCCTTTCTTGTACAGATAAGAAAACTGATGAGGGACACATGAAAGAAGTTAAGCAGTGGTTGAGCTCTTGGTTATCACAGGGCTCTGCTTTTCATCCCTCCCCATGTGCTGCTCTGGCAGCATCGATTGGGTAACATGAACCATAAATCTCTTTGCCAATGCAGGAGCACTCACAGGGTCTTGTCTTTCTGATAAGTCAAAAAGTTAATAACGTTTTGTCACCTCATTGGATGTAAACAAAACAAATTTAGAACAGTAGGAACAATTCTGCTCTCTCCATGCAAATTGCTTCCTGATTGATAGCTGCATATTTCACTGAAAATTATTCTCAGGATATATTTTAGTTAATTAAATTCACATCTCCAAAGTGTTTTGGCCTGACAGCAGTAGGTGAGCCAGTTGCAAAAGCTAGATGGACCACCCATCTCCTGGCTGAAACTGTAATGGTGTTTTGCAGGGAATCTTTCCTGAGTGTATTCTCTTTTTGTTAATAGAGAATGCCATGTAACAGCATTCCAGTTAAATAGACTTCTGTGTAACAGTGTTTCTTCAAGAAACTCATTACCAAGTGAGACACAGAACTGCTTTGCAGACTGGACAAATTTCTTCCCTTTGAAGTGCACATCAAATTCCTTCTGTGCTCCCTGTCTGCCTTGTATGAACAAACTCCATTTGACATCAGTGACCCCTGGCATTTCCCTCTAGATGAGGGAACTGGATTTGCACACCATTCATGTCTGTTATGGACTACACGTGTAGTGGGCAGTTCCAGGGCATCGAGCCAGTGTTTCAAAGGGATGTATTAGTACTATATGAGTACTACAGCAGGCTCAGCAAACTCCTGCAAAATGGGCTTCGTACTTTCCTTTAATGTGCTGCTGCTTTGCAGCACTTGCCAGAGACAGAACTGCCTGTCCTGGTGCTTGTGGGTCCCTGCAGTTTGCTGGGCTGTCACTAGAATGTGTGTTGTGCAGCTCCTTTGGCCCTGGCTGTGCAGGGTGCCTTGGTTCATGGTTGGTGTGACACAGTGGTTTCTGCATTTTTACAAGGCTGTGGTTCCTGTGTCTTCAGCACCAGCCTGAGTTCTGTTGTCACTCTGCAGGTGCTTTCCTTGGCACTCAGGTGGGTATGGCAAGATCCTGTGTGCCAGTGCCCCCCATGTACTGTGGAGTACTCATCTGGGGGCAGCCTGAGCCCTGTCAGAGCTGGCAGTGCCAGTGACATCCTGTCAGGAGCTGCCTGGTGCAGCCACAAGGGTGGCTGCGATGATGTGCCCAGGGGTGTGTGGTCCCAAGGGGGCAATCACGGCCAGGGCTGGGTTTGGGGGGTGTTAAGGTTCTTAACCTTTACACTGCACATTCCCAGAGGTTTGTGCTGCACAGCCAGGGAAGGTGCACAGTGCAGGATCTGCAGGTTGGTTGGGTTTGTGAAGGTGTGTTCCCCCTGCATACTCAGGGTATTCCCCAGAGCCACCTTGTTTCCTTTGAAACACAACTTTCTCATCCCTGCTGCAGACTGATCACAGCAAAGGCCAAGTACCTCAGTATTCTGGAGGGTACCTTGGATATCAATACACCCTTGGCATGTGGATGTACACACTTAATACAGTGTGTTCATCTCAGTTGCATTTGGTCTGAAGGACTGTATTGACTGAAGCTGTCTTCTCAGAGTTGAGAATCTAGATGCTTTTTTGTCCCACATCAAATTTAGGCTGTTCTGTTGTGTGGAGATCCTGGGTGGTGATGAGATTATATTGTGCCCTTGTCTTCCCTTCTCCTTCCTTTCCCTGTCACTTCAGGAAATCTTTGTGCCCTTGCTTCATCTCATAAAATATGGTGTAATGAAAATTTCTTATGAACAAGTTTTCTCAGATTTTATTTTTTAAATAAATCTAATTTCTTACTCTTGATTTCTCATCTGTAGTGTGGCCTAGTGCCTGTAAATACCCTTGTTGAGTGGTTCTTTTTGATGGTTTACTGTCAGTTGTTTCATCTTGCTGGTTCATATTTCCAAAGAATTGCAGGAATGCAAGTCATCTAAAAGTGCACAAAAGCTAAGGTTGATAGAAAATTATAGTGTTCTGTGAATAAATAGAAGATTGAGTCAGAAATAATCACTTTTATCTCAGGCAAATGTTGGGTCAGGCATGAGGGATTGTGGAACAACTTCCTGTTCTCATCATACATAGCATCTTGTTCTGAGCATTCCCTTTATTAAATGATTTGACAGTAATAAAAATAGGTTATGGTTTTTTCACAAGCAATATTTGCTTAATATATTACAAATCTTTCAATCTGATGGTTCTGTACTATTTATGCTTTCAAAAAAATTTTGTTTTGCATTTTTTTTCTATTTGCCTTGTTGTAAAAGATGTGTCTGGAGAATAAAAAAGTCCCTTATCTTGTTTTGCTGCTCCATAACTGTACTTTGGTTCAGATGAAATCCATAATTTTTCCTTGTTGGTATGACAACAGAAAACATAAATGTGAAATTAGAATAAGAATATAGATTAATGTTACCTGTGTGTGCTGTGGTTAAATAAATCACTTAATGATTACAGAACAATAATTCAGTATGGCCTGCAGTCAGATGCTTTCGAGGGGGGAGGAGCAGTATAAAGAAAAAATTGCGTGTGTTTAATGTAGTATTTCACTGTGATAGTAAATCAATTCCTCTCATCAAATTATACAAACAAATTTATGACTGTGTGTGTATTCAGGGCAATTAATAAACCATCTTCTATGGCACTAAGATATGTAGTTTTGCACTGTAACCTTTAAATACAATTTATCTCAAAGACATAATGCTTAAATGTTAAATGTTCCTTTTCAAAGGAAATCTAGGAAGGAAAAAAGAATAAATGCCTTACTAAAAGAAAAGTTAGTTTATGTAGAATTTCAATTTCTTGGAAATTAATTACCCTTCAAAGTTATTAATTTTGATGTATTATCTCAATTTTTATCTTAATGTTCTCTGCAACAATGTTTTTGGCTTTAAACCAAAAGAGAGTAGGTTTAGATTGCATGTAAGGAAGAAATTCTTCCCCTGAGGGTGATGAGGTCCTGGCACATGGGAAGGATCTCTGCTCATACCTGGGCTACCAGTTTCTCCTCAGAGACCCTTGGGAGACAGGATTGTAGCCTTGACATTTTGCAGTTGACCAAAATACAGTGAAAAATGCTCAGTCACAAGGTACGCACTGGAAAGAAAATTAGGGCCGTGCTCAGCCAATACCCTTGGGCAATTGCAGAGTCTGAGGAGGGCACAGGGCAGGGGAGAACTGTTTGTACAGACTTGTGTTTACAGACATTCACTTAAACTTTGAAATATTTAGTAATATTCAAAATCAATCGGGGTTTAATGCACCAGAGCACTGCAGTAGTTCTCTCATTTTCCATCAGTCCTAACGCTGAACTAACTTCTCCAAGTGCACAAACACATTCTCCTGTGCTTTTATTGTCGTTGGTGTGGTGATGGAGGTTGAAGTTTTTGAGGTTTCAGGTGCATATGGCTTTGCTTCTGAAGGCACATCAATGTAAGGAGTGAAGCCAACCAGCAGGTTCCTGTTTCCTTTGGAGGAGGAAATAGCCCTCAGGAGCTGGACAGGCAAACCTTCCCCTCCCTTGCTCAAGACTGCAGGGGCTCTTCTCTGCCAGGGGCTGCTTCCTCAGGGATGTGAGGGAGCTTTCCCTGCTGCTGAGCTGGTCAAGCTCAGGCAAGACAAAAAGCAGGCAGGCTTCTTGTGTCAGTGAGGTCCCATCTGTGCTGTGTGGTCACAGAGGTGTTGTTACCTGTCTCCAGTACCTGCCTGACTCTCTCCCCTGGAGTGCTTTGCTGGAGTTAGGAAGTGTTTGAAGAAACTTCAGTTGAGGTTAAAAGCACAAACAAGCTCTGGCATCAGTGAATCAAGAGCTCCCTGTGGGTGTTCTCCAGCTCTGTTAGGGATCTCACAGCAGGTTTGTATGTGTGCAAACATCACATGTACAACCACAAATGTGAGGATCCCAGGGCTACTGCAGGGAATCTTCAAGTGAAGTCTTTAGGAGTTTATCCCTGAGATCATAAATCCTGCTCTGACACTGACCTCCAGGAGCACATCTTTTGTTTACAGCCCACATGACAAAGTGCTGAGCAGGCAGAGGTGAAGGAGTGAACGCTGCTCCTGTTTGGAAAACAGTTGGGCTGCTGTGGCATTAGTCTGTGCTCATTTAAGGCAAGCATTAATTGGGGTTAAAGAATGTAGCATGGCAAGGTCTTCAGTTCTTCTCCCTGTTACCAGAGTGAAAGTAGTGACAGAGCTGTTGTAATACAAATTAGCAAAAGAATTAGTTGTGCCAGCAGTCTTCCTGATGATTTTACATTTTGCTGGTAATTTTGGCATGTCTAGGGAGGTGGTGAGCACCGCAGGGCAGGCTGAGCTGCCCTCTTGGCCAGGCAACTGTGGTTTTATGGTGGACTAGTCAGCTCCAATGACATGATGTGAAACATGGAAAAAGTGAAAAGCAATCTTGCCTTCAAAGGATTGTTGGTGACCTTTAAATTAGGGCTGGGAGTCTCATCATGAACTGCCAGTGCAGGATCCATGACTTACTCCCCTTCCCTTTGGAACTGAAAGGTTGTTTTCACTGAAATTACCACTTATTACAGAAAGGTCAAACCCATACAGCTGCATCTCAACAAGTACAGTGACCTTGTGTTTGCAACTTCATAATTCTGTGGGGTTTTTTTACAGATCGTGCTGTTGCCCTTCTTTTCTAACATTGCAGAGCCACGTTTGATGGGCTCGCTGCTGAGCTGCTGCAAATTGTTTCTGTTCTGTTTCTGAGATAGAAGAGTGGTGAATGACCCTGTGCAGGGCTGGGTGCTTTGTAAGAGCTGTTGTGCAGCTGCTCTTTGCTGTCTCCCTGAAAACCACAGCGTGGAGACTGTTTGAGGGGTGTTGTTCTGGTGGGCCTGCCAAGACTTTGTCTTTTACTGCACAGTGTATTTATTGAGCTTGTGTTATATATTGTAGTTGATGACTTGCACATTGTTACAGAAATTATCGATGCCATTTATAAGAGTCCCCTAAGTGCTATGGGATTCCTGTGTGACTGAATTCCTAAATTGTTTTAGGGACTAGATTTTACAGCTCTGAGTTGGATAAAGGATCTCTTTTCCCAAGGCTTGATAAAGACAGTTAGAAACTCAACTCACTGCTAGTTATGATTATTTATGATTTTTTATACTTGAAAGGACTAAGAACTTTAAGCCATGTTTTTGCCTTCAACTCTGACAGCAATGGATACTGTTTTAATCAAGTGGAAAAAAATCTGAATTCAGGATAGTGTTTATCTGCTACTTATATAAGCTGGCTTTAGAAGTCAGTTACTCCCTTTGGTACAAAAATTTAAAAAAGAAAAATAAGGTTTTAGACCATATTCAAACTCTTAGTTGTTTTTTTGTTAGGATGTCTAACATTAAGTACGAATCCTGAGAGTCAGAGAAATAAACTGGATATAGACTAGACTCCTCACTTAGACTTTAAACTGTTTTTATTTGGCTAGTAAGAGAACGTGTCTCTAAATATTTGTATCTTCTAAAGTCTTGTTGATGTCAATTTATTTCTGTTCTTGCTAAATTGTTATCTAAATAGCTGCCAAGAGATGGCGGTGCAATGCTGCTCCATGTGCTGGGTGAGCTTGTAGGAAGGTCTGGGCTCTGGGAAAGGCAGGGGCTCCTTCCCAAGGTTTTTGGTGGTCTCTGCTAGAACAGACCAACACATTTATCAGCTCACTTCATCCACGCTGGGGGTTAAGAAAAAAAGCAAAATGAGAATGCTTGTCTGCTTTGCAGTGCTCTGTCAGCTCTGGGAGGTTTCTCTTCCACCCTGCATGCAAAGTACATTTCTGAAGCTGTGCCTTGGCTTGTTTGGCTTCAGGCTGGGATAGAGTTAATTTTTGTGTGAGTAGCTGGTGCTGGGCTGTGTTTCAATCCAGACAAACCCAAAGGCAACGCTTGGGCTGGAATTGTTTCCATCCTGTGCACAGCAAAGCTGATGTGGGTCCCCTGGCAGTAGTGGTGCAACTCTCTTAGCCAGGGAATATTAAAAAATAATCCTTACCCCCCCAGTCTGAATCACCTTGTATTCCTACTGGATTCTGTATGGATTTAACAGAAGCAAGGCTTGTAGGGAGAGGTAATCTCTCCAATTTGTCAGTTAAAGTTTTCTGGTTTGAAAGCCCTTCTGCAAATCTCTGTTGTGCAGTCAGACATTCCAGATGCACCAGAGCTCAGAGCTGTTAACGCTGGAAAACTTCCTTTTTGCCTTCTGAATACCAAAGGGTTCCTTGCAGAAGGGGGGTGGGCGATGAGAGGCAGAGAGCTGCAGAGTGCTCTGTTTGCCTGTTACTGCGAGAGGGACTTGCTGTCTGAGGGAGGCTTTGTTCTGTCCCGGTGGGCTGTGCCTCTGACAGGTGTGAGTGTGAAGTCTGAGGGTTTGTCAGTGCTGGTACCTGCCTGTACCTCTCGGTGTAACTGGGTTCCTGCTGCCGGTCAGAGGCAGGCTGGGGGCTCTCATTGTTGGTCGGTGTGTTGGTGCAGTTCTGACTGGGAAGGGAAGCCCCCAAGAAGCAGCTTAGTTTACTAACACTGCATTTGGTAGCAGGATCCCTTAGATTTCTGCTCAGGATCACCCTTCTAACCCCAAATATTCCATCCAGTTTCCTTTTCCTCATTTTCTGCTGTTCCACATGAATGACCTGAAAGTCATCAGGAGTGGGCATGGGGCAGAACAATCTGGTAATGAGCTTAATTTCCTTCCTCTCCAGACATCTTGTGCCTGGAGCTGTGCTCCTGGCTCACCTTGATAAGAAGCTGGTCATCACCTGGCCCACTTGTGCCTGTGATTTGTGGGGTAGTGGCTCTTCTCCAGGCCTTTCAGACAGATGATAATGAACTCATGGCTGAAACAAGACATCCTGGTGCCTGGGATGAGGTGTCAGGAAAGGACCTGAGGACTGTCCCATTTTCAGTCCAAAATGGCTTTTAATTGTCAGTTGAAGAGGCTCCCTCCATTCACGTGGGATGTTACTTCCTTAATCAATAGCACTTTGTCAGGTCAATTTTCTAACATTCAGGCTAAATTTTCTGTGTCTTACTGTAATAAGTATTTTATGTTCTTATCCCAATTTTACATCTTTTTATAATTTGTGCTTCTGAGTGAATGTGAAGTTTCTTACCTAGTGCACATCCTGTCTATTTTTTCATTTACTCTTGAATGTCATTGTTCTAATAAATACTCTAGTCACTCTAAAAACATACTTCACTTGAGGAAAAGGAAGGAATAACTTGTGTAATGAGTGGACAAAATGTATAGTCATTTGAAAAATGACCCTGAACTCATCTGTCCTTCATGGTGTCTGTTCCAAAGCCAGGACTGGAATGAGGCTCTCAGTGGTTTTGTGTCTCAGTTCAGCTCTAGGGCAGATGGCTGGCAGGGAGACCAGAAGTTGGTCCTTGGCCAGCAAGACATAAAAGTGGGAAGCTAAACTCTGAACACACGTCCAGAGAGGACCGAGCCTTGATCTGTGTCAGCAGAGGCTGGTGGAGCTTCAATGTGCTGCGCTTTTTATCCTTTGAACCACATCAGGAGAACTTCAGAAAAGAGACAAGTGAAGGACGGGAGGAGCGAGGGCTGGAGGACAAATGACTCATCAAAGATTCCCCAGCAGGCTGTGGTGTGGGGCTCGGCTCTTCTGAGTCCATCCTGATCTCCTTGCCAGCGTGCCAGAGCTAGAGCAGGGCACTCACACCTGCTGCTGCCCCGCATCTGCTCTCCCCGGGCTCTGGGAGGGCTCTGCGCTCCCTCTGTGCCAGCCAGACACCAGTGAACCCAGGGGAGTCCTTCCCTTGGCATCACGGGCTTTTGGCTAGGCCTGCTTTTGCAGAGGGGGGAACATCAGCATTACCCATCTTGGTCATTTTTGTGGTGTGCAGGGGGCTTTAGATCAAATAGTGCCTAACCCTCACTTCCTGGGGATGCTGTGCCGTGTGTTGTGGCAGACAGTGTGCCCAGGCTGCTGTGCCTTGTCACATGGAGACTGGGGACAATGGCCAGGCTGTGCTCCCTCTCAGTCCAAATAAACTGTGCTCAGCATTCCGAATCATCCCTGCCTGGGATTGTGTGCACATATGCCAGGGTGGCAGTGCCTGAATGGTTTGAGTGTGCAGCGAGCAGGGACACAAGAGCCTTTTGTTGGTGATGTCTCTGCAGGGTTGGCTGCGATGGGGAGATTATTTAGTAGTCACTATGTTTTGTGCACGTGCCTGGACAACCCTTGGGTTGCTCCTGGGTTTTTAGTTGCTCTGTTCACAAATCCCTGGTCCTGGAATGTTAATGAACAAAGTGTGTTGTTATTGCCAACAAAAATTTATTTTGATAGCAGAGTATTGAGAAACTTTTAAGATTAAGGGGGAAAAGCAATTCCTATTGATAAGAAATCTGAATGTAATTACCAGGGCTTTTTGCCATCTGTCAGCATCGTGTAAATATGCACGTATCTCCCCCCAACCTCTGCAGTCATTTTGCAACTCGTTTTGTATATTCTCCCCTTCCATATATTCTCATGGAGTGCCCTGTTCTGTACCTTGGTTAAATTTAATGCTGAAATGTGGTTTGTTTACGTTGATGGAGTTAACTTTGTGTCTTTGCTGCACTCTCTGGTTTAAAGGGCTTCCAACATGAGCGTATTCATCCGTGGCTTTGTTTTCCACACATACTCAGAATATTTTGGGGATTCTTAGGGATCCATCCTTCTCACTTCAGAACTTTTTACTGTAGGCAGTAGTTAAAGGGCAAAGAAAAAAAATGCCTTGACCTAGTTGTGGAACTAAAGCGTGCAAAATGTGCACTGGTGGGGAGTCTCCTTGCTGGAGCTGTGCATTTTGATTCCTGCCTGGCTTTGTCTTTCCATCTGTTCATCTCATCTGCAGCTCCTCCAGTGTCTCTCACCGAAGCTGTGATTGCTGGTGTGTTTTATTGTGTGCCAGACTGTTTGGGGACTGGCTGCTGACTTCTTTCTACTGTGCTGATCTGCTTTTGTTCCCCTGACTCAGATCTGCCTCTCAGCTCCTCTCGTTCTCTCTGACAGACACTTTCCTTCCAGGGAAAACACTCTCACAAGATTTTTATAGAAAGTAACAAAGCCACAATATTTTTTTTCTTCTTGCATAGGATCTGCTTCTTCCTGTGGCCTTTTATCTGCATTTGCTCATCTTCTACCCTCACTATGTCATTACCAAACTTTGTGTGATTTAGGATGTTTTCTGTTAGGGTTGCAACACCTTTTCTTTCATTGCCGTGATAATGAGTCAGTTTGAGCTGTGTGTTGGGTTTATTCTCCCCACCCTCACCCTCCACCAGGTTTCTTCCCTCCTCTTTATTGTGGAAGGGCAGAGCAGCCAGACTGGTTCCTGCTGGGTTACACTGGGTCACCAGCTCGAGCAGAGAGCTGGATGCTGGGGTTCCTCTACTAAATGCATCACAGACCTCACAAGGAGAAAATGAGTAGTTTTGTTTTCACAGTTCTTTGTCATTTTGGTTTTTGAGTGAAGATGCTGCTGTTCAGGCTTGGTCTGTGCTGAGGAGAGATTGTGAAATGCACTTGGTTTTGTTTTTTATTCCAGTCTCCTGAGAGGGATGTACACCGTGGTAAAGGCATTTGACTAAGTAGTTCATGTCCAAGATTGACATTTAAGAAAAAAAAAAGTGGAAAAGAGCTTTAAACTTCATACTCTGGCAGTGTTTCACTCTCTCTGATCACGCACCCACTTTCCATTGTTGTCACTGGGGGCTTTGGAAACTTAATTAAATTCTAAGTAAATTTTTCTATCACAATTGGCACACAGTGCTATTGACCATCTAAACAAAGCACACAAATCACTTAGTGCAGGAGGAGGAGATAACAAAAAGGGGGAAATGAAGCCTGGCTTGCTCACAGTGCTGCACCAGCACTTGCTTTTCCAAACCCAGCAGTTTTGGGCTGGTTCAGTTCTAATATCACTTGCCATTAGTCACAAATGAAACTCAGTTCCCCTGCATTTCCTCCTCTGGCTGTTTTTGGCCTTACAGAGCCACTTCCCAGGCTGCTCCCTTGCCAAGGTTTATTCTCCATTTGGGATTTCTTTTTGGTGGAAAAATATGAACCAGTAAAATGCAGCTCTTCCTGAGGGAACAGCTTGTAAAATGTAATGGATTCTGGGTTTTGGGAGGCCAGAATATAGGAGCACTGGCTCTTCGTGGCCTTAAAGGCTGCTGATTGAATCTGTGGGTATTTAATTTATCCTAGCTAAATTTTTAGGAGGAATAAGTGATTGTGTTGGCCTCTGTTTTGGGAGTCACAGCTCTAAACTCCCCCAGGGAAGTGGCAGGACCTGTCCCTTTGCAGTTGGGTGTAGTTCAGCTTTTGCTGTGTTCAGTGTCTGCATATATTTGTTATACCATAGTGAAAAGAGACATATCTCAATATATAGAAGCTTTCTATTGTCTGTCAAGCACTCAGACTGTTTAAAAATGACAAAATAGTGGGTGGACTCATTTAATTGATTAATCACCAGTGATTGTGATTTGCCTCTATAAAGAGAAATGGATCTCAGGTCATCCAAATATTCCCCATTGAGATCAAGAGAATTGTGACAGTTGATACCAGCTCAGAATCTGCCATTAAAGGACATCAGGCTGGCTGTTGTTTAATTACAGAAATTAAAATCTTCTCATATTAACTTGAATGTGAGTGACTTCCCATGACTTACTGGTTCTGTTTCACTTTGAGTGAAATAATCAAGTAATGTTTTACTTTAATAAAGGAAGATTTGTAGCCTAATGCTCAGTATTATAATGTGCAGTGGAGTTTTAAGCATTGAAACAAAATAGGAATTGAGTTACTGGGGCTCTGAGCTTTAAAAAAGGAATTGCTGTGTGTGAGGTATCTACTCCTCCACGAGGACATCTGGAATTCCTGCTTGCTCTGCATGTTTGGTGGTGTGAAAGGATTGTAAGCATATTATTTCTGAAATATGTCAGCTTCCATTGGCACAGTAGGGCATAATGACATTTCCTGTGACACAATCTGTGCACTGAAATTCCTTTAGTCAACGTTTTCCCAATGGGGAAGCAGCAGGTGGAGTCCAGGCTGGCTTTAGGCCCTTATAATAAGGGCTGCTGTTGTACATGGAATCACTTTGGTGGTGTCAGTGGGTGAGATGGGGATGGCTCAGTGCTGAATACTGTGCCTTCCCTGTCCTCTCTAAGGAAGAATGCACTTTTCCACAGTTGGATCCAAGTTCAGCCTGCTCAGGTTTGGAGTGTTTGGTGTAACCCTCAGTCCAGTCAGCTTCTCTCAGCTCATCAGAACGAGGTACATCTTACCAAGAAATTAAAAACTCCATTAAATCTGTGGTCTCTAACAGGCTGTTCCCTCTCTGAAGTGAGGGTAGTTTTAGTGCAGTGTGGTTGTATGTCCAAGCCCCAGGAGCCACAGAACCCTGGGAAAGGCTGGGAGATGGTACCAGCATTTAGTTCTTTCCTCAGCACAAGCTCCCATCTCGAGTGCCCTCAGTGTTTGGGGCTTTCTGTGGTGTGTGCTCTCAGCTGCAGCGTCCTCAGGAAACACCCTTGGGGATGATGGTGACTTAATTAAACAGTGAAATGGGGGGTCTGCAGTGAGGTGGACAAAATTTACTGCCCTTTCACTTTGGGAGGGGACATGACTCGAGCTTTGCTGTTCCTCCAGCCCAGGTGCTTCAGAGCCTTCCTATGATACTTTGCCTCTCTCATGCCTTTAAGAGGAGAGGGAAAACCAGCAGCTGAAAACCTGCTGAGCCGAGCATTCTTTAAATTGCCATTCCAGAGGCTATAAAAGAAAAAAGACCCTGAGGTGACCTACTAGTGTTTAGTTCCTGCTTGTACAACTTTCGTGTGTGTCAAGTGTGTGGTGCTGGTGTAGCAGTAACAGCAGCGTCCTGTGCTTTTCCTGGAAAAGTGGAGTAACAACACGATAGGGAGTATTTAACAGTAAAGTCAAAACGTGACCTGGGCTGGCTGTGAAAAAATTCCAGTGGACTTCAAATCTAAAGATGTTTCCTGACAGCCTGTACAGGTGTACTGTGGGATGGAGGTGTTTGCATAGGTGTGAGTTACTAAAATGACTGAAAACTGTTAAAAGCAAACTTGGAAGTTTGAGGGATGCATTTAAAAGAAACCTAGACCTGAGGGGAAAAATATAACCGTGGCATTGACTGTCTTTGTGATAAGGTCTCTGAGATTTTTCTCAAATAATTAGCAGGATATAAATATATCAGTTCAAAGAAATGTGCAAATCTCTTCTGACAAACATTATTATCTAGAGGCATTCTTTTTATCTGCAGGCATTGTTTCTTGTGCATCCATGGTTACTTACTCTCCCAGAAGGGGAAAAAAAAAGACTTATCTGTTCCTAGGTATGGTGTTTTACCTCTGGCTAAAGCTGTGCTATGGGTGAAAGAGTTTTTCTGCATAATCTATCCTGGGAAATGGTCAATAACTAAAGCAGAGTAAAAGTTAATTACCAGCCAGTTGGTGAGGCCATTAAAAGCCATGCCCAGGGGGAAGAAGAGGCACCAGAGACAGGAAGGAGGTAAGAAATGAACACTTCTCAGCAGGACTATGTGTGTGAAAGGGAAGGCAGTGGTTTATGTACATGAAATAAAAGAAGGCAAAAGTTTGGAACTCAGTGGTTAAATCTGATACACTGAAGGCCTTCTACTTAAAATAATGATTTTATTTCAGATAATCATAGTATGGTTTGTATTGAAAGAGACCTTAAAGCTCATTCAGTCCCACTCCATGCCACAGGCAGGGGCACCTTCTACTAGCCCAGGTTGCTCTAAGCCCTGTCCAGCCTGGCCTTGATACCACCTAACAGCCAGCACAGTTGGTATTTTTTCTTGAGCAGCTGCTGGGAGCGTCTGAGAAAATCCTGCTTCCTGTGTTCCCCAAGCCCTTCATCAGGAAGCACTGCAGGACACGGGAGCAAGCCTTGCCTTGTCCTTAAGGGGTGCCTGTGTCATGTTGATTTGCCCCCCATGGGGACATCCCTGGGCTGGCCATGGCAGCAGCCTGCCTGCACCTCAGCACCTTCAGCTCCCAAAGCACAGTGGCCAAGGCAGCTGGGGGGCCCTCAGACGTGCTGCTGACTGCTGGATGCAGATGCCAGCTGTGCTCCCATGGATGTTGTTGGTTTTGTCATGTTCAGCAGCAGAAACAGCAGAAAGGTGACCATACTGGCAAAAACTGGTCTCGGAGATACTTGGCTTAATTTTAGTGCCTTGCTAATGTGCTTTTAAGTATGAGTTTGATTTAAGTGCTTGAGAAGGATGCCTGGATCTTGCTCAGCCTAGGTAAGAACTAGCCCCATTCTGTCAGATAGTCTGTATTTTAATAAGCCTTGTGCACGGAGTCTGTGTTCCAGAGCAAGGGTGACCTAAGAGACTTATGGGTAATAATTCAGATTCTGTAATAAAGAGTTTTCTCTAACTCCCCTTCCTTCTTTCCACCTGCCTTAGGTTTTCCAGCAGTAAAAATTAAGGGTTTCATAGATCAGAACTGAAATTGTGCTTGTTGTCATAAAGGCCAGACATTTGCTGTGGGCCGAGACACAAGACCTGCTGTCATGCTGGAGGTGTCCATGGTGCTGCTGCTGCTGCCCCTTGTAGGGAACCCCAGGCAACAGGGGCCTTCCTGACTGTGAGCAGAATTACTGGATTTAATCTTAAATTAAGATTGGTAGGTCCTGATCAGTCCCTGGGCCCTGTAGCTGCTTGCAGGCTCATCTTAGGGTATGTTACAGCCTTCCTGCATGTGCTGCAGCTCCAGTGGGATGAGACACATGGAAATGTCCAAGACAGCGAGCAACCTCTGAGCTCACTGCTGCTGGTACTGCTGGAGGGGTGCAGGGTGAAGCAAAAAGCTTTGCCAGAGCTTCCAAATAAAGGCTGAGCACTGCCAGAGCCTGAAGGGTGAGAAGGAGACAAACACCTTGGGAAAACTGGAGCTGGGGGTTGCTCAGGTGGGAATTTGTAGGAGATCTGGAAAGAGAGTTCTGGCTAGGAAAGACTGCAGAGAGCCAGCACTGGGCTGCTGTGGGACTTCAAGGCACAGAGGGGAGAACTCACTTCAATGTCTGCAGGAAAACTGCTGTAGGTGTAGCTTTTACTAGTATTTGGTTCCAAAAACAAGCACTTTGTGACATGGCTTAGTGGGATGGTGGGATTCAGTTGAAGGTTGGACTTGATCTTGAACATTTTGCAACTTTAATTGTTCTATGACTTAAATTATTTTGTAATAATCACATTTAGATCAGCTGGTTGATAATTTGCACCTGAGCTTTCTAGATATGACAAAAAGAAAAACTGAGTGTGAAAGGCAACAAGAGTTTTGCCATAAAGGATATTTCCCTAACCCAAGGTACAAGTGGAGCTGAGATGTGGCATTAGGGAACATAGATAACCTTTTTAAGCCTTTAATAAAGCATTCTCTAATACAAATTAGTCAAAAGAAGTAATTTTAGTTACAAGAGCCTAATTAAACTCTCTGATATGAACAGAAATAGACACCACAGAGCAGTAAATGAGGCCATTATGGTCCTGAGAAGTGCATTTTCCAGGGAGAGCAGAGGAAGTGGTCGCGGGAGCAGAGCCCTGTCCAGGGTGCTGTCACCTTGGATGTGTCACTGCCCTGGACCTCCCTGGTAGGGAACGAACTGAGAGGCAGAGCTTGACTGGAGCAGGGCTATATAAACTATTTAGAAGTAACACTGGCAGCAAGGACAAGGAAACCAAGCAGCCTCTGGGTGGGCAGGTACAGCTTTAGGTGTTTCTTCAGGGTTTAGGTACTTGAAGGTTTATGTGATCTACCCCCTCCCCACACTTTTGTCTGTTGATTTTATTAAATGATAATGTAATGATTTAACATCATAACAGATGTGAGATTGTGGGGAAAGGTTGTAACATCAGCACTACAGAATGTGGAATTTCTTGAAACTATTTTCCTGTGCTTGCCTTTGATGCCATGGGCTGCACAGAGTGATTGAAGCTGGGTGAATGCCACCCACAATTTGGGTGGCTGTCCGTGGAAAGGTGCTCCTTGGGGACTGAATGGATGTTTCTCCTTGTGATTCATTGCTGTTATGTCACTGTTTGAGTCAATAAGTCCTTTCTTGTATGGAAAAATCAACTTTTCTTCGTACTTGAAGGTTGTAGCAGGTTTGGTGTTCAGGAGCTGAAGTGCTGTGGAGGGTGAACCTGCCCAGCTGGGCTGGTGCCACATCCAGCCCAGGATGTCCTGCTGCATTTGATTGTAGCTGCCTGTTTACCTCAATGCTCTTATCACAAACACTGAAGTAGATGTTGTAAGCATTTCAAACAACAGATTGTCGAGCTCTTTGTGGGTAACTGAGTGGGAGTCAGCACATTCATTAGTGAGAGAATCAGTTCTTCTGCTGTGGCATGGGTGGGGCCTGTTATTATGCTTCAGAAGCTAAAACACCATCTCTGGAGTCCTTCCAATGTTCTTTTTGGGGATCTGGGGTGCTTTTCTATGTCTGTTGAGTTATGTAAGGCTAGCCCACAGCTGAGCTTCAGCCTGAGCTCTGGACCATGTTTCACCCTCTCCTCCCTGCAGCTGCAAAGCAGAATACATGACTTTTCTGGTCTTTGTTTCTTAGTCCTCAATTTTTCTGTCTCATATGGAAACTCATGTTCTGGAGTATACAACAAAAATGAATTTAATTTATGGTAACACATGCCCAGCACTCCAAATCCCAAGGGAGGGATTATTAAGCTTGCATTTCTTCCTTGTAAATGATTCTCCAAAGGTGATGAGATTAGTTATCTTAGGAGCATGAGGTAACTGTTGTTTTTATTAGTTCCTGGCAGATGGTGGCTGGGTAATGAATGTGCAGGGAGTGACAATCACAGTCCCAGGAGTTCAAGAGGGAATTTTTGGTCTCCAAAGAGTGGAAATGGGCCTGTTCAGCACTTGTGAGAGAAGTTCTTGCTGTCCATAGGAAATTCTTTTGTCCAACAAACCACTGAGTGATGAAAATTATGACTCTATTCTGCTGTTTTATTTTGCATTTCTCTTTCTGACTTCTTTGGGCTTCACATAAATTACATATTCTTTTTTGAGGAGGCAAAATTTTATTTATCAAATACCGAGATCAGTTTCCTTCAGATTTCTACCAGAGGAGCTGCTCTGGCCAGTGTCTGGAGTGACAAACAACAGTGTGTTTTTTCTCAGTTTAGTGCTGATTTGCAGAAACTCTTCCCCATATGTCCTGTGAGGCAAATGTTTGTACTTGTTCTGTATAAATAGCAGAAAATCACGTACATTTCCCTGGCCTACATGAGTGCATTTCCCCCACGGAGACACAAAGAGGGAGTCACAAAAACCCCTCTGTGATTTGCAACGTGCTGCTCCAAATGAGCTCCACTGCTTTGGCTCTTTCCTGCTCAGTGCACTGAATGCTGTGGATTCCCTTGGGCTAGGGATACTCTCCATTCTTCATTTTTTTTCCCCCAATCATTGCTGTAATTAAGGGAAAACTCCCCATTTCCTTGGAGAATGGGAAGCTCAAATCCATTTTGCAAACATATTTTTCTGTATTTTTGTATTGTTTTTGGAGCAGCATTATGGTTTGGGAGAGTTTATGGACACTGAATGCCACTTCCACTCGTTCCAGGGATTTTCTTCATGTTGCTGGATGGGTCACTGTAGATTGTGTCTGTTTTATAAAAAAGAGGATGCAGATTTGCATTTTTAGAGTGCAGGGAGGACCTTTTAGAAGAGCAATGTGTGTTGCAAAGCAGCATTATGGTTATTAAAGAAAGATGATAATCTTGAAAATACCCAGCTAGAAATAAAATCAAAAATAAAACCTTTGGGTGTAGATTCAGAGAAGAGGATTTTTTGCTTAGTCTAGTGACTCCATTAGTTTAAAGACCATTTCCATGTACCCAGGAAAGATTATGCCCCCAGAGCAGATGTAGAGTTTGGAGTCCTGCTGAGGTGAATCATCTCCGCAGAGCTTGGCTTTGCTGGCAACAAAAAGAAGGAAACAGCTGGAGAAAGCTGCGAGAGGCTTTTGGGGGTAGGCTTCCTATAGATTATTCTCCTAATTGCTCCAGCTGAGCACACAAGAAGAAAGGCAGAGCCCGGGGAGGGGATCTATGGAAAACGTGTCCTTTCTGGGAGCTGATTGCTGGCCTTCTCACTGTGTGCCATTGGGGGCAGCTTGGCTTCTGAATCTTTTCATTTAACAACCAAAAGCATTCATTCTGAATAGCAATGTCTCCTTGCCTTGCTTCACTTTCTTGAGGGGTATAGTGTTCTGGTTGCTTCTAGGTAAGGAAAAAGACTAAATGCAAACCCAAACTGTAAGAGACTTGTTAAAGATTTGTAGTTTTCCACCTCTTTCAGTGGATTTGGCAGCAGTTTCTTGTCAAATAGGCCAGAGAGCACTCATTTTGACTCGTTTGTGCTTGGTGTCTAAATGGAGGATTAATCAGATGTGGCTCATCTCTGAACAGTGGGAAATGAAGGCAGAGTCTGTGGCTGTAGCTTTTAGGGGTACTTGTTGCAAGTAACAGCACACAGCAATAATTCCCCAGATTGAAATTTGTGATTTTTTGCTGTTGGTTTGTGTCGGATACAAAGCTTTCTGTTCCAGGCTTAGCTCCATTTTGTGGTTGCTGCTTCCTCGGTTTTAAAGTCCTCTAGATAATCAACTAATTGCCTTTCAACCAGGGTTACTATGGGAAAGTATACTCTTGATAGAGGATATGTACTAAGAAAGAGGAAAATAGCTCCCACTGAAGTCATGAGATGTGCACCTGTCTGTTGTGCCAGCAATTCACAGAACAGTCATGGAATGGTCTGGGTTGGAAGGACCTTAAAACTCACCCCATCCCACCCCCTGCCATGGGCAGGGCACCTCCCACCAGCCCAGGGTGCTCCAAGCCCCGTCCAACCTGGCCTTGGACACTCTCAGGGATCCAGGGGCAGCCACAGCTTCTCTGGGCACCCTGTGCCAGGGCCTGC
>JAWWEE010000021.1:1676839-1694615 GCA_035221455.1 Xenops minutus
GCCAGGTTGGACAGGGCTTGGAGCACCCTGGGCTGGTGGAAGGTGTCCCTGCCCATGGCAGGGGGTGGGACTGGATGGGCTTTGAGGTCCTTCCAACCCAGATCATTCTGTGACTCCCTGTTTGCTTGCCAAGCTCACCTCAGCCTTTCTCCCTTTCCATCCTCTGGCTGCCTCACCCCACCCCTCTCTGGAGAGGGAGGGAAAATGAACCAGGCACCAGGGGTTTTCTCCCTGGAGATGTTCTGGCACATAACTCACACAAAACTACCTTCAGCTTTTGATAGTCTGCACCAGCAAGGAGATAACTGACCTTGGAGGATGATCCCTAACAACGCACTTGTGGAATCTTTTCTCAGTGTTCAGACCCACTTGACTTTTTTCTGTATTAGAAAGTTGCCAGTTAATCCTGTAATATTTTCCAATTTCCTGGACCTCTGCTCCAAAGCAGTGTTGCTGTGGACATGCAGAGAATTAAATTTGGCCTTGGGGAAGCCTGGTGTTAAGGGAGGGAGACTCCAGCAGTGGGAAGCCAATGGAAGTGTTCTCTGGAGTGACAAATGTGTACAGTCACTGTGGGGAAGCTGTCCATTTGGGATTCCAGTTCCTTATTAGAATTGTTCCCCTTGCTTGCTGAGGGCTGCATTTGCTATTCCCCTTCATGGTGACACACTCCTAGTGCAGGCTAAGCAGGGAAAAAACCTGATGGAACACACTGAAATTTGCTATTAAACCATATGACTAATTTTAGTTTTGAAATGCTCTTTTTTTTCTCCTTTGTGGCATAAGAGGCTTATTTTACCTGGCTTCAGGCTTCCTGCGCAAAGCTAAGTGAGCACAGTGTGGAACAGCTTATTTTAAGGTGGAAAAAGTCATTAGCTGTCTCCTGCTGAGACCTTGTATTGAGAAAGCCAAATTATAACCCACTGAAGTTTAGCATGGAGGAGAGGTAAATTATTGTTTATGATTTTACTGTTTCCTGCTTAGAGTGCTCAGCCTTGTTAGCTGAGCACAGTACATGACCTTTTGGGGTGGTCAGGGATGGGGCAGGAGCTGAACTGGAAGAAAGAACGTGTTAGAACACTTAAATTAAACACTGGTTTCTCATTTCCTTGCAGCAACTGAACATGCTTAGCAGAAATACCTTGCAGGCAGGTATAGACTGAGAACACAAAATGCCAAGTATTTCAGGGTCTCTGGAAGGATCCGTGCCTGCCTCAGCAAATGAGATGTTCAGTGGGGCCTGAGCAAATGGCTCAGGATGCAGTTTTGAGGATGATATCCCACTACAATTAATGGTTCTTTATTGTTTTTGCAAGTTCTCTCTATTATAAATATTTCAGGGCTTCAGGGAATATTTCATAATTTCTGCAGATTTTATTAGGTTAGATGTATATTTGTCCAGCACAGGTAGGTAGACAGAAAAGGATGTTCAAGAAAGGCACTCAGACTCTTCATAAATTTTCACCTCAGAGGATTTTTATTCATCATTTCAAAGTCAGGCTTGAACCGTGAACTGTTCCACTGTTACTTGATACATTGTTAATTCTATTGTTAGTGAGGGCTCCTCACTCCTGTGATGGCAGAATTCAGAATATAGGGGTTTACCCTCCAGAGCCTCTGCATTTGTTCCCAGAGGTTTCAGAGGGAGTGTGCAAGTCCTGTGCCTCTTTTCCAGCCCTCCCTGTCTGTACAGATGAGAGGAGAGGGATACTCCTCTTGGATGGGGCTGGAGGATGGCAGGTCTGTGAAGAGGCTCAGGGGATGGGTTGGAAGGCACGTCAAAGCTCACCCAGTGCCACCCCTGCCATGGGCAGGGACACCTTCCACCAGCCCAGGGTGCTCCAAGCCCTGTCCAACCTGGCCTAGAAGCAACGTGAGAGGGAATTTGGGAACCTGTTTACTGTTGGCAGCTGTTGCTGTTGGATTCCAATCCAGCTAGACCTGTAACCAAAACCCTGGTTTTGAAATGATATTAAATTCAGCTCTGTGTTTACTGCTGGGAGGATGGGGCAGGTGTTTCATCTGTTAAAGACACACAGATGCATCTCGAGTTGGAAAAGCAGCAAAGCATCACTTTTTGTTGAATTACCACTTGTTATTTAAATGGAAAACATCAGCTTGTATGAACAAGGGCTTTTACCAAGAATTTGTGTCTTGTACAGCAGTAAGAGACTATGAGCAAGAAACTGTAATACACAATATTTTCATAAAGTGAATTCTTGGCTTCTTTAACTGTAACCTGAATATGTACAATCTGTAATTACAATGCCTTCTAAGCGTTTCTTAACAAGAGGTTTTTTGAGCAGTCACTAGAGCAGCAATGGGTGATAAAAACGAGGCATTAGCACTCAGACCACAGGAACAGCATCATTAAAATGCAACTTCTGAGGTGCACTACTTTACATTTGCCTCATTATGTGTGCAATTAGGGAACAAACAATAAAATGACCATCATTTTTCTGCAATTTCTTATCCTAGCTGCCTTTTTCAAAGCTTAATTAATGTTAAAAAAAGAAAAAAAGGAGAAAGTGGTAGGCTGAGCCTGAGTTTAACAAGCAGAACCATCCCTTAGAGTGATGGATGAGCACTGCCTGTGCACAGCCTGCGAGTTCCTGCTTGTGGCTTGGAAAAATGGGATTCTACATTTAGGATCAGGCTGGTGGAACAAGGAGTGATCTTGCTCCCCAGAAGGAAATAGCAGCGTTCCCACCCCTCTGGGGAAACAGGAGCAGACCGCTGGAGTCAGTGGCTCACTCTGCTCAGATAAGATGTTAATTAAGATAGCGATAAGACTGACGCTCTGATTGTAATACATCTACACTGCTGTTGTGTCTGTTTGTGCTCCACCCCTGGGGTTCCCCCGGCCTTGAGCGCTGCCCTGGGCTCTGGCAGGAGCTGCAGGGAGGGGTGTTCTGGAGCCACAGTGGCCTGCAAGAACAAGTGGTAGAAGTGCCTGCCTTTGCTTCCCGAGCTGCTAATCCTGTTCAATAGTCATTTGGAATATCACTGCAGATGTTCCATTAGGGATGTTGTGATGTTATTTATTGCTGGTAACTATCACTTCAGTAGGTATTGGGTGTGAAGGACACCAACCTCTTGGCTTGGAGAGCTTTCCCAGCTGAGAGAATTGACCTGTTGTCTCACTGGTGGCTGAGCTAGAGAGGAGCATCCACAAAATCCTAACCATCCTTCTGATGTACTGAGATTTATTCCCTTAAATGCTGTAGTTCCATACTTCATGTGTTTCTCCACACTGAGTGGAGAGGTCTGTTCGAGTGCATAGAACTGACCTGTTACTGGACTCAAGCTGGAGCCACCTGGGGGTCTTACAAGGAGAAATCCACATGGGAGGTGGGAGATGACTTACAAGCTTGACCAGAAAATCACAAGCTGTGAACATTAATGAAGACTGGCATGAAATAAGATCGGGTTTAACACTGCATTGTTGGTTAAGCAGTTGTTACTATAATTTTGGGATGAGCTTAGGGATTCCAGAGATACTGAGGCTGGACCTTACAGATCACACTGAGGAGCTTTTTGCCAGTCTGCAGGAAAGGCAGACCTTGCAGGACCATGTTATCTAGGGAGTGCCACTGCAGGTGCTCTGCTACCTCTGTCCACTGGTGCTGTGGCTGGGGTGGCTCAGGAAACCTTGGGGAATGGTTTGGCAGAGGAAGCAAATGGTACTGGGTTAACTGGAACCACAAAAAGAAATTTGAAGTAGAGGACAAATAATTGTCAAAGGTAGAATTGGGCCAGAAGACGGTTAATGCTGCTGATGGAAAGGACCTGAGGAAGATTGTGGAGTTGGAAATACTTGAGAAATGTTCTCAGTTTAATTAAAGAGATGACTGAGGTACATTATTTTGAAGTGATGGAGAAACTTAGGTGATTTCTGTGCAGATAACAAGGTAAATTTATTTTTGCAGCTAGTCATGTTTCCAGGAGATCTTTATCTATAATTGTGTTTGTCTGCAGTGTGCAGATGGATGGGGAACGGATCCTGCTGCACTGGGAGCGTGGCAGGTCACGGTGTTAGAAAGTATGAGTGATAGACTGAGTTTTCAGGTATTGCCTGCGGGAGTTTCCCCTTCCCAAAACTAAGAAGTAAGAGACCTTAAACAGAGAGGTGAGTTTGCAGAGGCAGCATAAAGGGCAGGTTGGGAGTGTGGAGCAGCTGTGCCATGGGGATATGGTGAGATACTTTCTGGACCTTGGTTAGGTATCCAGAGAGATCTGAACCTTCAGCAGTGGCTGCATTCAGCTCCTTTGAACTCCTGAAGGACAGAACAAGGACATTGGAGAAGGAGACATTAAAACTGCAGACAAAAATACCTGCTTGTCATGGAAAGGGTTCGATATTTTGTGTCTTTGCTAACGGGAAAAAAACCCCCAACAAATGGATGTAGGCTCAGGTACTAACTTTAAATTAGCTTAACTTGCTGATGCCTTAAGACTGAGGATTAGTGAATTTAATTATGGGAGCCAGGAAGCACATTAAGATAACATTGGGCCTGGAACAAAAACCCACAAAGCAATGAAATTAAAGTGGGTGGTTTGTGTTCCATCTTCACAATGTCCTTTTCTTACTGTGCTGTGTCACAGGAGGCCCTTCCTGTGACCTGTGTGGGCCTTTGGGTACCCTTTCTGTAAGGGACTGAGTGACCTTTATGGGCTTTTCCTGTTGGTCTCCTTGACTGTCACAGTGTGCACAGCCCCAGCCCTGCTTTGCCCAGGAGTGAAGCTGCTGTGGCCAGGCAGGTCAGGCCATCTTGGCATTCTGATTCGTGCTCTTCCAGTCCAGGTCAAAGCACTGGCTTGGGCTGTTTTGTGAGGGCTCCAGCAAAGGGTATTTGGCTTTCTGCTGAAAACAGGTTATTAGTGTAATGCTGCCAACGTGTGAGGAAATTCTGGTTTTATTCTTGCTTTGCGTCTACCTTCTTGTCCAGCTTGGTCTGTTCTTCATTACTGGGGTTTGCATCTGGACCTTGGATTGACTTTATTTTTTAAGAGAGGGACTCAAGATTAAACCACTTTTAGATCACTTTTGCAAAGAGTTCTAATTCTGAGTCTATTTGCTGATGAATTATGCAATGCTGACCTTTCCCTCTCCAACACAGGGTGATTTTTTTCTATCACTTGCTGGTGTGGAAGTCACACCCCCCTCACCACACACTGAGAGGCCTCTGAGTATTACAAGCCTTCTGGCTGAGTTGTAACATGAGAAATTAGAGACTTAAACTGGAACCTGGGACTGTCCCACCTTGTGGTAACATGGGAAATGGACCATTACCTTGACATGTCTGACTTGTGAGTTATTCCAGAGCCTCACAAATAGGTTCACAGCCAATATTCATCTCTGTAGTCTTCCAAAGAGAAATTGCTTTAAAACTTCATATGCCCATGTTGTTTGCTAAAATTGCCTTTTTAGTCTCTGCTTAACATCCATCTGTTCTTGTATGTGTCCATTTTAAAGAACTTCTTATTCCAATAACCAGTTTATTCCCTATCTAGCTGATGTCTTTTCAAGGACCTCATGGTCACTACATGATATGCAACTTTATTCTCTTGGTATGCAAATTTATTGTTTTCACTGTGTGTTTCAGGGTAATTCACTTGACTTTTATTTTATTTTGTTCCAGATAATTAAAAAGTGTGGAATGGCTTAGTAGTTCGGGTGGATATGACAAAAACACTTGGGTCATTCAAAAAACTAATTAGTGAGCCTGGCAGGGAGTGCGGGAGAGCGAGCAGATCATCCCATGCTGGGCCAAATGGCTTTGATCCATCCTGATCCTCACTCTCAGTGTGAAACAGGGCAGTTAGAGACTGAGGGTTCTGTGCTCAGGCTTGGCTGGAGATGCTCAGGGTCCAGGGACAGTGGAATTGGGGAATGAACAGCTACATAAGACAGGGCGCACCAGAAGGCAGGGCAAGGAACTTTGCCAAAATAGTTTGTGCAGCATCTCACCTCGTGAAAATGGTTGCATCCTAATTAAGAAGTAATGATAATAATCAGAAAAAAATAGAAATGAACATTCCAAGTGTAATTTCCTGTGTCCTACATGCCTGTATTTTAACACTGATACATTGCAGCAGCACAGAGCAGGTTGGGTGGCCAGGCTTTGGGTGCTCTCCACCAGCACTGCAGCCCATACCCTCCCTCACCGCTGCATTCCCATCCTGCTGGCTGAGGTCTGTTGGGATCTTTCTGAGTCCTGAGTCTTGGCATGATTTGCAGTGCTTGGGTGAGGGGCTGTCTCATTTTGACACCACAGGCATTCCTGTGCACTGTGCTGGTGCCTGTTTGAGGGTTTGATTTAACCTGCGTGCCTTGGAAGTGAGAGGCCTGGCAAAGCAATCCTAGAATCCCAGACTGGTTTGCCTTGGAAGGGACCTTAAAGTTCATCTCATTCCGACCCCAGCTGTGGGCAGGAATACCTTCCACTGGACCAGGTTGCTCCGAGTCTGTTTTCCTGCTTCTGTTTGGTTTGTTAGGGATCATCCCATGCATCAGAAATCCTTCCAAGCTGTAGACTTCCCATGCATGTCTCTTCTAGTATGGCCTGTTCTAGAGCAGATCTTCCAGCTTTTCTTTTTCCTGTGTAAATTCTGTGCTCTCAGGCATAGGGAGCTGTTGCTATTTTTGCCTTGTCTGTGAAGCTTAAGGTTGACTTGGAATAGTCTTGTCCCAGTTGTTGTGGTTTATCCCATCCTGCTGCAGTGCTGTCAGATCTGGATGGAGGTGGCACATCCCCTCTGCTGGTGACTCCCATGGGCTCCTCCAGCACAGCAGCAGCTCCCACAGAGGGTGCCTGAGGGATTCAGACAGGGCAGGCACCTCTGGCTGTGCCTCCAAACACCCTCCCAGCATCCAGCAGCTCGGAGCTTCCCACCTTCCCAGCACGGGTGCACTGCTGGGAGCCAAGGGGGGACCTCCCTGTCACCTCCAGTGGCAGCAGAGGCAACTGCCCCTCCTGGGTGTGCAGAAAGCCCCTTTCCCCAGAGCATTCCCAGCACGTGCAGAGCCCCCCGTGCCTGTGCTGTCCTCCCTGGGCTGGCAGGTGACAGATAACACTGCTCAGCCTTTGCTTTAGTTTAAGGTGGGTATTTATTGATCTGCTTTTGGCAGCTGGGAAAATGCCAACTTTCGGTATTAGCTACTGGCCTCGTTTTATTGCAGCCTTATAAAACTTTATTGTTCCTCTTCAGTGCTGAGGGTCTGTAAATGTTTCTCCAAGAATGGTTTGGATCTTTTGGTGTTTTCTGCCTTAACCCTTAAAACTCTTATTGTGAGAGATTCTCCCTTGCATCCTCCTTTTAGCATTTGAGATGGAAATGTTTTAAAGCCTGTCTGGAACACTGGGAGGAGCGTAGGAGAGGCATGAGGACATTCAGAATTCCTGGAGATAATAGCTAATAATAAACAAGTAACATGCCCCAAAAACTTTTAGTCAACTCTTGTTTTCTAAAGTATTGCAACAAAACATAATATTTTAGAAAGTAGGTTTATAAAGTTTTTTTCTTATGAATATAGAGATGCTAATTAACCTTGCAGTGAGGAGAAAGGTGTAGGAGAACATCTGGCCTGGGAATTGTTTTCCTGCCACAGACGTGTTGGAGAGCACTCCAGGGTTTCTTGTGCCACCTGGAGAACCGGAGGCAGATGTGGGCAGAGTGGCAGAGCCTGTTCACCATCAATCTCCTGGGATGTGAATGTGCCATTGCCACATGCAGGGGCTGGGTGTTGATAAAGGGGAGCTGCTCAGAATGTTTTAATAAGCTCTGCTGACCCTGAGTACTATAAACAGGTTTGTTCTTAAGGAATCTCTTGGAATAATTTCAGCAGGGCTGGTACATGACTCAACAGTTCCTTCAGAGGAGAACTGTGAGAAGGTTTTGCTATTAGTTAAATACTCCCTGTAGAAAACAAGGAGACCTGGCTGCAATGTCCAGAAATCCCACATAATGTGGGTCTTCCCAAAGAGTTAAAGAAATTATTATGCACATCCTTTGTGCACTTGTACTGCAGATAATACGGATGGCTTTCATTTTACTAAACGATGGAACTGTTATTTGTGGTGAGTTGCACCTGCTATTAAAGACCCACCTAATTCAGTGTAATGTCAGGGAGCAGAGTGAGCCAGCAGACTGTGCCCGTTCCTCTGTCTTGTGATGCTTCCCATTTCTCCTGGAGAAGCTCATTGTGGGTTTCATTTGGGGTTTGGTGCTCAAGGATGGCCTCTCTTTGCTCACATGGAGCATCTCCAGCAGCACTTTGAGAAAGCAGAGGTTTCTCTTTCATTTTAGGCATTTTGCTTATCTCCAGGGCCTGCAGTCCTGCAGAAATGGCTCTGGAATGCCGTGTGGAGGAAATCCTGGCAGCAGATCTAACATCAGCCTTCTCATTCCTCACCTTCATGGCAGTAATGAGAGGGCTACAGAGGTTCTGTGTGGTGCACAGCAGCACATTCCAGCTGGGTCCCAGCACATGGGAGCAGGAGATGAGGGGCAGGGACAAGGACTGCATGTCTTGGGTACTCTGTAATGAATTCCTCCCGATGCTGAGGAGCTCTGTGTATGTACAGAATCAGTCCTCAGCTCAGTTTAGGAGCACAGTTTGTTCTACATTTGGCATCTCTACAGCCTTTGGCTTGTCCCCTGTGGCAATAAGAATATAATGAATTTTTTTATAGAGCTCTGTTTGCTTTTGTGTATTTCTTTGCAGCAATTACGTGCTTTAATTTCTTATCTCCTAAGTAGTTGTTTCTGGTCTTGGTTCTTCCTGTCTAATCCAAGCTGCTTTGCTGCAAATGTTATCTCTACTATTCATAGGCAGGAAAAGGGTTTCACTGGCACCATGATAGACAGGGCAAAGATCAAACCACTTAATTCAGTCCTGCATCTTTTTACACCAGGATCAGGTAAAACAATTATCAGGGCCAGTGCTGCTGGCTGTACAGGAGCCACAGCCCTGAGGTTTGTGTTGATTCTGACACAGGGACCTACAAAATTCCTGTGTCTTCCAGAGCTGATTGTTAGAGATCGAACAACTGACATTCATTAGTGCTGATCAAGGTCAAGAGAAAAGAACTGTCACTCTGTGTATTGAAAGCAGCAAAGTACTAGAACTGGAAAGAAAAGTCATGGCCAAGGAAGAACCCAGAACACAATATGAGTGGGAGATGGTGTCTGAGGGCAGCTGTGCACTCAGTGGTCAGGCACTGGGGTAAGTTGCCCAGGAAGGTGCTGGAGGCTCTGGAAGTGCTCAGGAGGTGTCTGGATGTGGCACTTGGGGCCATGGTTTAGGGGTGGTGATGGCGCTGCTGGTTTGATGGCTGGTCTCGAGGATATTCCAACCTTGATGATTCTGTGATAATGACACAAAAGCAGTATTTGCCCAAATCCATCTAAGTGGACAAGTAGCTCACCTTGCTTGTGACCCACCAGAGTTGCTGATGGGGCATCTCTGCAAATATCCCTTCTCTACTTCCATAAAAGCCCTTGGTGCAGTTGGAAAGCCAGGAATCGACACCACGGACTGAAGGCACATCCAGAGCTCTGGGTCAGGCCTTGCCCTGTGACAAAGGCAGTGGCCTGAGGTGACAGTGGCACCGAGGAACTGTGACTGTCAGTGGGTGCTCTGTGCAGAGTGCAGGAAATCCAGCTGATAAACAGGCACAGATCATTCACAAGTGGTTAATCCTGCATTGTGGTGGTACAAAGTGAAGAATATTGCACAACGTGACCAAATATTCATACAAATAAGTTCTCAAATTGTTTTTCTCCTTATGCCACCTGTTCTAGCAGCTAAACTAATACAGATTTTGATCTTGTGTTATTAGTTGAAAATGGAAACAAATGAAACAGAGCTGCGGGGCAGTGTTTTCATTCCCTGCCATCCCTCCCGTGTCAGGTCTCCATTAGTGTGGAGCAGTGGCACTGCAGGCAGGGCTGCTGCTTCCTGTGCTTGTGGGCAAATGTGTGTGCTTGGAGCTCATTGATCCTGGGAAATCATCAGTGAACTGATGCCGTGCTCCTTCCTGGCACTGTTTGCTTACCTTGTGTTTGCAGAGCCTGATTGAACCCGAAGATAAACAGCGTGATATTGCCAGTAGAACTTTTGGGTGCTTAAATCTTCTCTTCTTTCCTCCCTTTGATTTTCATATTCTCTAAAGACAAGGTGGTAGATGAGGTAACCAAAAGGTGGAACAACTTGTTCAGTCATTTCCCACTGACTTTCCTGGGGCTGAATGACCCCTTTTCCCAGTATTGTATGAGCTGCCATTGTGTGTGACTGTCACGTACCAAAGTGGGGATGTCACAGGAAGGTGCAGAGTTACTGTCAGAATAATTTCACATGGAAATAAGACACTTATGATCCCTTACAAAAATCAAGACAGTTCCTTGCACCAAGGGGTTACTGGAGGTTTCAGTGTGGGTTTAATGACCACAATGACAATTCTCCTGTCACTCTTGACTTGCTGTTCCATTCCTGACTCAGCTGTTTCACTGGCTGCCCAGTTATTTAGAGGCTCATGTTGGAAAAGGCCCCCAAACATCCAACTGTGTGTAGCTGCTGTGTAGCACTGAACCACCACATTTATCTCCCATTAGGTTACATGGCAGTTTCTGGGTCTGCTGCCTGAGCATTCAGGTCATGAAGGTGTTTGGTGTGCTGGGCACAGAGTGCACATCCCTGCTGCTGCTGTGTCCCACACAGGAGGGAGGCATAAGAAGGTCCCTTTAGGATGTGGAGTTTTTCAGAAGGAAGTGCACATTTCTGTTGAAAATATTCTACTTAGGAGTAAATAAGTTTTCATTTTTTTTTCTGTTTTCCCTTTTGAAACAAGGTAGCTCATCAAAACCTGTGTGCCATAGGAAGTATGGCTAAGTTAATTACTTAAAGGTTGATGCATTAAAAAAATGTTCAAATGACTTATTTTCACCTATTTTAACTTTTCAAGACTGAAAAGGACTTTTTGTTCAAGATTTAAGCCAACTATAATACAAATAGTCAGGAATTGTTTCATGGAAATGAACCATTTTGACTGATCTCCATCCCTTTGGTTTTAACATATTTTTTCCCCTGCCAGTTGAGTAGAAATGAGAAAATGTCCTTCTCATTTTCCCTTTTTGTGACAGGGGTTCTTTTAATATTGGTCTTATAAATGATTTAGTGGAGAAAGTCATCTCACTGCAGAGAAATAACATCTTCCCATTACTTCATGGAATAAAGGTCAGGGATTGGTGTTGTTAATGGAAAAGAGAAAGGAATTGTAAAATCCTTTTCCAAAAGGAAAGGTTTAAACTACTTATAATTATAGTTTCTAGGTATTTCAAAGAGCTTCTTTCCTCTATTTGTCTGCCTCAAGTTGTGTTCTTTTCCTGTTTATTCATCTGCAGTTGAGCATCCCCCACAACAGTTCCTGGCTGGTGCTGAGGGTGGGGTGCCTTCCCCTTAGAAAGCTGGGATAGCATGGAAGGCCAGGACAAGGGGATGGCAAAGGAAATAAGGTGACTCTGAGAGGAAATGGCACACCACAAATGACCTTTTTTGGTACAGAGAATTAGGCCATGTCAATGTGTGAGGCATGTGGGGAGAGATGACAGCACAGGAACGGAGAGCAGGGACTTAGTCCGATGCTTCTTAAATCCACCCAGGAGACAAACAGTGCCAGTGCCACAGCCCCTGTGCCATCCCACAGCCTAGAACAGGACACCTGGCACCAGGAGTGGGGCTGTGTCCCCAGGAACAGGAGCAGGGCTGTGTCACTGACCCCTTGTTGATGTGAAACTTCCCTTGGGCTCCGACTCCTGCGATGGGACTGGTGGGTATTCTGGGAAAAGGACTCAAATGCCATTTGGAACAGCTCACAGAGCTTGTTAGAATGTGCTCCGTTTTTATCTGTCACAGAATGTTACAGGAACAGTATTTTTTAAGTGATAACCAGAATAATTTGAATTCCAGCCAGCACAGCAGAGGGATCTTTCAAAGAGTGAGTTGTTCAGGGGTGTCTGAGGTCTGGGCTGAACTCAGCAGGAGGTGGTGGCAAGACTTAGGTGTCAGTGAACTGCAGAAGAGAAGCCCTTGGACAAGGGCAGCAGTTGGGAAAGTGGTTTTAATCTACTTTTCATCTCCCTGGAATTTGGCATTCTTTATTGCCCTGCCATGTCCTGTGTCCAGCGGAGCATTGGCAGGCTGAGGGAAGGAGGGCAGCACTGGGGACTGTGTCTGCTGTCCCTCAGGCTGTCCCTGCCCCACGTTTGACATGGCAGTGGGGCTGCAGAGCTCATCCTGCACTGCTGGTTCTGTCCCAGCCTAAAGCCTGCCACTGATCCCCACTGACCACGGGAGCACCAATGCTCTGTCTGCATTGTAACTGAATGGCGAAAATAATTGCCTGAACAATTTCTGAGTGGTGTAGGACGAGAGACTGGGTGGTTACAGGTGATTATTTGTATTGAACAATAACTGCCAAGTGTTAAATTATGGAAATGCTGATACTGTTCTGCCTGTTCATAACAGTCTGTGCACCTTGGTATGGGCCAGGCTCAATCAGAAGGGGGAAAGTAGGGTGTGTTTAAGAGACTCTGGGCACTGTATGTTTAATATGAGGAATGTACCAAAGGGAAACCTGTGGTCCCTTATTAATGTGAATTTAGAATCCAGGCCCGTAATCCAGCAGAACCACAAACACTGGGTTTGGATCTCACAGTTTGTTTAATCAATATTCTTGATCAACCTATTTCTTAGAAAACAATTTAATTTTAAGAACAAAATGACATTAAAGAAGCCTCATTTCACTGCCAGTTTTCTTTTGCTGCCTCACTCATAGTGTGCTGTTGCTTTCAAACAGAAAATTGTTTTGACAGTGTCAAATACCAGGGCTGGTGCTGAAGTTAAATCGGATTTTAATTCCTCCCTCTGCTGAAAGTGAGCAGATCTGTTTGCTCACCAGCCACTTAGCAAATGACCTTGAGCAAGGCAGCAGCAAGGGCTGCACTTCCTGAATAGTTGTCTCTAATTAGAAGGATTTCATTCTGTGCTGTGTTGCCTTGCAGGGACTTGAATCGGGATGCTGGAAAAACATATTTGTTGGGCTTTGTGCATGTGGGGAGCAACAGGGGGATCTCGTGGATAAAGGAGCTCACACTGACCTTGGCTACCCCCTTGAAAAGAAGCACAAGTACAGTTTCCAGCAGGTAAACTTGTGCCACAGGTTCCATCCCGGAGTTCCCACAGAGCTGGAAGAGAGGCAGGAACATCTTCAGGTCTCTGTGGGGCTGGTGGGAACATCTCTGCTTCGCAGCCAAGGCAGAGACCTGTGGTGGGCTTGTTCCTGAGGTCCACTGATGTTCCACAGCTCCTGGTTTTCTCTTTCCCCACCCAACACACCTCCCAGGCCAGGCAGATGATCCTGCTCCAGAGGAACTCAGTGGCACTTGTGGGCTGAGGAGAGAGATGACTATTTGGAAGTGGCAGGTCCCTGGAGTGGCGTGGGCAGCAATCCTGCTGTCCCTGCCTGGGCTGGGGAAGAGCTTCCCGAGCAGTTCATCCATGCCCAGGGCCAGGCCTGGGGAGCCAGAGCCCCATCTGCCTCTGCCAGGGCCCTGCTGAATGGCACAGACACCAAAGCCTCCCTTCCCTTGGCCCTTTTCCCTGTGCTGGCAGCGGGGGCTGCCGGGGGTCGCTCAGCTGGGCACAGAGGGGCCATTCAGGGCCGTGCCAGCCCTGGCTCCGCATCCCTGGAGTCCCTGGAGCCGGGAGGGAGGGGGCACAGGGTGTTTCTGTGAGCAGCAGGGGCTGGCACAGCTCCCCTCCACCCTCCAGCTGGAGCGTGGAAAACTTGTTAACTCGCTAATAGAGACAGTCCAGCCACATGGCAGGAGAGTGGGCAAAATCCCCGTTTAAATCGCTCAGGCACACCTCGCAGCTTAGCTGAAATGCTTTGTTATTCTCTTCTGCTGCATTTCAGTTCCTTTTTCTTTTGAATTTGCAGAAGTTGTTGCCTTCAGATATCTTGCAGTTTAGACCCTTCCTTTGGCTGGCTTTGGAAAGTTGTGATAACTCAGTTCCTGCTGATGCAACTCTGGGCTTTGTGGGTCTGGCAGAGGTGGAGGTACCTGATTCTTCTTCTCCCACTTGGGAGAACTGAAATCCCAGAAGCAAGGCAATCACACCCAGGCCCTCTCTTCAGGGAACTGTTTAATAATTCCAGCACAATCCAGCTAAAATCCTTGATAAAGCAAAGTTCTTGCCCTGTCCAGCCAAGCACCTTGTTCTTTGCCTCCATCCCAGGCACAGGACCCACCACTCCCCCCTGCCAGAGGAAACTTGGATCCTTTCATTTAAAATGTGACTTTCTTGACATTCAAATCTCAGGCTCTCATCTTTGCCATTTAAGTAGATTGTTCACTGTGTTTACGGTAAAGTTTTTAGGTCAGGTAAGGGGAAATACCCACTGACAGGCAATTACTTGGGAAACTTTCACATTTGGGGGTGGATGGACTCACACTTTTGTGTAGAACATGCATAATATGTAGGTCCTAATGTAGAACGTGCTCATACCCTCATTGTGGGTGAGTTTTTTCAAGCTCTGGTGGTCATTATTGTCAGGGCCTTTTGACAAATCTCATTTTCCAAGTATTTCTAGAAGTTTTGCTCTTGTACTTTTGTTTCTGTTGAGTTTTGACAGTTGACGAACACCACAGAGGAAGAGCCAGTAAAGAGACAGATGCTGACTTAGTGGGTTACACAGTTTGAATGACAAACCAAGATCAACAGATCATTATTTTTCACAGCAAGCAGAGAGAAATGGCTGATTTTCCTGCCAACCTGTGTGACAGTAGCTCTTGTGCTCCAGAATGCAGCACAACAGGAGCAGCTCTCTTGCACTGTTCCCAGGTTTGCTCTGTTTGATTGCAATTACATTTGTGATATTCAGGCCATTACCAGTTTGCTCCAAGTGCTCCCACTGCCGAGGGAGGCTGATGACCTCACCTGCTCTCATTCCAATGAGGAAGAATATGGTGTTTCATTTTCTGCTTTTCTGTGAATGTTTGGGCTTTATTCCCTGGTTCATTGATTGATGCTTAGAGCAGGTTAATTAAGCACAGGCAACATGGTCTTTTATTCTCCTTTGATATCCCTTCTTATGGACCTAACAACTCTAGACTAAATGTCTACATAATTCAAAGTATTCTGCTGCAGTTGCACATCATCTGATCTCTTCGGAAATCTCACTGTGTCCTCAGCTTTTTAAGGAAAGAAATATGTTATTCAGGACAAATTCAGTGCTGATGGAGAGCAACTTTGGAGATTTTTCTCAGCATTCCAGTGGCTTGAGGTTTTATTATATGCTTTATATTTACTCCCTTGTTATATATGTGGATACAGTGGTGGTGTAGTTTATGGTTGAGATGGGTTAAAATAGCATGTGGAAATGCCAGATAATATTTGTTTTATGTTTTTGTGTATGACTTGTGAAGATGGAGTGGTAATTGGCTAAAGGAAATCTGTATTTCTGTCCCATTAATCGTATGTTCATCATCATCAGTATATGCACTGGGGTGCTTTCCACATCTCTTACCCTGATTTCTCTTTGCCCTCGCTGGCAGCTGATGGAATGCACACACAGGCTCAATTCTAAAACCCTGTTTTGACTTGATTCTTCCAGACAGGAGCTGGGGAGTTTGCTCTGAGCAGCTGGTCCTGTGAAGGCTCTTGGAAAGCACAGTCACAACCTGCCAGTAACTCACAGCTCAAAGAGCTGGTGCTGCTGGAAATCTGGGCCCTCCAGGAACTGCTTTATGCTCTCCTGGAGAGCAAACACTTCCCTGTAAATCCTGCCCCTGGAAGGGCTGTTTTACCTGACTGTGCTCGTGTTCTGGTTGTAAATACTGAGCGCTGGGGATGGCTTAGGTTTGGCACCTTTGAATCAGGTGGGGCTGGGCTGTGGCACTGCACGAGCTCTGCTGCACAGCCCCTCATCTCCCAGCACCTGCCTGGCCTGGGGAGCTTTCTCTGGAACAACTGGAGCCACACAAAACCTTAGTGTGTCCATGTCACTGGAGCCAGCCTGGACTGGCAGGCTGTGGGAAGTGCCCCAGCACACATCCCCAAGTGCTGTGGGCAGAGGAATTGTACTGTCCTGGCAGTGATCACTGAAGTCACTGTTGGTAAGGGAGAGGATCGAGACTGACATTTAAACATCCTTAATATGTGGAATTGACCAGTAATTGAGTGAGCTGGTTAGGTGTGAGTGCTGAGCACCAATCCCACCCAAGTGAAGGAGCAGTCCCTCACCCCCTGTCTGCTGACCTTATGCCATTGCTCCTAGAAGAAAATCCCTTCTAATAAATGGCTTTGAGGCAGAAAAAACTGTTTCTTGTGCTCTTGATGGTGTAAGTGGCCAGGAGTGTGCAGGAGCATGCTGGATCACTGTAGCCATTTTCAGAATGCTCAATTAAAACCCAGGGAAATGGATGAAAAAATTAATTTCCTATTGTAGTTTAGATGACAGATTATTGAAGATGTTTTACAGAAGCCATAAATCTGGTGCTGGTAATTAAACCTTTGAACCAGAGGGTTGGGTTACATCAATATTGATCAATGGCCAGCTGGGTAAACCATGAATATCAGGAGCCTTGGATCTGGGAGGTGAAACTTCGGAGCAGCTCCTGACCTGGAGTGTTTCCATCAAATCCTCCCCAGGGTCAGAGACCCGAGGGTACAGCCCAGCATGCTGTGCCTGGCAGGCCCATCAGGATGAAACGGTGCCCTCCTCCTGCCGCCCTTCCTCCTGCCCCAGCTGAGCTCTGAACCTCCTCACTGGCTTCCAAATCAGCTGGTTTGCCCTCTGAGCAGGACTGTGTTTGCTGGAGGTAAAGAAATAAACCACGCTGTTATTAATGGCTTAGATAGTGTGACTTCAGGCAGAGACAGATTTTTTAAGAAGGGCTGTTTTCCTGGTGCTTGTGAGAGGAGAGAACTCTTGTCTGCTTGGACCTCTTTGTGAACCTCCATGGGGAATGTTCATGATAGATTTGACAACCTGTGAAACCAGGACATGAGTACCAAATCATGCTGGTGACCTTCGTGCACCTTCCCCACTCTGTGCTGCTCAAATTCCAGCGGGGATGGAGCCAGCAGTGCTTCCATGGGCTGCTGGGGCTGGAAGTGACTTTCTGCAAGTGATCAGCTCAAGAATTGCATGATGTTTTGAGAGAACAGACTTTTTTTAAAAAAGGTAATAAATATTTATAAGGTAGTATAAAAATAGAAGTTGTTTTATCACACCTGAAAGAGTGCCACAAGTGGCCCACTGACCTTGTAGTGGAAGGCATGGCAGGGGTTGGAATGAGATGAGTGTTAATGTTCCTTCCAACACAAACCATTTATGATTCTGTGATATACTATAAAGGTGATGAGGAAAACAGACCCTGGCTTTTGGAAGAAATTTTGTTCAAGATTGTGTGTTTTGAGATCAGGAGAGCCCTAATGCAAAATGAAGAGATGACTTCAAATGGTGTAGTAGGAAGGAGGTGTTTTCCAGTCTTTTGATTATGGTGCTGATCTGAATAGAAACACCCAAATCTATTTTGACGTGCTGATTGGAAACAAAGCTAACTCAGTTTCCACATGTGTCAATCA
Source organism: Xenops minutus (assembly GCA_035221455.1). Lineage (NCBI taxonomy): Eukaryota > Metazoa > Chordata > Aves > Passeriformes > Furnariidae > Xenops > Xenops minutus. Next base: position 1,694,496 of record JAWWEE010000021.1, read on the forward strand.
TACCCCAGGCAAATTTATTTCCCTCTGTCATAGAATTATACCACCCACTTCAGCCACCCCGACAGCAGCTGCACAAGCAATGCAGCCAAGCACCATCAGCCCACCAGCTCCCTGCACACT
>JAWWEE010000021.1:1694715-1705370 GCA_035221455.1 Xenops minutus
AGCTCCCTCAGCCCCTCCTGCTGCTCCAGCCCCTTCCCCAGCTCCCTTCCCTTCCCTGCACACGCTCCAGCCCCTCAATGCCTCTTCCACGAGGGCCCAGAACTGGGCACATCCCTCAAGGGGTCTCAGCAGTGCCAGCACAGGGACAGGCACTGCCCTGGCCCAGGTTAAGTAGAAGATGAGTCATTTTGAAGGCAGATGCGTTCTGGGGAAGGGTTCCCTTCTGAAAGGATGATGGACCTGTTAGTGTTCCTCAGCCTTCCATATATACATTTCTGTAGCAAAATATCCCACTATAATTTTTTTACAACTTGTTCTGCTTCCTTACTTGCTTTAAATATAACTTTTATGCATTTGTAAATAAACTCATTTTCTCCTGCAAGATATTCCTGTTCCTGCTCCAGTGTCTCTGTATCAGTTTGCGTATGTGCTGCGCTCAAGTCAGAAAGTATCCCAGCTCTTTTTCATCCCAGGAATTACCAACCATTACTCATAGAGCACAGGCATTATTCAGTGGAATGGTTCAGAGCCCTTCAAGAGAAGGGGCACTTGTTGCTTTTGGAATTGGCTGCTGCTGCCCTTGCCTGCAGCCACAGAAGGGAGAGTTTTGTTTCCCTAGCAGAAGGGTGCTCTCATCAGCTGTGCCCACGTTGCTGTTGGCATTGTACCTTTGTATGACTCAGTTCGAGGCTCATAAACCTCCTCGGGTCGATTACTCACCACTTAGTCTCAGATGGATCTCGCTGTCTAATCGAGTCACCTTGTTTTTGTCTTTTAAGACTTTGCCAACCTTGGCACTGTGAGCCCTTGGCTGGGGGGGGCTCTGGTGGCATTTTGAGATGTCACAAATGACACAGTTGTTTCAGCCTGGCTTGGCTTTGTCTCTGTGCTGTCCCGGTTGCAGACCAGTCCTGGGCGAGGTGGTGGCTCGGCTGAGTTGTTACAGGTTCCTCACACGTTATGGGACAGTAACATTCTGTGCTGTCAGTCAGGAACTTCTGTTCTTACAAAAAACAAAAAGTAAGGAAAACCTTGACCTCTTGCCCTAATTAATGGGCTCATGAAATTCTGGAGCATGATGGGTTGCTTTGTGAAAGATCCAGGTAACAGCAATACAACTGCAAATATTTATTATTGTAAAGATGAGAATATTTTAACTGCAACTTCAGAACTAACAAGTGAACAGCAAGTGCTGGAGGTCAGCTAAAATCAGCCCCATTTACAGGGTTCTTCTGCTTCCTGGTGCTTCCTACAAACTGAGAAGTTCACTGCAATTGGAAACCAAGGAGAATTATCCTTTCTGCTTCCTGTAATGAAAAATGAATTAATTTGTGTTTCCCTCTTCATTTAAGTTCTCAATTTTTCTTCAATTAGTGTTCTTAATTATGTTGTCATTTCGTCCTTGTCAGTCAGGCACCTGTCACTAGAGTTGAGTTCTGTGTAATGACCAGTGTGACAGGAAATGTTTTTCCTTCACATGTGATATTTATGGGGGCAACTTTGAAAACTTTTGCCTCCTTCCCTGCAGGGCAGCACTTTGAGAGTTCCTCCTGTCTGACCCTTCCCTGAGTCCAGCTGTGTGCTCAGTTCCGAGGGCAGTGGGAATACTGCAATCTTTATTTGCCTTAGAACAAAAACTCCTTTGACTGTTAATCAAAGCTCTCTGTGGCTGGTTGACTGCCAGTGTCCTGTGCCAGCAGATATTTTGGATGGAGTTATTCCATGGCTGGGTTTGGGTTTGGCTCCTGCTGCGTTCTGGCCGTGTGCTCCTCCCTAAGCTGGTGCCCCTGGAATTCCCACCATCACTGTCTCTTTCTGCCAGGGTGTTTCAGAGAGGACGAGGCTGAGATAACCTCGGGGTGCCTGTCAGAAAGGGGCTGTTCCAGCTGGGATTCCACAGAGCTTGGTTGTGTTCCATGCACACGCTGCAGCTCCACCAGCAGCCAGGAAGGATAGGGAGCCTCTCCAGGCAAGTGTAGGATGATATGTGGAGTATCCAGGCCAGCCCTCCCCAGTCTCAAACTGGACCAGGATACAGCCCCCTTGTGAGTTAGAGCCTGACCCTCATCCTGCCTGGCTGTAGTGCAGGATGTGCTCTGGGCAGGGCTGGGAGCCCTGAGATCCCAGCTTTTGGATTAATTTAAAAGCAGCTCCTGTGTTTATTCAGGGACCCCATTTGCTGGGCTCTCACCTCCTGTTTCCTTGTTACAGAAACCTTTGGGTGTCTTCATGACTTATTCATGTCCTGGTTTTCTTTTGAATGTTATCAGTATAAGTGACATTGCTTAGTTTGGGAGCTGTGACAAGGCAAAAGCCTATGAGAAAATTCCATTGTTACATGCTATTGTCATAAAATTATGTTCAGAGTTAGGTTAAAAAGAGAAAACAGAAATAGTGATTTGCTACATAGCAACACATGGTTTCAGAAAGAATTCCTAGAATTCCTGGAATTCTGTTATGCCAGTGTCCCTACTGTGAGCAGCTCTATTTTAGCTGTACACTGATTGTTGCTGAAGACATGATGCCCTTAGTGAAAAATCAAATACAGTGAGGAAATGAAGGATACTGTTGGAGTTTTTCCCTCAAATCACAGAATCCCAGAAAGGTTTGTGTTGGAAGGGACCTTAAAGCTCATCTAGTTCCACCCCCCTGCCATGGACAAGGACACCTTCCGTGCCTCATGCTGTGTGTGTTCCCTGCTAACATCTGGACTTTTGTTTGCTATTCAGTGAGAGCTGAAGGGATCAGGCCCCTGCTCAGGTCAGGTTTAAGCTCCAGAGCCGGGTGTTGTTCTGACAGTGCAGGGAATGTGTTGGCCATCAGTGGCTCAGCTGTGCGTGAAGGAGGATTTCCATCGGTGAGCAGAGCACGGGAATGTGCTTGGAGAGAAAGCAGCCTCCTTGGTGTGTCTGTTCTGCATGTCAGGCTAATAGAATAAGAGGAGATGGCAGGAAAATAATTGCATTCTCCTTATAATGAAAGAGCCCTTCAAGTCACCGATGGTTTTACTGCCTTAATTGCTTTGCAATGGCAATATTGAGTGCCTTTGATTTGAGTTTTGTAATAGCAGTTACATGGACTTATTAGTTCCTGGGTGAACCAGGCGATCTTTTATGCAATTACATCTGAAATTTGTTTAAGTACGTAAGGAAAAGCAGAGAGAGGAGAGGGGGGTGCAGTCATTAGTGAGCGTGGGGGAGGTCCCAGAGGAGCCCAGGGCTGGGTTTTCACCTCCTGCTTGTTCTGTCGTGGTTTCAGTCCCATGGCAGGTTCAGCACGTTGAGGTCTTCTGAAGATACATCAGTTTATTTAGCATTAAGTTTTATGTAGAAATAAAGTCCCACTGGGTGAATGGAAGACAATGACAGAGGGGGGAAAAAAAAGGCAACATTTTTAAACTTTGTTGTTTCCAACCCCCTGTCTCAGTTTGTGAAATGTGGTTGTGGAACTCCTGTTCTTGTGTCATCGCCGAGTTCTCTGAATGCCACGCTAAACCCAAGGTGTGTTCAGCCCAACAAGCTGTGCATGTGTCTCACCGGGCTGTACCTTTCTGCCTTGTCCAGCATGGACTTCCAAGCTCCCTGTGAGCCTGCTTTGCCCTACATCAGGAAGGCTTTTATTCTGCTGGATTTTGTTACCCTGTGCAAACCCAGAGCCAGCCTCGGCTGTGCATTTCCAGTTGTTCTATTTCTTTCTCTGGGTCTCAAGGCCTGTTTGGGATCCGTGTGGTGGGGTGGGATCGTGCCAGGAGTGAACTGGTGGGTTCAGCAGGCAAGGCAGGCACTCCAAAACACTTTTATTTTTAGACCCTCCCTTTCTCACTCCTGGAAACTGTTCCCTCTGCCCTCCTTCAGTGCGATCCTTGCCAAGCCGTGCGAGGCAGCTTCAAACTGACATCCAACCACAGCTTGAAATGTGCCTTGAAATCTGTTTTAATTAGATATGAGCCATAATAATTTAATTACAGATCCACCCACTAAATTGTCTGTTTTGAATTGGAGCAGCCACTTTGTGTACAGAAACAGCAATGTTTGGAGTCGATATCTCACTGGTTTCTAGCAAGGGCACTCAAGCTTGGAATAAAGTGCCGGAGTTCTGTGGCTGTTTAACCTCCAGCTTGCTAATTACCCACAGTCCTTGTAAAGCCTGCCAGGTTTATCTGCTCCAACCCAGCTCTGACTGAACTGTTTGCTCCTGGGGGGGTGATGCCTGGGGCATCCTGACCTCAGGATGCTCCTGAGCTGACATGAGCTGGGGAAATGTCTGCTTGCTTTGTGGACACACCTCTCAAAATCAGTGTGTCCCATTAATCTGAATTCAGTATCTATCTCAGATGGGCTTCCACCCTTTGGTGGAGATACAGAGACAGTTGTCCATGAGGAGTCACTGCTGGGAACGGTGTCTGGTGGGGTTCAGTCACCTGGTGTGTGAGAACTGTGAGTTATTGCTGGTCCATTGGCAGCCAGACTGAGAGAGGAATTATTACATCTGTGTCCATATGAAATATGTAAATCCCTTGGAAAGCTGGGATCATCAGTGCTGTGTTCATTAGCACGGAGTGAGGCCATCACTGAAGGCAGGGCTGGGAAGAGCCAGGGAGGAGCAGAGGTGGCTTCATGGCAATTCCTGTGGGATTGTTGCAAAGCACCACTTAGAACCCTCCGAGTGCCTGGATCAGTCAGTCCATCAGTGTCTCTGTCTGTCAGGGACCAGCAGGGGTTGGTGGAGTCACTGAGAGAGCAGCGGGATGGCCTTGGGGGGAAATCCTGCAGCCAGGCCAGAGCTGCTGCAGGAACAGCCCTAAACACACAGGGGTGGGCACACTGGGAAGATTCATTACATTCTTTCTCAATTACCTAAAAGAAGACTTGAAGGACACTCTGGAGGGATCTATATGTTGTAACTGCAATGGCTGAAGAAATCCTGCTGTAGAAAATACTGTGGCTGATAGCACAAATTTTCTGTACTCATTCTGGCTCCTGCCCCTCTTCTCATCAGCATCACAGTGTGGTTTGCTTTCACTCCAAAGGTAAAAGATTAAAGGTAATCTTCAGATTCACACCTTAATAGTTTTTAGCTTGGTGATTTTTATTTCTGTCCTAATCCTTGAGATGATTCATGGCTATTTTTTCCAAAGTTGTTGGACAGTTACTCTGATGAAATCCTGTTAAAGGAATTTCTCAGGGTTTAGACTTAGAGGGAAAACTGTAAAATCTGAAAAACATCTCTGCCAGAGCAGCTCCAAAGGGGGATCATGGAATCCCACAATGGTTTGGGTTGGAAGGACCTCAAAGCCCATCTCATCCCACCCCCTGCCATGGGCAGGGACACCTTCCACCAGCCCAGGGTGCTCCAAGCCCCGTCCAACCTGGCCTTGGACACTCCCAGGGATGGGGCAGCCACAGCTTCTCTGGGCAAGATGTTTCCTGTTGTTTCAGATGGTAGCTATAAAGAAATAATTTGGTACTTTCATCATTGTTTTATGAACAATTCTTATTAAAAGCTCCTTGTGAGTCAGCACCGCAGTGAGGGGAGGCCCAATTAATTTGGCCCTCAGCTTTTGCAGGGTTGGCCCAAAGTGCTCCAATCTGCTGCCTCTGAAGGAGAACACCTGTCAGGTGCTGCTGTTTCCTTGGCTACCAGATCATTTCAATGCCAGCTCCTTTATTGGCATTAATGGAAATCTGCTGGGAAACACATCTTTGCATGATCTGCACTGATTTCTTCAGAATCGTGTGCTGTGTTCAGCAGTTGCTGCAGGGATGGGGTATTTTGGGTACCAATTTCAGCACCTCTCCAATAGGATGGAAATGCTTTAGGAAGACAGGAAGATTAATAATATGTATTTCTCTCTATTAATAACCCTCAAATGACATATTTTATTGTTTGAATCTTTCCTTCCATGACACTAATGTGGCATCGGGAAATTTTTTCCCTGAGAGCTCAAGTGTGTGTTTCTTAGCAAACACCTATAATTAGGTCAGAATTTCATGAAAGGCTTTCTATTTGCATAGAATAGCATTAATTTTGCATTCTTCTATCAGATAAAACACGAAGAAGGAACAAATAATTTATTCATGCAAAACCAACCCACATGAATCATTTATTTACCTCTTCTGGTAATTTCACAAGCTCACTTTTTATGCATCAAGGTGCAAATTAATCAAAATTTCCTAGGAGTTGATTTTGTCCAGAAAAAAAAAAAAGTAATAATGACATAAATATTTTTTGCTGTACAGAAAATCATCACATAAGTTTTGGGCTTTTTTTGGGCGCTGTTTTCTGTTTGTGTTTTGTTTTTTGTGGTGGTTTCCGTTTGTGGGGTTTTGTTGTTGTTTCTTTTTCTTTTAAATTAAGTAACTATATGAAAGAGCAGCTCTAAGGGATACAGTTTTCAGTGTCTTTAACCTTCGGAACACATTATTAACAAAGAAGGGGTTTGTGTTCAGCCCTGCCAAGTTAATCTGTCACTTCAGAGCGATTCCCGTGGGTCCATTAGAGTTTCCATCAGTGTGAGTAACCCCAGCCTGGCGAGGGCTTTCATCCCGAGCTGTGGAGCAGCACATGGGACACGTCCCGATGCCACGGGCTGTGCTCCATCTCCAGCATTCCAGTGCCCTGGGACACACTGCTCCTGTCCTGCTGGGGACAGGGACAGGATCCCGGGGAAGCTGTGGCTGCCCCAGCCCTGGGAGTGTCCCACGCCGGCTTGGAGCCTGCCAGATGTCCCTGCTCATGGCAGGGGGTGGAAATAAATGCCTTATAGTGTCCCTTGCAACCCAAACCAGTGTGTGGTTCTGTGGCAGAGGATCCATGGAGTTCTGCAATGAAGAATTTGGCACCATTTAAAACAGATTCTTATGGGTCAGTTGTGAATCAGGAGCAGTTTCCAGTTCATCCTTTCTCTCGTTTTGGAGCTTGGACTGAGAGCAGCTTCAGTAGCAGCTGAGGTTTCTTTAGCATACTCCACCAGTTGATGGCAGGACCTTTCCCTGCTCTGTCCCTCTCTGGGCCCTCTCCATGGGCATGTTCTCAGTGATGGGGGATTGGATTGGAAACAAAAGCACTTTAAAGTTTATTGCCTCTTCACAAGGCCCAGTTTCAAGGGTAATTAAACATCTCATTATATCTGGTAATGTTAATTGCATTTTTAATTTTATTTGCACATTGACATTTGCTCTGGCTAAAAATAGTGTTTGTAGATGGGACTTAAAGTGGGAACTGAAGAGAGATATTTATGACGTTGTGAATTACAGGTGAGGGAAGAGTGTGGAGATACCTGTGACGGAAACAAAGTCTATTCTGAGGGAGCAAAGGGTTGGCTGTCAAAAAAAAGGGCACTTAAAAGAGTAATTAAACTGATCCAAGCCACAGTGTGGTTGTTTAGATTTAAATGTGGCTAACATCTTGTTTGTGTAAATTTAAACTCATCGTACTTAAATACCACATTGAAATCCATCGATATGCCTTAAGCTGACATCAGCAGGAACTTCCTCCCTCTCTGGGAAGGTGTTGTTTGTGTCACTGAAGCTTTAAAGTTTCAGGTTTTACATATAGGACTAAAATCTTTCAGATCTTACAGGTGAGAAAATGATTTCTGTTCCCATCCTGGACTTCCAGAGAAGGATAAAACCAAGCTGAATTACAATGCTGAGTAGACTTGAATTTAAAAGGGAAAAACATTGACATGTATTTAAAAGCCACAATGACAACATGAAACAGAGGAAAGGGAGAGTTTGAAAATAATGTATTTGCTTTCTGAATAATTAAAAAGTCAGTGTGAGGTACGTGATAAGGCATGTCAGTGCTCAGCTTGTTGGCTATGCTAATTTATTCAGTGTATTAGAGTTGGCAATTAATGTTCCTCTCCTGACAATGTGCCAATTAGACATTCCTGCATTCTGTTAGGAATTTCTCTTAGTTCTCCTGGAGATAAACATGACAGAGCAGTTCTCACTCGTTCCCAGGAAATCCTCCTGAGGTTCATTTGTGAGTAGTTGGTTCCCTGGGATGGGGATGCCCCATCCCTGGGAGTGTCCAAGGCCAGGCTGGAGCACCCTGGGCTGGTGGAAGGTGTCCCTGCCCATGGCACTGGATGGGCTTTGAGGTCCCTCCCAACCCAAACCATTCTGGGATTCTGTGGTTGGTGGGAACAGCTTTCGAAAGGTGAATCCTGACAATTCCCAGGGGATGTTTAATATGGCCCATGTTCATTTGCACACGTGTGAATGGCCTGCCTGCCATGGCTGCTGACACTGCTGCTGGATCCCTTCATTCACCATCTGGGCTTTCCCCGTGAGTCTGATTTGCTTTTGCTGCTGGAGACATTATCCCAACTTTTAGCATATCCGGGTACAGCATTTTGTCAGCTGGCACAGCTGTTTCTTCGAAGATGTGTTTTGTAGATTGGCATTAGGCTCTGCTCCTGTCTGGGGGCAAATGAAAGCCTCTGACAGGTGGGAAATTGTGGTTTCCAGAGGCACCACCGATGAACTGGAAAACGAGAGTGGAGCGGCTCTAACGAGGCCGCCTGTTGCAGGAACAGCAAGGTGTGCTTAATGGTGCCTTTCCTGCCTTCACTGAAATGGCAAAGCCATTCCTCAGCTGGCAGCAATGTTCCTGCAGGTGTTCCTGTCACACTGAGGGTGTGCCAGCACCTCGGTGAGCCTCCCTCTGCCAGCAGGCAGTGTCTGTGCCCCCGGTGCCCATCGGGGCCGGTTTGGGGCTTCACCTCAGCAGCTCCACGACCTCAGAGGGCCTAGTGACAAATGACTTTCTTCTCATTGCTGGTCGAGGGCTTGGCAGTTTGCTTTGGAAGCTCTGCTCAGCATAATAGACTTTTCACTAGACAAACTTCAAGGCAGTTTTTCTTCTCTGCGAAGTGGAATTGTGTGGCTTTGGGTCCGTGTCCCCTCTTGTGAAGTGATGGAGGGAGAGGTGGTTTCATGAGAATTATCTTAATTGACATAAATCATTTGCAGCTCTGTCAACAGAATATTGCTCCTAATCTGCTCTTTCTGTTTCCTGTAGGGATTTCTATTTCTTTCGAAGGATTAATGCAAATCACACATAATTAGAGATTGTGTAGGTGGAGGAGAGTCCTTTGCACACACTAAGCAGTGTCAGATTTAGTTTTTCACATAATCCTGGGGCTCCCATCTATGCAACTGTGTGAGAGACTCAGGGAATGGGTTTCAAAGTTCTTGCTCAACCAATTTCTCCCACTCAGTGTATTCCCATTGTAACTATGAGCGTGGTTCTCAATGGTAAGAGCCACTAATCTCCTTAAACAAACTAATGCTTAATATGATTGTGTTAAAGAAATTCAGGAAAGTGATCAGCAGTTAAAGCTGAAATACATAAATGAGCTTTGTCCACAGAAGTCAATTAAAATGTCACCAGGAGAAAGGAAAATGCCCGGCTGGAAGATTTATTATCCCAGCAAATCTGTGTGAACCACGAGCAGATGATGTGCCATCAAACATGGCCAAAGTGACAGCTACAATGATTGAAGTGCAGCTGAGTTAAATAAGTTTTGGCCTCCTAATTAACTGCAACTTCTTAACACAAAATCTAAATGATGGAGCTCGTCAAGGCAGTGACAAGGCAGGGTTTGTGGGGTCAGGACAGATTGCTGAGGAACATTACCAGAATTGGGGCATCTTAGATGTTCAGTAATTTACAATCTTGTGTAGAGGATAAACTGCTCCCTGGAATAGCTCCTGGCTATGTCTGTCTCCAACACTCCTATTTATAGCTCCAACTTTGAAGCTGATGTGGACTTTAAAAAAAAATAAAATTAAAAGAAGCCTTTTCACTGATTCAGAAAGGTGCATTAATATTAAATAGCAATTAAAAAGTCTTTGTGTGGATGCAGAGGAACACAGTGAAGACGTTTAAAGAACAAAACCCATCATGCACAAGGGGTTGGTGCTCAGTTAAGGGATGGCACCTGTGGGCTCTGTGCCAAGGCAGACAGCAGCTCTCACTGCAGACATTCCACCCCAAGCCCCAAACGTGTGGCTGGGGCCTTGTGAGTCACAGCAACAGCACTGCTTTTGAAACTTCTGGCTTTGGTTTCCAGTGGGCAACAAGATCCTTCAATATTGTTTAACTGTGGAAGGAGGGAGCACATCCTACACTTTACTTAAGAGATGCTCCCTGTTCCTGTGCTGGAGATTTAGAATATATTCAGTAAATAAATAGATAGCAGAGCATTTAAGGCTTTGATCTCTCAGCTGATTTATGGGGAAACAGTGGAGCGATGTGTAACTAAAGGGCTGATTGTTTTAAGTGCTCTGCAGCAGAGGGGCCTCGAGCTGGAGCCAGGGAATTGTGTGTGTGGTGTGTGAGAACTGCAGGAGTCACAGGGAGCTGCTCCCTTGCTGTCAGAGCAGCAAAGCCTGTTTTTATTTCAAGGCTGCAAACACACACCTAAGCACGTTACTGACCAGGGGTCTAAAGTTATATCCAGATGTGTGAACTGGGCCTTAAACCTGCCTGTGGTCAGGCTCCTGTCACCAAATCTATTGCCCACGATACCTCCAAAAGACAGCAGGTTTAGATGGGCTATTAGGGATAAATCCTTCCCTGGGAGGGTGGGCAGGCCCTGGCACAGGGTGCCCAGAGAAGCTGTGGCTGCCCCTGGATCCCTG